>JBBGZY010000133.1:5495000-6077500 GCA_037952925.1 Lithobates clamitans | reverse complement strand
AACTCTTAAGGAGTCAGCATATAAAGACATTTTGTTGCACAGTCATGTTGGAACAGGAAGGGGTCATCCTCAAACTGTTCCCACAAAGTTGGGAGCATAAAATTGTCCAAAATGTCTTGGTATGCTGACGCCTTAAGAGTTCCCTTCACTGGAACTAAGAGGCCAAGCCCAACCCCTGAAAAACAACCCCACAGCATAATCCCCCCTCCACCAAATGATTCAGACCAGTGCACACAGCAAGGTCAATAAAGACATGGATAAGCGAGTTTGGGGTGGAGGAACTTCACTGGCCTGCACAGAGTCCTGACCTTAACCCGATAGAACACCTTTGGGATGAATTAAAGTGGAAAATGCGAGTCAGGCCTTCTCGTCCAACATCAGTGCCTAACCTCACAAATGTTCTTATGGAAGAATGGTCAAACATTCCCATAGACACACTCCTAGACCTTGTGGACAGCCTTCCCAGAAGAGTTGAAGCTGTTATAGCTGCCATTAAAGTTCATGTGTGTGTAAAGGCAGGTGTCCCAATACTTTTGGCAATATAGTGTATATATTACCTAAAGGTTTAAAGTAGTCTTAGATTAGAGACTTTCAGCAAACACAGATACACCAGCACCCCTGGGGTTATCACACCAGTTGGGATTAGTGGTTAACTATGCAGTACCAAGAAATTTATACCTTCTTCATTGCAGCAAAGGACAGCCCTGGACGAATGTCACAACCACTCGCCCAGCCCTCATGAATTCTGACTGTATTAAGCCGAATATAGTGACTTCCTATGTTCGTCAACTCCATCAAGTGGCACTAAAGCGGTATTTTCCTGATTTAGTTATTTCAGGGAAAATACCTCATTATGGCCACTAGATGGCGCTGACTATAATAGCAAAGCTACTTTTTAAGCAAAATACGGTCAGAATTCATAAGGACTAGGCAAATATTTAAGCAAACCCCTTACTGAACAGTGTATTCACTAAGGACTTGCAGAGACATTATCCATTTATCCATAATTCATGTCACTGTGTTTAGTTTTTATGAGTTCACTGAGTTTGCATGTTAGCTGAGTTAGTGAGAACTTAAAGGAGAACTCTGTTAGTCCACCCCGGGGTGCCATCTGTATCCCCCTGGGATGCCGCAAGCATGGGACCCAGTTTGTCCTGGGGTCAGCTACTGGAACCATAACACCCAATGACACTCCAGGGCCAGGACGCACAGTCATCGATATGGTGATGACGAACGACTCGCCCACAGCATGGCAATGCAAGGCTCTCAGCTAGGGTAGGTGGTATGTAGGGTTGTCCTCAGCATTCAGGAGAAGATGGAAGTCTGACTCCAGTAGATCTCCTCCACCTCTCGCCCTCTGCCAAGCTGATGGAGCCCAATGATAGGACTCTGATGACTGGGGGGGGTTCTGTGATAGGGGACTGTGTGATTGGGGGGGTTCTGTGATAGAGGGCCGTGTGATTGGGGGGGTTCTGTTATAGGGGGTCGTGTGATTGGGGGGGCTCTGTGATAGTTGGACTGTGTCATTGGGGAGTGTTGTGAGATAGGGGACTGTGTGATGGGGGGGAGTTCTGTGATAGGGGTCCGTATGATTGGGGGGGAGGGTTCTGTGATAGGGGGGGGCGTATGATTGGGGGAGGGTTCTGTGAAAGGGGGGCGTTTGATTGGGGGGAGGGTTCTGTGATAGGGGGGCCGTATGACTGGGGGGGGTTCTGTGATAGGGGTCCGTATGATTGGGGGGGCTCTGTGATAGGTGGACTGTGTCATTGGGGAGTGTTGTGCGATAGGGGCACTGTGTGATTGGAATACTCTGTGATTGGGTGTGTATGTGATTAGGGGAGCTCTGTAATTGGGGGGGTGACTCTGTGATGGGGAACTGTGTGGCTATTGGGCTCTGTAATGGTGGACTGTATGGCTGGGGGGCTCTGTGATAAGGAGGGGGGGGCTCTGTGATTGGAGGGGCGCTGTGATAAGGAGGGGGGCTCTGTGATTGGAGGAGCTTTGTGATAAGGGGACTGTGTTATTGGAGGGGCTCTGTGATAGGCGACTGTGTGATGGGGGGGTGCATGATAGGGGGACTGTATGATTGGGGGGGCTCTGTGATGGGGGGACTGTATGATTGGGGGGCTCTGTGATAGGTGGACTATGTGATTGCGGGGGGGGGGGTTCTGTGATAGGGGGCCGTGTGATTGGGGAGACTCTGTGATAGGGGGACTGTGTCATTGGTGAGTGTTGTGAGATAGGGGCACTGTGTGATTGGAGGACTCTGTGATTGTGTGTGTGTGTAATTAGGGGAGCTCTGTGATTAGGGGGGTGACTCTGTGATGGGGAACTGTGTGACTATTGGGCTCTGTAATGGTGGACTGTATGACTGGGGGGCTCTGTGATAAGGAGGGGGGGGCTCTGTGATTGGAGGGACTCTGTGATTGGGGCACTGTGGGATTCTGTGATGGGGGACTGTGTGATTGAGGGGCTCTTTGATTAGGGATTGTGGGATTTGGGGTGGGATGGGTGGACTTTGTGGTGAGGGGAAGACTCTGATATATATGGCTCTGTGATGAGGGATTGTGTGATTGGGGGGGGGGGGGTCTGATGTGATGGGGGGACTCTGATGTGTTGGGGGTCTCTCATATATAGGGGGGACTCTGACTTGAAGCAAGTACTCTAATGTGATGAGGACCTCTCATGTGAAGGGGGGGGGGGGACTCTTATACTAATAGTGGGACTCTAATGTTGTGGAGGAACCTCTGATGTGAAGTCTCACACTCGATTACGGCACAGATCTTGAAGAAATAGCACTCCACATTCAAGGAAGAATACACATGACAATATTTGCTGATCCAGAAGTTCAGCTTTAACCAAAACAACAAATCCCAGGGACATTTCCTACTTTACTTTTTTTTTTTTTTTACATATTCATATATTCATGTCATAGTTTATAGACACATTACAAACATCTGTCCTTATTTTGTCTCCTAATTGCACATGTGACTGCTACAATCAATGTTTGAGAAGCTGGCAAGCCAAAGAAGAGTAGTTCCAACAATGGACACTAGATGGGGCTGGGGTACTGTCAAATAGCAAGTAGACCCCTATCTGCTGCTTTCATTCAGTCTCTTTAAAAATAAAGAAAAGGAAAAAAAAATCTCAAACAAAATTGCTATTTGTTTTTTCTGTCTTTATATTTCATACTTATATAGGAATCATGAGCTTTACGTTTATTTTATATACTACAGATTTTTGTTTTGCTACTGAGCTATAGCAACAGGTTATTATTGCCAGATAAGCATTAAAAGTCTCATTCATTATTAGTACATTGCTATATAGGTGACATATAAATTACTTACTTTGCTTATAACATTTCTGCAACAACCATTGTGCACCTAACCACATTCTGAAAGTAAGTAGCTTTTGCAAAAAAAAAAAAAAAAGTGGATCATTGTTATTTCTCACCAGCAGCTTCCTGTTCAAATATTTCTTATAATGTGCATCCATTCGACAACACTGTACTAAATTACTAAATTAGCAAAAAGCATGTTAAACCTTGAAAATTAAAGGTTGATCATTTATATTGTTTTTTTTTTCCGCTCTCAGACTAGCAGCTTTTTTTTATTAATTTTTTTTTATTATTATTAATATTGAACCGTCTTGCACAGGATTCAATGTGTATAAAAAATACCAAAAGATTTTTGTCCAATTTTTTCATGCCTTTTATTAAAAATTGCATGCATGTAGTTTAACTTCATATGCAGACTTTCTGCAAGATGACAACATTTTAATTTAATAACATTAATATTTATTTGAAATTTTTTTTTTTTGCATGTATAAAATTTATCAACGTATGCAATTTTAACCAATTGTAAAACATAAAAAAAAAGAAAATCAATGATCTTTGCATTTAAAAAAAAAAAGAAAATATAATCATTCTTCCAATTTAAATTTTTCCAAGAAAATCCGGCAACCGGGCATTTCTACTCGGATTCAAGTCATCAGTGCGTTGGCTGACTATCAATACAACATTTAATTGTTAATGATAAAATTAATTCTATTTGAAAAGCTGTTTTGACATCCATTTCTCAGGTCAGATGCCAGTTTAAACTTCTATAGGCAGTTTTTCTTTTTTTTTTTTTTTTTTTTTTTCTTTGCTGATATCACCTTTTTAGGAATCAAGCAGCTAAAGATTAAATACTTCACTTTAGACGCTTTTTTATTTTTTTTTCCCCTTCCAGTGCGCTACCCATTACTCCATTGCTGCTAATTACAGTTAAACAATAATAATGAGCTGCAACTGATGCAAATTAGGTCAGAATGTCTAATTACCTCGAATACCAATAACAACATTAATAATACAAGTTTCTGATGTGCTTTTATAAATGCTGAACTGATATACTTTATCTACTGAATTAGGGATTCTGTAAGCAGAGGGAGAGAAAATGAAAATCGGAAATGTAGATACGTTCTTTATTTATATAGATGGGTGTGTGTCTTGACACACACATATTATATATATATATATATAGATATATATATATATATATATATATATATATATATATATATATATATATATATATATATATATGTGTATATCTGTGTCTGCGCATGTACGCGTGTTTCATATTAGCCTTTATGATGACTATAGGGCCACCATAGTCAGTAAGGCTTATACATATACAATATAATAGGAGAATAAACACCAGATCTTAAAAGGGCCTTGCTCACTTTAACTTACACACTACAGATGTAGTCAACCATGTCTGTGTTTCTTTTACCCATAGACATATAGAAAGACAGATATACATTTTTTTTAATATCTGTTATCTGTTTATCAAATATATATGTGTGTGTGTATATGATTGTGATTTTTTAATATATATTTATAAATATCTATCTATATATACACACTGTATATTAAAGTAAATATATATATATTCTTTTTTTATATAGATAGGTATGGATATATATATATATATATATATATATATATATATATATAAAAAACAAAAAGGTGTGTGAGTGTATACATGCACATAAATATGTATATTGTATATATAATTTTAAATACAGTATTTTATCAGTATTATACAGTATTATTTATAAAAATATCTAAATATGTAAAAAATATTATATATATATATATATATATATATACATTTATAATAATGTATATATATATATATATATATATATATATATACACTCACACATTATTATAAATGCAATTATTTATTCTATCTATCTATCTATCTATCTATCTATCTATCTATCTATCTATCTATCTATCTATCTATCTATCTATCTACATCTATCTGTGCTATGCCATTATTTATTTCTTTTTTACAATATATATATCTATATAGATATATATATTGTAAAAAAGAAATTATATACCGATATATATATATATATATATATATATATATATATTGTATGTCTGTCTTTATACATATCTATGTGTACAAACACACAGACATGGTTGACTACATCTGTAGTATGTAAGCTAAAATGAGCAAGGCCCTTTTAAGATCTGGTGTTTGTTCTTCTATTATATTGTTATTGCATATGCATATTTATGGTATGTCCTACAGTAAAGCCTTACTGACTATGATGGCGCTATATAGTCACCCTAACAGCTAATAAATATTGTGATCGAATAGATGTGCAACTAACAGAACGCTATAGAAAAAAAAAAAATATCTCCTAGCTTACGTAAAAAAAAATGTGGTTTCTGTCCTACAATGCACTATGGAAGTGTACAGTATACATATCCACAAGTATATTGTATTATATATATATATATATTGTAAAAAAGAAATAAATAATGGCATAGCACAGGGGATTACAGATGTGGGCAGCTAAGAAAGAGACATAAAGAATGAAAGAAAGGAACGCGCCAGAGATACGGGAGAGAAGGAAGAAAGTTCAAGGGTGTTATTGAGTGGAAGACAAAGGAGGAAAAAAGGAATAATGATCACGGATAAAGAGAAAAAAAAATAGAGAAAATAGAAATATAGGAAGATCAAGAGAATTCCACGTTTCCTTCTACTGAGACCTATTGCAGAGAGAGGGGCTTCTCTTAACTCTTTCACAGCCAAAAAGGCTCTTTGGCCGTAGATATTAGAACTGTCGGTTTTGGAAATGTAGAGGTGTCTTTATTTAGGAGGAAAATGGGGGAAACAGCAAGAGACTTAAAAAAAAGGAAGGGGGAGGCTTCTCATTAGTCGTATATTCCAATAAGACAAAAAAAAAGAGAGAGAAAAAAAAAAAAAAAACCTCCAGCCAAGGAATTAAAAGACTTAATAAAAGGCAACATGAATTAAGGAAAAAAAAAAAAAGTCAAGTATCACAGATTGCTCTTTAAAGCTGATGGTAGAACTTTTGTTTGCTGCAATTTGGCTTTATTAGCGCAAATCCCTTAAATCTGGTGCAGGTGTCTTGTGTAAACAAGCACACGGCAGAAATAATGCAAACTGCATCATTTTAGCATCTGCTTTTGTCCTTGGAAGTAGACAGAAGTGGGAGCCGAGCGAGTGGCTGCAATCTCCCAATCTCTGCACGCCGTTCTCATCTCCATACAGATTTAACGTCGCAGGAACAAGGCTTCTGTTTAGTAGCCGGTGATGGAATGAAGGCATTGTTTTCCCGTGGCTGCTGCAATCCGTGGGGCTGCGAAGCCAAATGTTTCTTATACACTGCATCTGGAAAGTATTCACAGCGCCTTCACTTTTTCAACATTTTGTTATGTTGCAGCCTTAGTTCGAAACGGATTCAATTCATTATTTTCCTCAAAATTCTACAAACAATACCCCATAATGACAACGTGAAAGAAGTTTGTTTGAAAATTTTTGCAAAGTTTAAAAAATAAAAAAAATAAAAATCCCATGTTCATAAGTATTCACAGCCTTTGTCATTACACTCAAAATTGAGCTCAGGTGCCTCCTGTTTCCACTGATCTTCCTTGAGAAGTTTCTACAACTTGATTGGAGTCCACCTGTGGTAAAGTCAGTTGATTGGACATGATTTGGAAAGGCACACACCTGTCTATATAAAGGTCCCACAGTTACCAGTGCATGTCAAAGCACAAACCAAGCCATGAAGTCCAAGGAATTGCCTGTAGACCTCCAAGACAGGATTGTATGGAGGCACAGATCTGGGGAAGGGTACAAAAAAAATGTCTGCAAGTCCCAATGAGCGCAGTGGCCTCCATCATCCATAAATGGAAGAAGTTTGGAACCACCAGAACCTTCCAGAAGAACAACCATCTCTGCGGCACTCCACCAATCGGACCTGTATGGTAGAGGTGCCAGACAGAAGCCACTCCTCAGTCAAAGTCACATGACAGCCTGCTGAAGTTTGCCAAAAGGAAGCGGAAGGACTCTCAGACCACGAGAAACAAAATTCTCTCGTCTGTTGAAACAAAGATTCAACTCTTTGCCCTGAATAGCAAGCGTCATGTCTGGAGGTAACAAGGCACCGCTCATCACCTGGCCAATACCATTCCTACAGTGAAGCATGGTGGTGGCAGCATCATGCCGTGGGGATGTTTTTCAGCGACAGGCACTGGGAGACTAGTCAGGATAGAGGAAAAGATGAATTTAGCAATGTACAGAGACGTCCTTGATGAAAAGCGCTCTGGACCTCAGACTGAGGTGAAGGTTCATCTTCCAACAGGAGAACGACAGCCAAGATATCAAAGGAGTGGCTACTGGACAACTCTGTAAATGTCCTTGAGTGGCCCAGCCAGAGCCCAGAGTTGAACCCGATTGAACATCTCTGGAGAGATCTGAAAATGGCTGTGCACTGGAGCTCCCCATCCAATCTGATGGAGCTTGAGAGGTCCTGCAAAGAAGAATGGGAGGAACTGCCAAAAAAAAAAAGTGTGCCAAGCTTGTAGCGTCGTACTCAAAAAGACTTGAGGCTGTAATTGGTGCCAAAAGGTGATTTTTTTTCAATTTTTATTTTTAATACATTTGCAAAGATTTCAAACAAACTTCTTTCACGTTGTCATTATTTGGTATTGTTTGTAGAAGTTTGAGGAAAATAATTAATTAATCCATTGTGCAATAAGGCTGTAACATAACAAAATGTGAAAAAAGTGAAGCGATGTGAATACTTTCCGGATGCAAAGTAGATATGAAGATTCATATGTTGTCTATAGCGAGGCAACGATTGGAAAGCGTCTTCTGTACTGTGATTTTCATATGGGAGTGTGTAAGGGTGTAAGGGTGCCTGTGAAGGTGAGATTGAAATAAAGACTAAAAAGTATTATAAAACCCCCAGAGTTTTTTAGCCTAACATATTGAGTACAATAAAATAAACATTCTCCAGTAAACTATTTGTTAAAATTCTTACCCCCAGCTTTCAATGCTGCTGGCTACTGATCTCTCAGTTCTATTCAATGAACTTCTGGTCTTTACAGGAAAGTGTTAATCGTGGACACCAGGGCCACTGATAAGGCAGTACAGTCAGCCCTCCTGTACCGGGTCCAGGACCTGTCAGTTCAAAAGGGGGGCCCGGGCACCTACCCAGCAGGAGCGATGGCTTTACTGCCTTATTGCCAACTCTTGTGGCTTCCCCTGTAGCTTCTGCCAGCTTTTCCTTCTTCTGGATGCACTGTAGGGGGATTGGTATCTGCATCCCTTCAGCGCCCACTCCCCTGCTGTCTGGGCCTGTGTGCCCTCTCCCCTATAGCTTTACCAGCTTCCATCCTCTCCTCTCCTGCTAACTGCTGCTTAGGGCACACAGGGGGATATTTCAGGATGGTGAGTGGGCGTGTGTGGTAAATATGTCCTATTCACCAGCCCCTTCCTTTCCTGAATGAAAACAGTGAGTGATTGGCAGCTGTCATTCACTGTGTCCATTCATCACTGGAGCATAGTAAATTTACTATGCTTCAATTTGTGATTGAACAGGGAGCCTCAGAGCACCTCCCATTCATTCACTGTCCAGTGCAACTGAGGTTGCAGATAAAGGCACTGGGGAATCTCTGTCCTCAGTCCCTTTCTGTCTCAAAAGTGAGACATCAGGGGTCTGTTTAGACCCTTGATATATCTACAAAGCCCCTCAACAAGGCTCCTAAAAGAATGTAAAAAAGGTAGGCGGCCCTGTGATTTCCAACAGCAGCCCTGGTGGACACTGCAGTCTCCAAACAGTTTGGAGGAGGGAGGAACAGAGGAGTGACTTGTCATCTTAGTCTACAGGGCTGTGTGTTTCTATTAATGCACACAGTGTAGGAAAACACAACTCCTGCAAAGGTGGCTCCATGAGGATGCTACAAGAGAAAGGAGGCACCTTGAATCAGGAAACCTGGTGCAGCAGCCATGGCACAAGTTTTACAGGAACATAGGAAAAGTATTGGGAGGAAACTGTTCTGTCCAGTAAGGCTGGTGGTTTTTTTCTTGAGGGAGGCAGCAAATAACCACCCCCCCGGTCGGTTATCAAGAACCCCCCCGTCTAGGTTGCAGGCGAGCAGCGGGTGGGTTGCGGGCGAGCGGCGGGTAGGCGGCGGGCAGCAGCTCCTGTGTCCTCTCCTCCTCTTCTGCATCATGGCGGCTTCCGCCGTGCGTCTCCTCTCTCCTCTTCTTAGGCATCCAATAGTCTCCTGTCCTTTCATCCAATCGGATGATGGGTCTCAAGACCCGCTCCCTGATTGGCCGGGAGAAGGATTAGTGCGGCAATAGCGAATGTTCATTCGCTATTATCACCCAACCGGGTGAGCTAGGAGTGCAGTGCTCTGTGCCCCCCCCCTGAGCCCACCCTATTTTGAAGCCTATTAGAGCCTCTGGTTCTAATCACATGCTTCAAAAAACATCCCCCCCATTGGAATCCATAGTCTGACATCATTCATGTAGATCAGGGGGTGGACGCATGGACGGGGGGGGGGGCGCCTAATGGACGAGCCAATGCTGGTTCAGTCTTAGGTCACTCATGAAGGCACGTGGCCACTCAATGAAGTTGAATAAACGAAAAAAAGGAGAAGTTGGGACTTTATATGAAGCATGCGGCCGAATAGAACAACATGAGCAGAGAATGACTGGTGGGTGTACAGAAATAATGATAGTTAACCCAGTCACATAATGTTATGGCATGTACATAGTAATATAACATGAACCAGTATCCTGATTATACCATTTATTAGATATAGCAATCATATCGTAACAAAAATAACATAGGTAACATGAGTGGTACATGACATTAACAACATGATAAAAGGAGAGGGCGGCCACCAGATATACATTTCTGTGTTCACGCATTATAATAAGTTCATAAAATAATTGGTAAAGGCCAATATGGAAAAGTAAATTCATAAACATATGGTAGAATATCACTCTTGGATGAAATTGGTATTAAGGGCATCTCTATAGCTCGACGCGTTTCATGGATACCTCCAATCTTCAGGAGCAGATGCAATAATCTATAAACATAACATATGATAAATTGGTAAAACTGGCCGATTGAACAAAGGGGAATTGCCACATACAGGGGCTAGAGAGGCAAGGAGAGCAGAAATATTGATGAATGGTAACGATGTTAAGAATCTATGGCACCCGTAGACAACTTACAATTGAGCTGTGATGGCATGCGACGGCGCAATGGGCCCGGACCCGCTGGGGAACAAGCATCCTCCCGGGAGCTGAGGCGGCACAACCCATGGACAAGAGTGAAGAAATAACGTGTGGGAGGGAGATAACTGAGGGGTGACAGCCCAATTACCTAGAAGGTAAAGAGTGTAAACAAAAAAGTAAGTAAAATAATATAGAAATAAAAATAATATAAATAATAATAAAAATAAAACTAATAAAAATGGTAAAAGAAGAAGGGTAATGCTGATGTATGTTGGAAAAAAGGTGATAAAAGGTGGGGAAGATCACATGATAATCCATGATGGTATACCAGTAATAACTATAGTATAGGTGTTGTACCATAAGTAGGGTGATCTGAGTGATAAGATGTCAGATGGTGCTCCATAATAGTGCAGTAATAATAAAAAAATGCACTGGGTACTAATCCAACTACCAAAAAATGTATAGGTGTATATGGGAATGTGTGTAGAAGGGTGATTACCTGAATATAGCGTGAGTAACCGTGTGGCCTGACCGGTGGTGCTGTAGCGGTAGACACCGCTCAACAGGGATCCAACCATTCCACACGGGGTGGAGTGTATATGTAGTCCCAGGTGTCCAATGGGTGTCCGCCAACGTCACGCAGGACGGCTGACTGGGGGAGGAGGCATCCGTACCTGAGCGGAAACAGCCCGCCCGGCAAAGGCGCCAAAATTCCCCACCAAGAGCCGCTCTGTTTCCGCTCAGGTACGGATGCCTCCTCCCCCAGTCAGCCGTCCTGCGTGACGTTGGCGGACACCCATTGGACACCTGGGACTACATATACACTCCACCCCGTGTGGAATGGTTGGATCCCTGTTGAGCGGTGTCTACCGCTACAGCACCACCGGTCAGGCCACACGGTTACTCACGCTATATTCAGGTAATCACCCTTCTACACACATTCCCATATACACCTATACATTTTTTGGTAGTTGGATTAGTACCCAGTGCATTTTTTTATTATTACTGCACTATTATGGAGCACCATCTGACATCTTATCACTCAGATCACCCTACTTATGGTACAACACCTATACTATAGTTATTACTGGTATACCATCATGGATTATCATGTG
This sequence comes from Lithobates clamitans, assembly GCA_037952925.1. NCBI lineage: Eukaryota > Metazoa > Chordata > Amphibia > Anura > Ranidae > Lithobates > Lithobates clamitans. Next base: position 6,065,820 of record JBBGZY010000133.1, on the reverse strand, counting down.
ATCTTCCCCACCTTTTATCACCTTTTTTCCAACATACATCAGCATTACCCTTCTTCTTTTACCATTTTTATTAGTTTTATTTTTATTATTATTTATATTATTTTTATTTCTATATTATTTTACTTACTTTTTTGTTTACACTCTTTACCTTCTAGGTAATTGGGCTGTCACCCCTCAGTTATCTCCCTCCCACACGTTATTTCTTCACTCTTGTCCATGGGTTGTGCCGCCTCAGCTCCCGGGAGGATGCTTGTTCCCCAGCGGGTCCGGGCCCATTGCGCCGTCGCATGCCATCACAGCTCAATTGTAAGTTGTCTACGGATGCCATAGATTCTTAACATCGTTACCATTCATCAATATTTCTGCTCTCCTTGCCTCTCTAGCCCCTGTATGTGGCAATTCCCCTTTGTTCAATCGGCCAGTTTTACCAATTTATCATATGTTATGTTTATAGATTATTGCATCTGCTCCTGAAGATTGGAGGTATCCATGAAACGCGTCGAGCTATAGAGATGCCCTTAATACCAATTTCATCCAAGAGTGATATTCTACCATATGTTTATGAATTTACTTTTCCATATTGGCCTTTACCAATTATTTTATGAACTTATTATAATGCGTGAACACAGAAATGTATATCTGGTGGCCGCCCTCTCCTTTTATCATGTTGTTAATGTCATGTACCACTCATGTTACCTATGTTATTTTTGTTACGATATGATTGCTATATCTAATAAATGGTATAATCAGGATACTGGTTCATGTTATATTACTATGTACATGCCATAACATTATGTGACTGGGTTAACTATCATTATTTCTGTACACCCACCAGTCATTCTCTGCTCATGTTGTTCTATTCGGCCGCATGCTTCATATAAAGTCCCAACTTCTCCTCTTTTTTTCGTTTATTCAAATAGGGATGGAGGCCACCTACGGCGGATGCCCTGGCCTCATATAAAGTCCCACAATTCCCCCCTCTTTACATACATATATTAGGGATGGAAGCTTGCGTTCCCGACTACTTATTATATTCCCAATTCTTGGTATTGTCCATTATTAGCTTATTTATTACAATTAATACTATATATCTCTCTTGAAGTTTCTGGCCAATAGTTTGTATTGTTGAGGGGTTTGGAGAGAGACTTTATTTAATTACTCTGTTATGTTCCCAGATGGATACACTCCTTCTTGATGTCTGTGGTTGTGTGTGACGGTGAACTGGGCCGTTGGGCACCACTTTGGGGGTTTTCCTTCCCGGGAGCTGCGATGCGCACTTGGGACCCTCCCCTTCCCCCTCCGCCCTAGTTGACGCGGGCGATCGGGTGGATATCCTCACTGCGCATCGACGCCACGCACTCAGGGTCCCGCGTGTGACGTCACGATGACGTCATGACGCCGCGTGCCGCTGTTTCTATCTGGGCGGCTCTTGGTGGGGAATTTTGGCGCCTTTGCCGGGCGGGCTGTTTCCGCTCAGGTACGGATGCCTCCTCCCCCAGTCAGCCGTCCTGCGTGACGTTGGCGGACACCCATTGGACACCTGGGACTACATATACACTCCACCCCGTGTGGAATGGTTGGATCCCTGTTGAGCGGTGTCTACCGCTACAGCACCACCGGTCAGGCCACACGGTTACTCACGCTATATTCAGGTAATCACCCTTCTACACACATTCCCATATACACCTATACATTTTTTGGTAGTTGGATTAGTACCCAGTGCATTTTTTTATTATTACTGCACTATTATGGAGCACCATCTGACATCTTATCACTCAGATCACCCTACTTATGGTACAACACCTATACTATAGTTATTACTGGTATACCATCATGGATTATCATGTGATCTTCCCCACCTTTTATCACCTTTTTTCCAACATACATCAGCATTACCCTTCTTCTTTTACCATTTTTATTAGTTTTATTTTTATTATTATTTATATTATTTTTATTTCTATATTATTTTACTTACTTTTTTGTTTACACTCTTTACCTTCTAGGTAATTGGGCTGTCACCCCTCAGTTATCTCCCTCCCACACGTTATTTCTTCACTCTTGTCCATGGGTTGTGCCGCCTCAGCTCCCGGGAGGATGCTTGTTCCCCAGCGGGTCCGGGCCCATTGCGCCGTCGCATGCCATCACAGCTCAATTGTAAGTTGTCTACGGGTGCCATAGATTCTTAACATCGTTACCATTCATCAATATTTCTGCTCTCCTTGCCTCTCTAGCCCCTGTATGTGGCAATTCCCCTTTGTTCAATCGGCCAGTTTTACCAATTTATCATATGTTATGTTTATAGATTATTGCATCTGCTCCTGAAGATTGGAGGTATCCATGAAACGCGTCGAGCTATAGAGATGCCCTTAATACCAATTTCATCCAAGAGTGATATTCTACCATATGTTTATGAATTTACTTTTCCATATTGGCCTTTACCAATTATTTTATGAACTTATTATAATGCGTGAACACAGAAATGTATATCTGGTGGCCGCCCTCTCCTTTTATCATGTTGTTAATGTCATGTACCACTCATGTTACCTATGTTATTTTTGTTACGATATGATTGCTATATCTAATAAATGGTATAATCAGGATACTGGTTCATGTTATATTACTATGTACATGCCATAACATTATGTGACTGGGTTAACTATCATTATTTCTGTACACCCACCAGTCATTCTCTGCTCATGTTGTTCTATTCGGCCGCATGCTTCATATAAAGTCCCAACTTCTCCTCTTTTTTTCGTTTATTCAAATAGGGATGGAGGCCACCTACGGCGGATGCCCTGGCCTCATATAAAGTCCCACAATTCCCCCCTCTTTACACTCAATGAAGTTGGACGCGAAAAGGTTTAACCTTAAACAGCGTGAGGGTTTTTTTTACCGTTAAAGCAGTAAGGATGTGGAACTCCCTTCCACAATCAGTGGTTGCAGCGAGTAATTAAGCTAATTAAAAAAAAAATCCTTTGGTGGACATCTTATTGAACACAATATTCAGGGATTTGAGAAATGGTAGGGACACATATGGTAGGGACACATACCCCTGAATTAATAAAGCACACACCTACACAGGTAGAACTGGATGGACTGTTGTCTTTATTCAACCTAACCTACTATGTAACTATGTATAAATGATAAAGAAGCTGCATATTCAGTAGGGGTAGATTTAGATGTGCTTCTAAATCTCCCTAGCCTCTGAAGCCCGATCCATGTTAAGATTGCACTACAGAGATTACTGACAGGCGGTGAGAAAGCGACACCTCCGTACTGCCCGTGTTGACCCAATTTTTAGCAGCAAACACATCACAACCACGTTTGCGGTGCTTCCCTATTTACTTGAATGGGTAGCATTCGACGGGGAGCCACGACGGTTGAAATTTGCCACAGGTGCAAAGCTTTGCCAACCACATAATTCATATGTGTGGCCACAGAAAGGGTGGACCTTAATGCCCACACGCCGCACATATGTGTCCATGGGGGGCCCAAAGTTATTGCACTGAGAATGCACTTACCAGCACACTGACCACCACTCACTGATGGGATGGGCTTCTGATCATGTGACAGCCAACCACATGTCTGGGAAGTCCATCCTGCCTCCTGCTACTAAGAACCAGTTAAAGGGCTACCAGAAGGGGGCAGGAAGGGGTTAAATATGTATTTATTAATAACATAGACTCATTCACACCACACAAGTACGACTGAGCGCATATGCTTTTCCGCACATTCTCGCGCACTGCATATAGGGCAGTCCTTCCATTTCAGTGGACTGCCCTACTCATAATACCTGCAGAAAAGAAGTCCCTGGCTTCTGTAAAATATCATATACGGACAGCATGCAATAGTGGGGGACAGAAGAGGTTGACGCGTTTTGCGCCCACCTGGCGCTTTGCCGAAACGCACCAGGCTCCTGCATGACGTCCATGTATGATATTTTTACGAAAAAGCCATTTAGAAGAGCAACCATCCGGATTTCTTCTGTATGTTCTAATGACGGCTGGCGAGCCAGGCATGGACGTTGTGGATTGGATAAGCAAGTGAGCTTGAAGTCTCTGGCTCTCTTTCAAAAATGTGCCGTACCAAACCGCACGGTTTTCAAGTGCGTTTGCAGAGGCATGGGGGGTGCCATTAATGGTTATTGGCACCCTCTGCTAAAAAAGTAGCGCATTTCTGGGCGTGTTGGGGAAGCACACAATTTTGCACATGTTGGTGAAACGCGGTAGCCCGAAGGGCCTTGCTCAGAATGTGAAGGTGACAACTAGCTCTCCGTTGTGCTCCTGCGCTATCACCCTGTCCCTGGTGGTGACTACAAACAGCCCTGGTGACACACATTGTGCAGGCATGGGCCACTATTGTCACTATCATGAAAGTGGATAAAAAGAGTACTGGAGCGCTGATATAAATAAGTGCAAAAAGGTGAGAAAAAGCTAAATGATACAAAGCTGCAACCAATCAAATAGTGCTCTGACACTTATGCCCCGTACACACGGTCGGATTTTCTGACGGAAAATGTGCGATCGGAGCGTGTTGTCGGAAATTCCGACCGTGTGTAGGCTCCATCGGTCTTTTTCCATCGGATTTTCCGACACACAAAGTTTGAGAGCTTGCTATAAAATTTTCTGACAACAAAATCCGTTATCGGAATTCCCGATCGTGTGTACACAAATCCGACGCACAAAGTGCCACGCATGCTCAGAATAAATAAAGAGATGAAAGCTATTGGCTACTGCCCCGTTTATAGTCCCGACGTATGTGTTTTACCTCACCGCGTTCAGAATGATCAGATTTCACGACAACTTTGTGTAACCGTGTGTATGCAAGACAAGTTTGAGCCAATATCCGTCGGAAAAAATCCTAGGATTTTGATGTCGGAATGTCCGATCAATGTCCGACCGTGTGTATGGGGCATTAGACTGAAATTCAAATATACACATATTGGTGCGCTAAAATCAACCTCCCACCCTACTAAATATAAGTGAATATAAACGAAGTGAACCGTATTTTGGAGAAAGTCACGTGACATGTGACGCAACGCGTCGGCAGGAGGAGCCAGTGACGGCATCTAATGTGATTGTCAGCACAGCAGGTGCTGTATGAAGAGCGGTGTCAAACGTCTGACCATTTTTACACTTTCTACACAAATGTGAGTGGATTCAAATTATCATGATTGATCCATGTAACTTGTATCATTGCGCAATAATGCGGTGTTTCATTTATTTCATGGAAAACATTGCTCAAATGGTGCGAGTGGAACAGCAAGCAAGTTTAAAAGCTTAAGATTGGACAGTTTTATTGTGGGACTGATCCCGCTTATCTATTAGCGGTGATTTACAGTATTACCTTAATCTACTCTCATTATTATTTATATATAATTTTTATTTTGTATCTTTTATTTTTATTTTTATTTTGTGCATCATATTGTTTACCTTGGCATCTTTAAAGCTAACCTTGCACATATAGGGGCTATTTGATTCCCTTATTTGGTGTGTTTTGTGTATATTATGCAGCACTTGTTATATATTAGTTTTTAATATGGTTCACTTAGTTTATATTCACTTATATTTAGTAGGGTGGGAGGTTGATTTTAGCGCACCAATATATGTATATTTGAATATCATGAAGGTAGACCTGTGTGTAGCTGATGCTGCTCCAGTGCATGTAGATAGAAAGTGCCTGAAAACGGCTGGAGGACACCAGCAGTGCTGAGATGCCAAAAAAAGATAAAGGCAGGATTTTATGTAAAAAACATCAAATTGCAATTGTTAATGATACAACTAAAGAGCAACTTCACTCACCTCTCGATTCAGATACTCACCAGCCCAGCAGATCCAGCAGTCTGCACCCATCCCTTGATTAGGGGCATCAGCCTTGGTCTCCATGCTCCCATCTTGGTTCTTCTTAGTCATCAGAAGTGGGTTGCCTTTTCTGGGTGCACCAGCGCCACCCACAGGTTGCTATGAGTCCCTGCTCCTGTAACATCCTTGAATATGAGAAAAGGGATATGTGATGGGGAAATCCCAAGAGCATGGATACATCATTCTCACCTAGGCAAGAATGGTAGGGGAATGGGAAGGGGACTGGGAAGCGAAAAGAAGAAGAAAGTTAGCCAAATTTTTCTTTAAAAAAGGCAATTTATATTGTGGAGGGGGTAGGGAGTGCAGGAAGCTATAGAGGATCTGGGGGTGTATGTCCACTTTAAATATGGCTCTTAGGGCTCTTTCACACTTCAGCATGGGCATTTAACAGGTGGTGAGGAGTTTTATTGCCTCCTCACTGCTTGATTCAACCCTATAATGCACACTACTGCACCGCAACCAGGTGCATTGCATGCGGTTAGGGCGTGGCCCCATTGAACTCAATGGGGGAGTTTGACAAGCGGTGCTGCTTGCCAGACTCTAAACCCTGAGTTAAAAATGATGCAGCTACGAAGCAAAGCATCACAGCCGTGGCATGTGGACCGCCCTTACCGTTGTTACTGCCCCCCCGACCGGCCTTCTGAAAGAGACCTTACACTGGCCACTCGCCAGACTGCCTCTGTCTCCATTTTCCCTATTTAAGTTGCAGTCCAATACAACGTTAGATCATTGTCAGCGTACAAGCCCTGATAGTGGAATTGTGAGCCACGGAAACGCGTTGGATTTTTTTTTACATCATGTAAAATAAAAAAATAATATTACTGAAATCAACTTTAAGTGCATACTTAGTAAAACATAATTTTTCTCGTGCTGTAAAGCATCTTTGTGAAAGTGAAAACTTTTGGTACTTGCACATGCTTGATAACTCTTGCTTGTTAACCCTGTACAGAGGAATGCTTGGATTAGATATTGCTTGTGAACAACATGGGTCACATCATGCTGAAGGCTTCTTAAAAAAAAAAAAGAGAGAACTGAAAATAACTGAAATACCAACAATATGAAAAAATTTCTGTCATTCATCTGCTGAAGGAGCGTGAAGCTGTGATTTTAGATGGCAATTAGTCGACTTGCAGAAGCAATCTTTTCACCGCACTGGCATTTCAAGGTGCACATAGACATCCAGTTTAGTTAGAGCAATGACAATCTTTTTTCTGATGCTTTGCAATGGTAGTTAAAATTCTGTCTGCATACTGTCAAACACAGTGGTTCTGAACCCCAATGACACCACGGCGCAGTGAATTCTTTCAAAACCGTCCATAACACAACAGTATAAAAAAAGTTTAAGCTCACACAATAAAAGTTATGGAAATGCCAAATGTGTTGAAATGTTGGAAGGCCTCTCGATGGAGCTAGGTGTCACTCTAGACTCTAGGGCAGGCGTCTCCAAACTTTCTAAACAAAGGGCCAGATTACTGTCCTTCAGACTTCAGGGGGAGGGGGGGGGGGGTTCAGACTGTAGTCATTGGGAGTAGAAAGGGTCCCGATATCAGTGGGAATAAGCAATGCCCCATTTTTGTCAGTGGGAAGAATAGCACCCCATCTTTGGTGTCAGTGGGAGGAATTGTGCCCCACCATTGGCGTCATTGGGCCCCATTGTTGGTGTCATTGGGAGAAAAAGAGCGCCATCTTTGGTGTCATTGGAAGGAATTGTGCCAAATCATTGGTCTCATTGTAAGGAATTCTGCCGCTTCATTGGTGTCAGTGGGAAGAATTGTGCCCCACCATTGGCATCATTAGGCCCCATTGTTTGTGTCATTGGGAGGAATAATGTGCTATCTTTGGTGTCATTGAGAGGAATTGTGCTCCTTCATTGGTCTCATTGGGAAGAATTCAGCCCCTTCATTGGTGTCAGTGGGGGAAATTATGTCCCATTGTTGGCATCAGTGGATGAAAATCGTGCCCCAAGGGCCAGATTAAAGCAAGCAAAGGGCTGCATCTGGCCCCTGGGTTTGAAGACTACTGCTTTGGGGTGAAGGATGTTCTGATAGTGGATTAGAGGACACTGCAGAAGACTTGGTAGCACTGTATAGGATGAGGCTTGCTGGAGGTAGCTAAGATCTCTTCAGGAAGCTGGGTCTTTGCAAGCTCACTGCAGGGGTTAGGAGGTACTGTGGGACTCTTTTGAAGGTTCAGGTATTAAGAGGGACTGGAGACTCTGCAGCAAGCTAAGGTGGGGAGTACTGTGGGAGGTTGGGGGAACTATGGAGACTGAGATCTCTGAGGGGGCATAGGAGCAATGTGGGGCTCTGTGGGACACCGCAGGCAATTATGGGAAGTTGGGGTCACTATGGGAGCTGAGGGGCGTTGCGATAGGTTAGATGATCTGCAGCTGGCTTGGTCCTGGGAGGAGGAGGTCTTGGCCTGGAACTACAGCACAGCCTGGTGATTAGGCACCACTGATCTGACAGATTAGGACCTCCAGGATAATCCTTTCCTAAATAAACACCACAAAACCATGGCCATTTTCGCTAAGCCCCAACTGTTCACATGTCCAAGAACATACATAGTAAGGCTAAAAGAAAGTCAGGAAGTTTGTGCAGGGGTGATCCTGCAAAGTATAGCTGATCACATATGTTGGATTCCCCCCTGGACCTAAGACACAGTGCTACCTTTACAGAATTTGGATCTTTCTTAGCAACCCAGAGAGAGACTAATGTCTTCAAGAAGGTATAGGTCGAAGCAGATGCTGTGTTCAAAAGTTACTTGGTCTGGTGACTGACAGGTTGCCAAGCTAGCGGAGGTTTGAGCTGGCAGCAGATAGTATTGTTATTTGTTATCCAGGCAAGGGTCAGGGCAGGCAAACAGAATCCTTTATCCAGGTAGGGGTCAGAGTGGGCCACAAACAAGTGAGTAATCTGTTCCCAGATAAAGTTCAGGATAGATCTGAAGTGGCAGAACATACAGTAGTAATGTAATTTGTTATCCAGACAAGGGTAAGGGCAGACAAAAGTAATCCCTTTTCCAGGCAAGGGTCAGAGCAGGCCACAATCAGAGAGTAATTTGTATCCAGACAAAGTTCAGGGCAGGTGGCAATCTACGAGTAGTTCATGTCCAGGCAATGGGTCAGGAAAGGTAGCATTTAGAAGAGTATGTCCCTATACAGGCAAGGGATCAAGAAAATTTAGGGATGACAATGGAGCCCGATAGGTCTGAAGTGGCAGCAGATAGCAAAGCAAGGGCAAGGGTCAGGGCAGGCGGCAATCAGAAGAGTAATCTATATCTAGGCAAAGGATCAGGGTAGGCGGCAATCAGAAAAGTAATCCATATCTAAGCAAAGGGTCTTCGTAGGTGGCAATCAGAAGAGTAATCCATATCTAGGCAAAGGATCGGGGTAGGTGGCAATCAGAAGAGTACTCCTTATCTAGGCAAAGGGTCAGGGTAGGCGGCAGTCAGAAGAGTAATCCATATCTAGGCAAAGGGTCAGGGTAGACGGCAGTCAGAAAAGTAATCTATATCTAGGCAAAGGATCAGGGTAGGCGGAAATCAGAAAAGTAACCCATATCTAGGCAAAGGGTCAGGGTAGGCAGCAATCAGAAGAGTAATCCATATCTAGGCAAAGGGTCAGGGTAGGCGGCAATCAGAAGAGTAATCCATATCTAGGCAAAGGGTCAGGGTAGGTGGCAATCAGAAGAGTAATCCATATCTAGGCAAAGGGTCAGGGTAGGCGGCAATCAGAAAAGTAATCCATATCTAGGCAAAAGGGTCAGGGTAGGTGGCAATCAGAAGAGTAATCCATATCTAGGCAAAGGATCAGGGTAGGCGGCAATCAGAAGAGTAATCCATATCTAGGCAAAGGGTCAGGGTAGGCGGCAATCAGAAGAGTAATCCATATCCAGGCAAGGGGTCAGCAACATGGGAATTGAGAGATTGCAAGACAAGGCTGACAAGAACAAACACGGTAAAGAGGCAAAGCGATATGAGTTGACAACTGTCATTGACAAATGGTCATCTAGAGCCCAGGGTGAACATGCCGAATTGTGCCCCCCCCCTCCTAAGATGTATAAGCATGCGTGTAAGCGAAAATCTCCTCCCCCCCAAAAAAATTGAGCACTAATCTGCATGCCCACCCCCCGAGAAGCCAGCTCAAATTCTTTCTCTCCCTACCTGCCACAAAAAATCTTGCCCCTCCTAGCACAAATTCTCTAACCCTTAAATTCCCCCTCCAAGCACAGATCCCCCCCACTCCAAATCCCCCCCTTCCACCACAAACTCCCCTCCCTGGACCCCCCATCCTAGCACAAATCCCCACCCCCCACGCACAAATTCCCCTCCTTGCACAAATACCCCCTCAATCATCCCTACTAGCATAAATCCGTCCCTTAAAAAAAAAAAAGTCCCAGCCCTGCTAACACTAGTAGGATGGGAAGAGAGCCACCGCCTGTGCAGAGCCAGGGATGGGCATTGCATAAATGGGTGGTGTAGGAGCGTGTCTTACGGGTGATGTAGGATTCTCTCTCACATTCCTAACAACATTTTCAATTGCCTATATCACTGGATCCACAGATTGTTTTGATGATCGGTTTCCATTGAAGGCGATGTCTGTATATTGACAATTGGATTCAATTGCCCAGTAATGTGGCAGCTCTGCTTTTGTTTAATATGAAATAACAGTGTGTTATATCAAATATCTTGTAAAGTAGTGCAATCATTCACATTTATTACTAAAATCTGATGCTTCAGATATTGTTTATAGAACGCCATATGATTTTTACCACGTAGGAATAACATTTTAGCTCATCTTTTTTTTCTGTCTCCTGTATTTAGAGCAATCGTCAGTGATCTTCTAGAGCAAGTTTTGTGACTAATAGCAATTATTTTATTAAATAAGACAAATACACTGTATACATCTGGGCTAAAGGTAAACTAGAAAGGTTATGAATCAGATATATTGGGTTTCCTTTATTAATCTCTTGCCACTCATGTAACTCCTATGCACACCTCCCAACTTTTTGAGATGGGAATGAGGGACACCTATCAGCAAAAGTATGCAGGCATAGGACACACCCCTTGCCACGCCCCCTTAAAGGAGAATTGTACAAAAAAACAAGATTGGTTAAACCCACAAGTGCTTTTTTTAACACTAATATTCCTTTATATTGGCTTTTGGAATTTACAGATGCAGCAATTTAGAAATCAGATGAAAGGTTTAGTGCTGGAAAACCCTTTTTGATAGATAAAAAGTGCATTTTAAATACATCTATATAGATCAGACCAAAATGAGAGACAAATGAGGGACAGAGGGACATTGCTCCAAATCAGGGACAGTCCCTTGAAATCAGGGACAGTTGGGAGCTATGCATATGTGCGGGTGAGGTTTAACGTTCATACACCGGACATATGCACTCATGGATGGCCAAGGTTTGTGTGCTGGGAGCATGCTGGCGTCTTGGTCCAAGCACAGTGTCCTAGCTGTCACAAGGGAGGTCCTGGTTCCTATTAGTGATCAGAGCAGGCGGAATGGGCTCCCAATCATGTGACCACTGTGACAGCCAATCAAAGTAGTCACGTGATAGGGCAATCCTTTTTTGCCCCAACTCCCTACTCCCCCCACATTGGGCATGAAAACTCAGTTAACTGGACACTTGGTGGAAAGTGGTAAAGATCTAAACATTTTATACTGTTTATATGTGTATTTTGGTTGCCTTTTATACTATATAAATCTTTATTTTACAAATAAACATGTAATACATGATAAATGATTCCTAGAGCACTATGGGCTCTCTAAAGAGAGGGCGCAACACCTTTCAATCAAACATCTAATACAGCCATTCAGATGAAGGCAAAAAGAGAGGAGTCGCTGCTCTGATTAATCTACTTGTATGTTTAAATTTAAGCTTGAGCTTTTGAGCCCTGTAGACAGTATGCTTTTTCTATAGCAAAGGAACAAAGTATAATGAGGGAAATGTGAGAAGAAGACTAAACCTTTATCTAATGGGTGGACAAAAGAGCCCATACTATTAATAGCAATAATATTAATTTACATGACTGCCAAAAAGCAAGCATCTTTTTTAAAATCTTAATTTTGTTTTTAGTCCAATAATCACCATACATTCCTTTTAAAGTAAACCAAAAAAATTTTTACTATAGAGGCCTAATTATATTTAATTCCAAGGTATTTAAATACAGGTAAACCATATCTGGTGTATTTTCAATAAAACTTAAACTGATATTAAAGGCACACATTTAAAAAAAAAATAAAAAATGTTATACTTACCTTCTCTGTGCAGCAGTTTTGCACAGACAGCCCCAATCCTCCTCTTCTCAGATCCCCAGCCGGAGCTCCTGGCCCCTCCCTCCTGTCGAGTGCCCCCCAGAGCAAGCAGCTTGCAATGGGGGCACCCAAGTAGGCATGCTCCCGAGCCGCTACTCTGTGTGTCCACTCAGACACGGATCTGTGGCTCGGCCTGCCCCCTCCCTCTCCTCATTGGCTCACTGGCTGTGATTGACAGCAGCAGGAGAAAATGGCTCCTGCTTCAGTCTCAGCCAATGAGGAGGGAGAGTCTCCAGAGAGCCGAGACCCTTGTGCACATCACTGGTTCGAGATGAAGCTCAGGGGAGTATTAGGGGGGGCTGGGGGGGGGGCGGTCTCCAAAACGCAACAAACGATCCTTGACCGTCTGCTCTCTCACCTACCCAGACAGTCTTTAGCCCCTTACTGCCTTTTCCAGTCAACCCCCTGCTTGGCAGTCAGTTTATCAAACATGCTAGGGTCCTACTGCTCAAGTTAGGCCTAGACTCCGGGCGGTATTCTGGGCATTCCTTCCGGATCGGCGCAGCATCTCAGCACGGAGTACCAGACCATGTGATCAAGAAGCTAGGCAGATGGAAGTCCGCCTACTTCGCCAAATATATTCTAAACCCTCAAATGGAGATGGCCCTAGCCTTCTCCAAGCTTGTTCAATGACCAATAAACCAATAATGATATACTCCCTACCTTCTTATTTTTGGCCCCTTTTCTTGGCTTACCTACCAGATGACCAAAAGCCACACCTCAGGTCTATTTATGTTGTAAGTCTTGTTGCGTGTTTATGTGATCCACGTCTGTCTCGGTCTTAGGGCCACGACCATAAATTAGAAGGCCAGTATGGTGGCCTGATCTTATGGGAGGAGCCCGGTGGGCATTTAAGCTGGCCGCTCGCCCTTGCTCTCTGACGGTTCCAGTGCGCGATACCCTCCTTCCCATTCCCCTTTTTACAGCATTTCTCAGAACATTCTCTTCCACAATTATCCATTACTTATCTTGGGTATGGCCCCTTTTCTTGGCTTACCTAGAAGACGACCAAAAGCCACACCCCAGGTCTATTTATGTTGTAAGTCTTGTTGCGTGTTTAAGTGATCCACATCTGTCCCGGCCTTAGGGTCAAAACTATGTATATATAATATACATCTATCATTTCAAAATAATATAAATAGTGGTTTTATATATATATATAATTTTATAAGAGTAAAATATTATTTGCAGTAGTGGTTATAGATAGATAGATAGATAGATAGATAGATAGATAGATAGATAGATAGATAGATAGATAGATAGATAGATAGATAGATAGATAGATAGATAGATAGATAGATAGATAGATAGATAGATAGATAGATAGATAGATAGATAGAAAACCACTATTTATATTATTTTGAAATGAGCTATATATATACCGTAATTCAAAGTAATATATAATATTTCAAAAAATAGAACATTGACATGTAGAGGAAAACATGTTTTCTCCATGATGTTACATCCTCATTGATGATCCTTGTGTTGCCTGTATTAGCTTCTCATTGACTAAAGTGCAAATGTGTTCCCATCTTCTATACACAATGCAACAGTGATGGCGTCTAATGACTGACTTCAAAGTTTCCTCTAGGTGACACAGCTCCGTGGCAAGACATGAAAGGGATCTAAAGGATCTCATCTTGAGAATATCAACATACAGAATGTGTTTAATATTATTAAATGATTATTCCTCTACACTTATAGATACACGGGTATTAAGAATAGCTCTTAGCTCTGTGCTACCCATGGTTCAAAACTATGAATCTGTACTAATAGCTTGATCAGAAGTGTCAGTACAATACTATCGAGTCATTAAGTATCTTACATATATTCTCCAAAGTATACCACAAAGCTTATTTAATTACATGACATGGGTGGCAGAGACATGTGTTGTTCTGCTATGATCAGAATAAAATGGCATGTGCGTGGGTTTGCATGTGTAGGGGGGTGGGGCTGGCGGTTATTGCTGCCATTCCGCTTTCTCATTTCTCTAATCAAATCAGATAAATACGACAAATCAAAAAGTAGAGTAATGTGAATACTACTACTACCATTTCTACCACTACTACTATTATTATCAGTGGCGGCCCGTCCATAGAGGGCGTATGGGCGCCCCCCCCCATCCATGCGTCCGGCCCCCTGATATACATATCAGGCCGCTGGACTTTGGATTCCAACGCAGGGTGGGTGTTTCTTTTTAAGCATGTGATTAGAGCCAGAGGCTCTAATAGGCTTCAAAAAAGGGTGGGCTCGGGGGCGCAGAGCTCTGTGCACCCAGTACACACCCAGTTGTGTGACAATAGCGAATGATTTTTTCCTATTTTCACACTAAGGTTCCTGCCCACCAAGCAGGAGGCAGGTCGTGAGAACTGTCTCCCAATTGGCCAAAGCGTCCAGCGATCCTATTGGATGCCTAGCGCTTAGGCGGAAGAGAGAGGAGACACACGGCAAAGGAAGCTGTTGGAGGAGCGGACACCGGAGCCGCTGCCTGCACCCCACCGCGCGCACGGCGGGTGGATTGTGCTGGAGGACAACACAGCCCGCCACCTAGATTGGTAAGTGCCGGACTGCCGGCCAACCTGGGGGTTGGGTGGTAGTGCCGCGCCGTCGACCACCTTGGGGGGGGGGGGGCTGGTTGTTTGCCGTCCCCCCAAAAAGAAAAACCCACCAGCCACCACTGATTATCATCATTATTATCATCATTATTATTATTATTATTATTATCATCAGCCCCTTTGACACCAGCAGGCCAATCGGGTCCGCCTGTCCATTAATTTCCCCTTTAAGCACCAGTGGACCAATCGGGTCCATCTGTCCATCAGCCCCTTTCACAGCAGTGGACCAATCGGGTCCACCTGTCCATTTTTCAGGCGGACTCAATCAGATCACCCACTGTTCTCTATGGAGCTGTGGATGTCCGCTGACACCCGCCATCAAAACAGACGGATGAGGATACATTCGCCATCCGTCCAGTAGATCGGATCTGATGACAATCGGATGGAAACAGACAAGCAGTCCATTTCTATCCGACCGCCCCATCATAGAAAACAGTGGGCTGTGTCCGTGTGCGGTCTGCAAAGCTGAGCGGTCACGGACCTGTCATCCGCCTGCTCAGCAGATATGAGTGGAGAGATCCCCCCGCTAAGCAGTCGGATCCACTTGATAGATTTCGCTCTGTCTGAAAGGGGCCTTATTCTTATTGTAAAGTCAGGGACTTTACTAAACCCAGGATTCTGCATTCACTATATCTGGTCTCCCACAGTACACAGAACATGGAAATGCAATCATTTAAGTAAATATAAACTGCTAAATACCTTTTCTCATCAGCAGTATATAGCAGTCTTGTGACTTCTATCAGTTCCTGTTGAAGCTTGTAGGAGGAGTTTTCATACTGCATTGAGCTGTCCTATGAAAGTGCAGGGGTCATGACCCTCTGTCTGGACATGTCTGGACAGTGCTGATTGGCCCTGTACTGATCACATGCACGCTCCCAAGAAAAAAAAAAAAAAAACCTCTCCAGCAATACACACCAAACATGCAGCCTGACTCCAAAGGCTCTGTCTTATCAAAACTTGTCAGGGGGGGGGCAGTGCAGGGAGGGGAGGATTTTACACAATGCGGAGGATTAACCCCTTAGGTTTCACAGTGAGTATAACCAGCATGCTTTACTGCATATAGAGACTGATTTTCCTGTTGTGGGTTTAGTAACACTTTAATGCCCTGTACACACGGTCGGATTTTCCGACTGAAAATGTGTGATAGGACCTTGTTGTCGGAAATTCCGACCGTGTGTGGGCTCCATCACACATTTTCCAGCGGAATTTCCGACACACAAAGTTTGAGAGCAGGATATAAAATTTTCCGACAACAAAATCCGTTGTTGGAAATTCCGACCGTGTGTACACAAATCCGACGCACAAAGTGCCACGCATGCTCAGAATAAATTAAGAGACAAAAGCTATTGGCTACTGCCCCGTTTATAGTCCCGACGTACATGCTTTACGTCACCGCGTTCAGAACGATCGGATTTTCCGATAACTTTGTGTGACCGTGTGTATGCAAAACAAGTTTGAGCCAACATCCATCGGAAAAAATCCTAGGATTTTGTTGTCGGAATGTCCGACCGCGTGTACGGGGCATAAGAGGCCACTGTTACCAAATGTAGCTTTTTTTTCCATTTCTAATTTTTAATTCAATTATTTTTTATTAAATTTTTCAGACAACAATGATAATGGTTTACATAACAGTGTATACATATCAATATATGGTAATACATATGACAACAACAGTTGTGATATTATATCCGTATATATAACAAAATTGTGTAACCTCTCAACATTTGAAAAATCTCAACTTATAAGAGGGGTAAAATAGGAAGATATGATAATGTGTCTTCTGTTTGCTCCCTGCGCTTTGAAATAAATCAGATCGAGTACTGTTGATACATTGATTAATACCTGTGTCAGCAGTACATTGGGTGAATCAATACATATTACAGTTGTATCACACATCATGAACTTATTATCTTAGTTGAAGGTTGTTAGAACAGCTCTCCAAATTGACCAGTTAGCATTGTATTTACCAAGGTTCCCATCTCTGAATGCTAGAATTTTTTTCATATTCAGCTATTGTGTTGACCTTTGTGATGATTTCCCTTATGCTGGGTACTTCATTTGTTTTCCATTTGCACATTATCGCAGAACGTGCCGCAAAGAGTATATGGATAGCTATAGACCTGGCTGAGATTGGATAGTTGGACATATTTATGCTAAGGATAGCATGTTAGGCTACGCTTCTCTGCTCCCCACATTGCTTTTATTTGTGATCACTATTTTATCCCATGTATGCTGGTTTTGTAATAAAAATCCACCTTTTTTGACCTACACTATTGGAAGCCACCTACTTTTTTTATATACTCTCTGGATGCAGGGCCGTCTTTAATATTGATTGGACCCTGGGCAAACGTTTTCTTGCCCCCCCCCCCATTCAATTTTGCTCTCCACCTGCTCTGAGACATACAATAAATAGCAGCTAGACTTAAAATCCGTTTACTGTATCAGATCAGGCAGCGATTGTGATTGGTTGCCAGCGGTTACAGTGTATCATTACCGCTTACTGACTGGTTGCTAGAGGTTACAGCACACATTACGGCTCACTGATTAGTTGCTAGAGGTTACAGCACATGATTTCTGCTTGTTGATTGGTTGCTAGAGATTACTGTACAATAATACTGCTCACTGATTGGTTGCTAGAGGTTACAGCCCATCATCTCCTCACTGTAGGGGGAAAATTATAAATATGAATGCCGCCTTTATTTACATATCTATGCCGCCAGATGCAGCTATTTACATCTGAATGCTGCTGCTATTTACATATGAATGCAGGTTATTTACATGTCAACACAGGGTCTGCAGGTGAGTCATCTGTACACAACAATAGGGCAGAGCTGGTCAGCATTAGTAGCAGCACTTCACACTGAGATATCAGGACACAGCAAGGGAGTAAAACTTCAAGGGACGAGGGAATTTAAACTGGTATAGTTGGCAAGTATGAAGCAGCTGCTTTGGGCCCCACAATAATGACAGGGCCCAGGGCAGCTGCCCCTTTTGCCCTGCCTTAAAGACGACCCTGTCTGGTTGTAAGTTGGTTGGTAAGTCAGTTGGTCCTTCCGTTCCCGTCACCCACGGTTCATCCCAGCTGTTGTCCACCAGCCCTCTTGGATGCACCCCCTGTACCCCTTGGATAGTTTGGTTGGTTCAGTCGTCTGTTCGCTGTGGATATCTATGCCTGAAAGACTCGTTGTCGCTGACACTCCACCAGCTCTGTTAAGCGTATGCATTCCTTTGTTTGAATGGATGATTTGCCATCTTGGAGGTTCCATACGTTTGTCTCATCAGCATTTCCGTCCTGTGAAACCACCATCTGTATATTGTGGACTTTGTTTGCCCTTTTATTAGGATTTACCATCATATCGGACTCAATATCCATTTATGTTTTCACTTATTATGATTCACTTTTTACCTATTTTATTATTTACTTTGGTTGTATATTTATTGTACACAACATTAGTGCTACATTTACACATCACAATAGCAGCATTTTAAATGCTGCTATACGGCCAGTCCAAAAAAGTAAGTGTTTTTGGATTTTTGTAAACTCCTGCTGGATAGAATTGATCAGTGGTTAGCTTCATATGGGTTAGTAAGGGGCGAAGTCAGTTGGATTCCTACATATGATATAGAATTTGCAGTCCATGGGTATGGCAGTACTCATTGTAGGGAAGATTTGAGGGGTTCATCATTTGCTATTCCTAATATGTTAGATTTGGAGGCATTAACTTTATAGTAGGCCACTTTGCTAAATTGTAGGAGTTCTGCATGGGCTGTTGGATGGTGGTGGTGGGAAATCTCTCTGTTCCTGCCTATTCTGGCGGCCGAGGTTCAGTTTATAGGCCATGGCGTGAAGTGGAGGAGAGCCGCGTGTGTAGCCTGCATGCCCGCCGGCGCCATTTTGATTATTGTAGCGGCGCGGCAGCTGAAAAAATCCGTAATTTTTCCCGGTTGTGTGGCTTCTTTTCTCTTTCTAGATGGCATCTGGGTGTGTGCCCGCAGTGGAAGATGATGATGGTAGTGTAAAGCAAGGCATCTAGTCGCTTTAAATTCCCTCCGATGGCCCGTGGTGGAGAGGAGCTGATTCAATGGGCAGCCATTCGCTCTGCTGGCAAACCACACCCCTCCCTTTCTAATTTTAACCACTTTCTGACAAATGTACACATACACTATATTACCACAAGGTTTAGGAGTGTGTCTATGGGAAGGTTTGACCATTCTTCCAGAAGCACATTTGGGAGGTCAGGCACTGATGTGGACGAGAAGGCCTGGCTCGCATTCCATCCCAAATATGTTCTAACAGGTTTAGGTCAGGGCTCAGTGCAAGCCAGTCAAGTTCCTCCACCCCAAACTTGCTCGCCCACGTCTTTATGGACCTTGTTGGAACA
The DNA here is from genome assembly GCA_037952925.1 of Lithobates clamitans. Lineage (NCBI taxonomy): Eukaryota > Metazoa > Chordata > Amphibia > Anura > Ranidae > Lithobates > Lithobates clamitans. The sequence continues at coordinate 6,046,631 of JBBGZY010000133.1, read as the reverse complement.
GGAAGGGGCCATCCCCAAACTGTTTACACAAGGTTAGGAGCATAAGCATGAAATTGTCCAAAAGGTCAGGACTTTGTGCAGGCCAGTCAAGTTCCTCCACCCCAAACTCGCTCATCCATGTCTTTATGGACCTTGCTTTGTGCACTGGTCCAAATCATTTGGTGGGGGGGGATTATGGTGTGGGGTTGTTTTTCAGGGGTTGGGCTTGGCCCCTTAGTTCCAGTGAAGGGAACTCTTAAGGCGTCAGCATACCAAGACATTTTGGACAATTTCATGCTCCCAACTTTGTGGGAACAGTTTGGGGAAAGCAAGGTCCATAAAGACATGGATGAGCGAATTTGGAATTTTTGGATGTAGGTACTTATAACAATCCTTTATAGTAAAGGGCTCCATTTTTCTATATGCATTAAAAGGTGACATAACGGGGTGCTGATTTTACTGAAGTTTGGAATCTAGACTCAAAAAAATTGTGTAAATATTCATTGCAAGCAAATGCCTGCTTACTTTGAATATCTAGTCATGTGTAGATGCTTTTCAGATGATTGGATAATTGAAGTCCGAACTTTTTTTCTGTCAACAATTTCAACTTTTTCTTGGTAAATCAACCTTACTATCTTTAGCATTCTGATAACCCACTCCACTGTAGAATGCAGAAATTATTACATTATTAATGTTCTGTTCACTTTTGCACTTTTGTACTCTCCCCAGTTGCAGGGAAACTTTGTACTCAAACATTAAAGTAAAAAGTATAGAAGTTTGTATACATTTCCATTTTTATTTATTAAGGTCATTAAAAGAAAAAATGTTAAGCATAAAATACTGAAAAAGTCTTCCTTTGAGCTGGCTGATAAAGCTTTTAGCACTTTTTTCCTTTTCAAATATTTACAGATACAGTTCACATTAGCCCTCTATTGTTTACAGAGGTCAATAACTCAAGCTGAAATTTACATGCAAAAGTGGATCGCTCATCCCACTCACCCATCCTTTATCAGACGGTTGAGTCCAAAGTTTTCAAAAGGGCAAAGCTTAAAGTGGGAACTGTTCCTAGGCTATTGACATTCAACGTTACTCTTTTCAAGTAGTATAAATGCTTTTAAAAGAAGCCCTCGCTGCCCTTTGTACGTGTAGTCGTAACTGAATGATTCATTCCCAAATTCCCGAGAAAAATGTTTTCGCTATTGTTTTCTCTCCGTAGATGGTATAGATATCACACAAGCATTCATTTTTATTTTTATTTTTTTTACCGTAAATCTTTTGTTTTGAAAAATTATAAAAGATGTAAAGAAATCCGGCACATGAATATAACAAAGCAAAATGGTAAACCTGAACAACAAAGGTCGCTTTATAATTTCGAAAAGCTGTTTTTCTCTTTTAAGTAACTTTAAAGCAGAACTTTACCCATTGCAGCTTGAAAAAATATAATGTTCTTTAGCTCGAAACATATATTCCACATTAATAATTATGCCACCAAAATTAGTGTGTGCTGTAAATTAATTAGTGTGTGCTGTAAAGTGCTTTCACTCTTCTTTGAAAGCACCACTGGTTAGTCGTCTTTCCTGTAAAAGGGCGGTACAGTGGTGTAGTGGATAGCACTCTTGCCTAGCAGTAAAAAGGGTCACTGGTTCGAATCCCAACCACGACACTACCTGCCTGGAGTTTGCATCGTGGGTTTCCTCCGGGTACTCTGGTTTCCTCCCACACTCCAAAGACATGCTGGTAGGTTAATTGACTTCTGTCTAAATTGGCCCTCACATAAGAATGTGAGATAGGGACCTTAGATTGTAAGCTCCTTGAGGGCAGGGACTGATGTGAATGTACAATGTATGGGTAAAGCGCTGTGTAAATTAACAACGCCTTAAGTACCTTAAATAATAATATAAGCTCTAACTGGGATCTACTTGGAACTTACACAGGGCTTCTTTCTCTCATATCTGGTGGGCCATGGAGTGGGAGTGGAGCAAAGAAAAAGTAAGAATTGGAAATTAAGCAAACCGCATGGTCAGAGCACTGGTTTGCTGACCAATGATAGGGCATTGCTCCTCCCACTGACATAAATTGAGCACTATTACTTCCACTTACTGTATACCATCAAATGGGCACCCCACTGATACCAACAAAATGTCACTATTCCGCTCATTACCACTATTGATAGGGCACTATTCCTTATCTTACAGACCACAGTTGTTATGCAATGTTCTTACTCCCACTAACCACTACAGTGCCCTGAAAAAGTATTCATACCCCCTGACGATTTCCACATGTTGTCATGTTACAACCAAAAACGTAAATGTATTTTATTGGGATTTTATGTGATAGACCAACACAAAGTGGCACATAATTGATAAATGGAAATTGATAAATGGTTTTCAAATTTTTTACAAATAAATTTGTGAAAAGTGTGGGGTACATTTGTATCCAGCCCCCCTGAGTCAATACTTTGTAGAACCGCCTTTCGCTGCAATTACAGCTGCAAGTCTTTTTGGGGATGTCTCTACCAGCTTTGCACATCTAGAGAGGGACATTTTAGCCCATTCTTCTTTGCAAAATAGCTCAAGCTCTGTCAGATTGGATGGAGAGCGTCTGTGAACAGCAATTTTTAAGTCTTGCCACAGATTCTCAATTGGATTTAGGTCTGGACTTTGACTGGTCCATTCTAACACATTAATAGTAAATATACTTGTGTGCTGCTATGTGAACAATACAATCTCAAGTTAGTTTAACAGGGAACAGCTGCAACCATTAAGTGAACTCAAACACTAAAAAAAATAATAATTGTGTATAAATGGTGCGCTTATTCAAAAAAAGTGTAAAAACCCATTGATACCTCACCATATATAGGAAAATATTAACACTAATAATGGAAATTGGGAAAAAGAAAAAGTATAGTCCCCACAAAATAAATATAAATAGTCCACATCTACTACCGGTATGCGATTCCAACAAATGTCCAAAGAGAAAGGGTTTTGCAGCGATCCAGCACCACATACAGATACTGCATCCACAGAAAGATCTCTCTTCTACTATTAGCCGTGCCAAGATAATCCTTTAGTATTGAACAAAAAAATGTCACCCATCACCTTTTAAGCGCATTGGCCGCTATATATATATATATATATATATATATATATATATATATATATATATATATATATATATAAAAGGGTCCTCGAGTTCTGTATACTTCCTTTCAAATCGATCCGTCTTGTTTGAGATCCCGCCTAATGGGATTAATTGGACCCACTCCTCACGTCTGCAGTTGAGTGAGGAATTTAATCTATTCATCCAAACACAAAGCGATAAAGAGATTTCCACTGATTATCCAGAAAACTGACCAGGTTGGCGTAGGAAGGCAAAGTGTCCTTTTACATCTTTTCTGGTCTGAAGAAGCAGCTGGACCCTTTTTCAACCCGGATCGCGGCCGCCCCGGACCTGTGTCATTGAGAGCCGGTCACGCAAATTGGATGCGGGGGAAATGCATCCAATTCGCATACATATGTACCCAGCCTAAGGCTGGATTCACACCTATGCATTTTTAGTGCTTTTTACATTTTGCAGATTTGCACTACAGTCCATCTAACATTGTTTCCTATGGAACACGATCTGTTGTGCAAATCTGCAAAATGCAAAAAGCACTAAAAATGCATAGGTGTGAATCCAGCCTTAAGGAGAAGTAGATCATTCTGCACTCCTGTGACCCGTTTGCAGGAGACAGCGGCTGATGTTACATAGCTGGTACGATGCTGCATCCACATAGGTAAGTATGATTCTAAAAGCAAAGATAAAACCCATACTTCTCTTTTAACCACCTGCCATCCGCGCTATGGCCGAATGATTCATATGACGGCCTCCCCTGTGCATGCGCTCTGCCGAGCGCGCTGTGATCACCGAGTCACTGAGACTCCGCTGATTACCGATCCAAGTAAGGGGCCGGTCCCGGCCCATTACCATGTGATCAGCTGTCAGCCAATGACAGCTGATCACATGATGTAAACAAAAGATCGGTAATCATTTTTTTTTTCTACTCACGCTGATAGCGTGAGTAGAAAAAAAAAGCCGGTCACCGGCTCAGATGAGAGGGACAAAGGTCCCGAAGTGGAAGAGGCACATCTGCCTCATCTGTGCTTCTTAACAGTGCCACCTAACAGTGCCCACAGTGCCACCTAACAGTGCCCACAGTGCCACCTAATAGTGCCCAAAGTGCCACCTAACAGTGCCCACAAGTGCCACCGAACAGTGCCCACAAGTGCCAGCTATCAATGCCCACCAGTAGTGCCAATCAGTGCCACCTAGCAGTGCTGCCTATCAGTGTAACAGATCAGTGCCCATTATTGCCACCCATCAGTGCCCATCACTGCCACCCATCAGTGCCCATCACTGCCGCCTATCAGTGCCCATCAGTGCCGCCTCATCAGCGTACATCAATGAAGGAGAAAAATTACCTGTTTTAATTTTTTTATAACAAAATATAAAAAAATATTTTATTATTTTTTTTAAAATTCAGTCTTTTTACATTTTTTTTAACAAAAAATAAAAACCGCAGAGGTGATCAAATACCACCAAAAGAAAGCTCTATTTGTGGGAAAAAATGATAAAAATTTCATTTGGGTACAGTGTTGTATGACCGCGCAATTGTCATTCAAAGTGCATCAGCGCTGAAAGCTGAAAATTGGTCTGGATAGGAGACCAAGGATGTAAGCAAGTGGTTAAGGGTGTATTTGTAAAACAAGTTGCAGAGCTATTAGTCTGGTGAAGCAGAATACATTATGGCAACTAGATGATCCTAATAAATATTTATTTCCTATTATCATATTATGACCACTATCTAATAGCCATAATGTAGCATTATGGTGAATAGCTGTGCCCTGTGAATCAGGGAGGGGAGCAAGGAGCTGGTGGTGGACATGACATCGGCTTAAAGGGGCCACAGACGAGTGCTACCCTCTCCCTCCATTGAAATTCCTTGGTCCTTTTGATAAATAAAAATCTAGCTAAACAAAATCAAATGTCAAAAGTTATGGTTTTGGTTTCACAAACTAACCACACCTGCTTGGTGAGACTTAATTTTGTGGAACCGTCAATGCAAGATAAAGACAATGGAACTTTCCATCTTGGTGTGTCAGGTAGAAGGCAGGGGGTGTCACTGATTGGTACAATGGCATCGGAAACTTCAATGGCGATAATCTCATTCTAAATAGTTTGCTTCCCTCCCTGGGGATTCAAGAGGAATGAGCTGCTGGTGGAGATGACGTCCTGCTAGGCGGCTTAAAGGGGCGGGTGGGTGCTACACTCTACCTCAATTGAAATTCCTTGGTCCTTTTGGTAAAAACAAAACTAGCTAAATATAACTTTACATTCAAATTGAACCAAGTCATGATTTCGACAAATTAACCACACTTGCTTGGTGAAACTAGATATAATTTTGTGGAACCGTCAATGCAAAATAAAGTCAGTGGACCTTTCCGCCCTGGTTTGTCAGGTAGAGGACACTTCAGTGGTGATAACCCCATCCCAAATAGTTTCCTCTTTAATTGCCAGAGAAGAAAGCAATGAGCTGCTGGTGGGGGGGGGACACCCTGCCAAGCAGCTTAAAGGGGCCACAGATGAGTGCTACACTCTCTCTCCATTGAAATTCCTTGGTCCTTTTTTATAAACACAAATCTAGCTAAACAGAACTTTATACTCAAATGGAACCACGTAATGGTTCCACAAATTAACCACATTAGCTTGGTGAAACTAGACTTCATTTTGTGGAACCGTCAATGCATGATAAAGACAGTGGACCTTTCCACCCTGGTTTGTCAGGTAGAGGAGCAGGGGGTGTCACTGACTGATACAACTGCTTGGGACACTTCAGTGGTGATAACCTCATCCCAAATAGTTTCCTCTTGAATTGCCAGGGAGGGAAGAAATGAGCTGCTGGAGGAGGTGATGTCCTGCCAAGCAGCTTAAAGGGGCCGCATATCAGTGCTACACTCTCTCTCTCCATTGAAGTTCCTTGGTCCTTTTGATAAACACAAATCTAGCTAAACATAACTTTACACTCAAATGGAACCAAGTATAGGTTTCTCAAATTAACCACACTTGCTTGGTGAAACTAGACTTAATTTTGTGGAACCGTCAATGCGCGATAAAGACAGTGGACCTTCTTTCCACCCTGGTTTGTCAGGTAGAGGGGCAGGGGGTGTCACTGACTGATACAACTGCTTGGGACACTTCAGTGGTGATAACCTCATCCCAAATAGTTTCCTCTTGAATTGCCAGGGAGGGAAGCAATGAGCTGCTGGTGGGGGAACGTCCTGCCAAGCAGCTTAAAGGGGCCACATATCAGTGCTACACTCTCTCTCTCCATTGAAGTTCCTTGGTCCTTTTGATAAACACAAATCTAGCTAAACATAACTTTACACTCAAATGGAACCAAGTATTGGTTTCTCAAATTAACCACACTTGCTTGGTGAAACTAGACTTCATTTTGTGGAACCGTCAATGCATGATAAAGACAGTGGACCTTCTTTCCACCCTGGTTTGTCAGGTAGAGGGGCAGAGGGTGTCACCGACTGATACAACTGCTTGGGACACTTCAGAGGTGATAACCTCATCCCAAATAGTTTCCTATTGAATTGCCAGGGAATGAAGCAATGAGCTGCTGGTGGAGGTGATGTCCCACCAAGCGGCTTAAAGGAGCCAGAGTAACATTAGCTTTGTGCTGGCATTGGCACAGAATGAAAGCACATGCATTTACACAGGACAATTAGCTGTGCAATTTTTTTATGAATACACCCTTTTCATGAATGATACACTTTATAATAATTTCAGATTACAAAAGCACTAAAAATATTTACAGAAAACAGAACACCACCTACTGCAGTCTATATTTATTCATGCGTGTAGAACTAGTAGATCATTACAATACTAAGTTTTAGCGTAATTTAGCAAAGATTTGACGGTCAGTATTGTGCAGTAAATAATACTATTAAATATGAGTGACAAAAGCCCCACAATAGACTATTCACTAACACTAATTACCCATGGGTTAATATCAGGATACAATGAGCTGTCTGAGCATCCTCAGCCTGGTATTGAACCATGAGGAAAACCAATTTATAGTATAAGTAAATCATTAATTCCAGGCTGGCATTAACGGAGGAAGGTGCTGTACTTACTGTGAATTAAACATCTTCCTGGAGGACGTTGGTAAGAGACAATGCAGCCAAGTATTTAATTTCTTGTTGTGTTAGTTCAGATTGGATGGGTTATTGATAAAGTCCCATCAATAGTCTTGTTGTGGAGCTCTATTTGCACATAAATAGATTGACTGTTGTTAATAGACATGTAATTGTTGACAGATATCATCAAGACCAGCATGCAAAGTCTCAAAAGACATGAAAAAAAAAATACTGTAGTTACACGACTCTCTGCTAGAATGGCAGCAACCTTCAATGACCAGATCAGCTTGCAAGTGCTTATTACCAGTAAACCACTGTGTATTTTCAGAGTTTTAGGTTTATAATGTTCACTTGAAAGCAATTTTGGCAAATCTTTTACAAATTCTTGCTTGCTTGCTGTCCCATATTTTGATTCCATTTACAGGTTCACAAATGCTTCCTCTAGTGGTTATCCATATATTAAAGAATGTGATTAGCATTGACTGTTGACCCAGCATTTGAGTATCTTGAGTCAGGTTAGATCTGTTCCATAGACTTTAGTTGCACACAGGGGAGGAGTGAAGGACTACAAGTCCCAGCATGAACCCCTGAGATCTAAGGATGTGACCCCTTAGATCTCCCGGGTTCATGCTGTGATCTGTAGTCCTTCACTAGTTGAAGGGCCTGGTGGACACATCCTCAGCTCTGAGGGGTTTAAACTGGGACAGTGGGTTTTGTAGTCCTTCACTAGTTAGGGGGTGTGGCACATCCTGAGCTCTGAAGGGTTCATGCTGGGACCTGTAGTCCTTCACTTTTGGGGGGGGTCACATCCCCAAAAGTAAAAGACTAGAAGTCCCACCATGAACCCTGGCTGAGATCTAAGGATGGGACCTCCTCCTCTGCTGTCAGCTCATGCTCCCATGACACACATGCTCCACGTGACATGACACATATGTTCTAATTCATTCACTGCTCCCGAACTCACCTCAGGTAGGTTTACTCTGGATAGGTGCTCCTGGCACAGTCAGTGAAGGTTCCCTTCCCTCAGGCCAGCTCTGAGGCACATGCTGCCCAAGAGAAGATGGAGAGAGGAGGTGGGTGGAGCCAAACAGTAATAGGCATGGAGGAGGAAGATCCTCCTCCGCTCTGAATGCTGGGGCCTTGGCCTCGCTTTCCTGTGACTGTGACATCACTGGTTGCTAGACGCCAGGCGATCCTAGCAACCAGTGCAGACGCTAGAGGCCAGCGGTGGAACAAACGGGTCTCTGCCAGCCGGGTCACTCTGTAGGTAAAGCGGAGCTGCTGCTGCTGTGGCCTTTTCTGGGGGCATCAGACCAGCCCGGGGGGGGAAATCTTCACTCTGCCCCCTCCCAGCCCAGTGCGCCCCTGCTTGCACAGCTGTGAAACTGTGAAACAGAGTTCTTAAAAGGAAGCATATCCCGCATGTGTAGTAAGCAAATATTAGTGCACCAATCTGCATACTGTATGTATGTACAAACTATACAGGGAAGCAATGCATTTAACCCCTTGTTGACACCTCCTGTCAGCCCTTTAAAGGATTCTCAATGAAGGGACCCAGAGTTCCTAATCATGACCACTGTGATTGGCCATCACAAAGATCACATGATCAGGAGTCCCTCCCACCAGCTCCTGATGCAATTAGCAATGACTGATGACTATTCTGTGTCAGGTAAGATCTGTTCTATAGACCTGCACAGCTGTAAAACGGAGTCCTCATACTGTACAATAAAACTAAGTAGGAAGCACATGTATAATGAGCAAATATGGGTACTCCAATCTACTTACTATATGTATGAACAAACTATACAGAGGTATTTTTCCCTTTGCCGATGCCTCCTGCCAGCCCTGTAAAGGGTTATCAATGAAAAATCTCAGAGTTTCTAATCATGTGACCACTGTGATTGGCCATCACAATGATCACATGATTGAGAGCTCCGCCCACCAGCTCCTGATTATTAACTGTGACCGGTCATTCAGTGTTCTGGGAGAGCACTCTTAACATACAACAGCCGTGCACCATGGACACACATGTATTAAGGTCCACCTGCCTGCTGCTGGACATACAGTGCCTTGAAAAAAGTATTCACACCCCTTGAAATTTTTCCACATTTTGTCATGTTACAACCAAAAATGTAAATGTATTTTATTGGGATTTTATGTGATAGACCAACACAAAGTGGCACATAATTTTGAAGGAAAATGATAAATGTTTTTCAAAATTATTTACAAATAAATATGTGAAAAGTGTGGGGTACATTTGTATTCAGCCCCCCTGTGTTAATACTTTGTAGAACCGCCTTTCACTGCAATTACAGCTGTAAGTCTTTTTGGGGATGTCTCTACCAGCTTTGCACATCTAGAGAATGATATTTTTGGCCATTCTTCTTTGAAACATAGCTCAAGCTCTGTCACATTGGATGGAGAGCGTCTGTGAACAGCGAGTTTTAAGTCTTGCCACAGATTTTCAATTGGATTTAGGTCTGGACTGTGACTGGGCCATTCGAACAGATGAATATGCTTTGATCTAAACCATTCCATTGTAGCTCTGGCTGTATGTTTAGGGTCGTTGTCCTGCTGGAAGGTGAACCTCAGCCCCAGACTCAAGTCTTTTGCACACTCTAATGCCACGTACACATGACCGGACTCTCCATCAGAATAGACTCCGACGCTCTTTCCGACGGAGTTCTGCTGAAACGGACTTGCCTACACACGATCACACCAAAGTCCGTTCGTTTAGAACGCGATGACGTACGACGGGACTAGAAAAAGGAAGTTCAATAGCCAGTAGCCAATAGCTGCCCTTGCGTCGTTTTTGGTCCGTCGGACTAGCATACAGACGAATGGTTTTCCCGATAGGTATTGAGTCCGTCAGAAAGATTTCAAACATGTTCTATTTCTAGGTCCGTCAGAATTTTCGAAATGAAAAGTCCGATGAAGCCCATACATGATCGGAATGCCCGACGGAATGATTTCGTCTGACCTTTTCTGCCGGAAAGTCCGGTCGTGTGTACGCAGCATAACAGGTTTTCTTCTATAATTGCCTTGTATTTGGCTCCATCCATCTTCCCATCAACTCTGACCAGCTTCCCTGTCCCTGCTGAACAAAAGCATCCCCACAACATGATGCTGCCACCACCATGTTTCACGGTGGGGTTGGTGTGTTCAGGGGGGTGTGCAGTGTTAGTTTTCCTCCACACATAGCGTTTTTAAGAACAGAGCACTTTCTTCCACATGTTTGCTGTGTCCCCCCCATGGCTTCTCGCAAACTGAAAATAGGACTTCTTATGGCTTTCTTTCAACAATGTCTTTCTTCTTGTCACTCTTCCATAAAGGTCAGATTTGTGGAGAGCACGACTAATAGTTGTCCTGTGGACAGATTCTCCCACCTGAACTGTGGATCTCTGCAGCTCCTCCAGAGTTACCATGGACCTCTTGGCTGCTTCTCTGATGAATGCTCTCCTTGCCCGGTCGGTCAGTTTAGGTGGACGGCCATGTCTTGGTAGGTTTGTAGTTGTGCCATACTCTTTCCATTTTCAGATGATGGATTGAACAGTGCTCCGTGAGATGTTCAAAGCTTGGGATATTTTTTTTATAACCTAACTTCTCCACAACTTTATCCCTGACCTGTCTGGTGTGTTCCTTGGCCTTCATGATGCTCTTTGTTCACTAAGGTTCTCAAACAAACCTCTGAGGGCTTCACAGAACAGCTGTATTTATATTGAGATTAAATTACACACAGGTGAACTCTATTTACTAATTAGGTGACTTCTGAAGGCAATTTGTTCCTCTAGATTTTAGTTAGGGGTATCAGAGTAAAGGGAGCTGAATACAAATGCACGCCACACTTTTCAGATATTTATTTGTAAAAAATGTTGAAAACCGTTTTTTTCCTTCCACTTCACAATCATCCACTTTGTGTTGGTCTATCACATAAAATACCAATAAAATACATTTACGTTTTTGGTTGTAACATGACAAAGTGTGGAAAATTTCAAGGGGTATGAATACATTTTCAAGGCACTGTATGCGTTAGGTGGTTGGCAAAAATGCATGATAATTTGGCAAAAATCCAATGAGCTCCAAGATTTGGGTATTTTGCTTTTCCTGTGGCCTCAGTAAAGACATGCCGCGTACACACGAGTGGACTTTTCGACGGACTGAACCCCGAAGGACTTTTCGACAGAGTTCCGACGGAGTACCAATGAAACGGACTTGCCTACACACAATCACACCAAAGTCCAACCGATTCGAGCGTGATAAGGTACGACGGGACTAGAATAAGGAAGTTCATAGCCAATAGCTGCCCTTGGGTCGTTTTTGGTCCGTCGGAATAGCATACAGACGAACGGATTTTTCGATAGGACTTGAGTCCGTCGGAAAGATTTGAAACGTGTTCTATTTCTAAAGTCCATCAGATTTTTCGACAGAAAAGGTCCAATGAAGCCCACACACGATCGAATTGTCCGATGGATTTGTTCCGTCAGGCCTTTGCTGTCGAAGTCCAGTCGTGTGTACGCGGCATTAGAGTGCTACTCAAAGCTGAAGAGGAGTCCCTATTCCCATGATACACAGAAAAAAAGGTACTCATCAATATCGTAATGTACACATAAATGGAAAGAACGCCGATTCCCCTGACTAGCCCGTGTGGCATAGAAGTAAGAAGCAACCACGGCCTACGTGTCTCCTCAAAAAACCACCCCCCTGATGCGTTTCACCCATAAGGGTCATGACTACATGACTAATCCCGGGTGGGCAGGGCAAAATGCATCAGGGAGTGTGATTTTTGTCAGAGATACGTAGGCTGAGGCCGCTCCCTACTTCTTTGCCTCTCCTGTACTAAAAACCCAAGCAGTGCTATCACCTCTCTTATCTGAAGTAAAACAGCATTGGATTCAACTTCGGTGTCTTCTGTGGATCAGGGTCATCTTAATAACATCATGGGCCCCTGGGCAAAGTAATACTCTGGGGCCACTACAATGGAGGTAGTGCAGGTAAACAGACATCAAGTAGGTAGGAGGCAGACAAGCGGAGCTTCCCCTTTTGGGTGGAGCTCCGCATTAACTACATGAACAATCATTCTGTACAGCAAAGAAACAATGGGAAAATATTACATACATAATGTAACAAAGATGTCCTGTGCATATAATATATCTGCTAGATTGATGCCTCCCCAGCACTATTGCCCCTCAATACCCCAGATATCCCCCCAGGACTCTGACCTCTCTACACCCCAGATATGCCCCCAGCACTGTGACCCCTCTACACCCCAGATATCCCCCCAGCACTGTGACCCCTCTACACCCCAGATATCCCCTCAGCACTGTGACCCCCTCTACATCCCAGATATCCCCCCAGGACTCTGACCCCTCTACACCCCAGATATCCCCCCAGCACTCTAAACCCCAGATTCCCCCCAGCACTCTGACCCCTCTACACCCCAGATTCCCCCCAGCACTCTGACCACTCTACACCCCAGATATCCCCCCAGCACTCTAAACCCCTCTGCACCCCAGATATCCCCCCAGCACTCTGACCCTCTACACCCCAGATATCCCCCCAGCACTGTGACCCCTCTACTCCCCAGATATCCCCCCAGCACTGTGACCCCCTCTACATTCCAGATATCCCCCCAGGACTCTGACACCTCTACACCCCAGATATCCCCAGCATTCTGACCCCTCTACACCCCAGATATCCCCCCAGCACTCTGACCCCTCTACACCCCAGATATCCCCCCAGCACTCTGACCCCTCTACACCCCAGATATCCCCCCAGCACTCTGACCCCTCTACACCCTAGATATTCCCCGCAGCACTGTTACCATATACCATAAGATACCCCTTGTATTGTGACCCCACTACGTCCTTGATACCCCCTACACTGTGGCCTCTCTACATCCCTCTAGCACTATAGCCACCCAAGATACCCCAAGCATTGCTACCCCCCTATACACCCCAGATCCCCCCTCAGCATTGTTTTTCCCCACGCCCTCTTGATATCCTCCAGCACCAATATTCCATCCATGTAGTACCCCCTTTTCCAGAGGAGCTACAGTGCATGTGAACTTTTGGCTATGTGCCCACCTCCAGCACTGGACTCACCTATACCAATCAAGCAGGCAGAAGGAGGGGCGGAGGAGGGAGCATCCCTCCGGGCATTCCAAGCCCTTCAGTGCAAACAGTGCTGGACAGCTGGGCTCAGCATGACACCATCCACAATGCCACTTCCACAGGTGAGCTCTCAGTGCTGCCGACTCAGCAGCTCCCACTCCAGCGCCTACCCCACAGGCTCCTAGTCCCGAGCATTCAAGCTGCATGGGGCGGGGTCAGAGCATCACTGGCACTCCGGCCCCACCCCTCCCTGCTGGCAGTGAAATAATAGGTATCGTTCTGCACAGCACGGCGCACCGCTGCCAGCCTGTCTCCCCCCTGTGTATCCATCACTCTCAGTGCCATCATGGGGCCCCCAATTTTGGGGCAGTGTGGGCTCAAGGACCAGCTGCTTTGGGGAAAGTGCAGGGGGCCCCCATGCAGCTGGGGCCCCTGGGCAGTGCCCAGGTGTGCCCTCTCATTAAGACGGCCCTGCTGTGGATGATGTCAAGTCAGCAGGTGGCAGACTCGGTCTATGGAGGTATGCACTATTTCAAACTTAGTAAGAATTCAACCTAGTCACTATTGCGCTGAAAGCGTTATTAATAGAGTTATTTCGTCCAGATGGACAGCGGTAATTTTGTTTTGGGAAGATTGTACATGGGTTAGAACCCATGCTCTCCGAAATAGCTATGATGCCGAGGGCGTAGTTTATTCTGTAAACTTCTGTAAACTTAAAGGGCAGAACGTGCCGTGTGGAGACAAACCTCAGTAGGCCAGTCCCTAGCCCGCTCACCCCTAAAGGGCGCTATCTGTGAGCGGGAGGGGGCCAAAGAAATGCATAAGGTATTCAGCTCATAGGTGGTTTGTCTATGGTCAGGTAATGGCCCCTTTGTATTGGGTCACTTCCCAAAAACGCACTCCAAAACCATTCCAGATGCGTTTATGCATGTAGGGTTTTAATGCGTTTTTGGTGCATTCTGGTGTGTTTTTGATGCGTTTATGGATGCATTCCAGGTGCTTTTTTTTTTTTATATATTTTTTTCCCATTGTACTGAGGTCCAGTGAATTTTTGATGCGTTAAAGTGCATTACAATGTATTTTTTGATATATTTTTTATGCGTTTTAGCACGTTCCAGTACAGTCCAGTGCAGGAAAAGTGCAACTACTATTACTTTTTTTTTCTGGAACTGGAATGCCCTAGAACTGACTGCACTGGTGTGAACTATGCCATTGGAAACCATATAACCTACTTTCCATGCATTTTAGATGCAGAAAAAAAAAACGCACCGGACTGCATGTGGTGTGAACTGGCCCTCAATGTGTACCATTTTTTGTACAAGAAATAGCAGATACAAAAGACTGCGCATGGTCAGAAAAACAAGTAACAAAAAAAAAAATCCTTTGTCGTACAAGAATTTTCGTACATTTTTTCTGTCCGCGGTTCCGACTTGCTGTGAAGCATCGAGGAGAACTGGCCGATTGTTTGTCCGATTTTCTCATAGTGTGTTTGGGGTTTAACCACTTGCCGACCCTGTCACACAGATATACTGCGGCACAATGGCTCTCCTGGGCGAAATCCCATACGGGTACGTCCTACCCTTTTTCGGCCACCAGAGGGCGCGTTCTCTGCACGGCGGGGGACCCGATGCATGTGGCCGGCGGGCACGATCGCCACCGGCCATGCACAATCGCGTGCACGAGTGCCAGCATAAGGGATTGGTGTGTGTAAACACACAAATCCCTGTGCTGTCAGAGGAGAGGAGCCATATCGTTTGTTCCTACTAAGTAGGAAAAACAATATGGCTTCCCTCCTAGTCAATCCTATCTCCGCACAGTTAGAGCACACAATTAACCCCTTGATCGCCCCCTAGTGTTAACCCCTTCCCTGCCGGTGACATTTACACAATAATCAGTGCATTTTTATAGCACTGATCGCTGTATAAATGCCAATGGTCCCAAAAAAGTGTCAAAATTCTCCGATCTGTCAGTCGCAATGTCGCAGTACCACTAAAAATCGCAGATCACCGCCATTACTAGTAAAAAAATTTAAAAATATATAAAAATGCCATAAAAATGCCATAAATCTTTCCCATAGTTTGTAGACGGTATAACTTTTGCGCAAACCAATCAATATACGCTTATTGCGATTTTTTTTTTTTTACCAAAAATATGTAGAAGAATACATATATTGGCCTAAACTGATTAAGAAATTTGTTTTAAATTTGGGGGATATTTATTATAGCAAAAAGTAAAAAATATTTTTTTTTTTTTTAAATTGTCATTCTTTTTTTGTTTATTGCGCAAAAAATAAAAACCGCAGAGGTGATCAAATACCACCAAAAGAAAGCTCTATTTTTTTGTTTTTTGTTTGGGTACAGCATCGCACGACCGCGCAATTGTCAGTTAGAGCGACGCAGTGCCAAATTGTAAAAAGTGCTCTGGTCAGGAGGGTGGTAAAATCTTCCGGGGCTGAAGCGGTTAAAGGGGTTGTAAAGGTTCCCGTTTTTTTTGCATTACAATAACAAACATGTTATACTTACCTGCTCTGTGCAAGGGTTTTGCACAGATCAGCCCCGATCCTCCTCCTAATGGACGCCCCGCGGGCGCGTCCATTGACACAGACATTGGGACTCGGCCCCGCCCCCACCCCCACTTCCGTATCACTGGATTTGATTGACAGCAGCGGGAGCCAATGGCTCCTGCCTGTGGTAGGATTTTCCGAGCGTGTGTACACAAGTCCATCGAACAAAAGTCCAAAGTACAAACACGCATGATCGGAAGCAAGGACGAGCCGGAAGTGGTCGGTCTTGTAAACTAGCGTTCGTAATGGAGAATTAACATTCGTGACGCGGCAAATTATGAAATCTGGAAATGCAGCGCACAATTCTCTTCTTCTTTAATGGGATAATAATGAAGGTGCTTTGCTGGTGATACTGATGGAGTTATTGCAAACACATTTTCAAAGGCTTTTTTTCTAGTGATATCAAGAATAATATTATTATGCTTTTTTTTTTTTTTTTTGGTCAAGTTACCACAACACTATTATCCCGCAGTTTTTAACATCAAAGATACAACTATGTTGGTGTCCCTTGTTAATTTTACATTGTATTTTTTAAAATGTAACTGCCGACTCCCAAACTGTCATTTGAAGTAAAACACATAGCCAAGTATTATTCTACACTATTTTTTTTATTGTGCATTAAAAAAAAGAAAACAAATAAAATTAGACATGCTATCTGCCAATAGAACTTAACCAAAAAGTGGATTCTATGCATCCAAAAATATAGAAAATATACCAAATCAAATCATTATTATTCAACCAAAAAATAAAATAAAAGCCTCATGCATGTGTCCTGCTTCTTAATATAGGGGGTCAACAATGCCAAGAGTTGGTGAAAGCAGGGGTCCGTCATCCGGAGATAATTCCGAAAATCATCCGGATTATTCTCCTGGAGCTCCCGCAGCAAAGGCATATGACATAATTGGTCACGATTAATAAAGCAACCAATTTTTGGTCCAAGAAATCCTCATCCTCCTGTTCCTGGACTGGACTTGGGTCAAAGCAATAACTCCAAGGCCAATAATAAATAACACGTTATCTCCTCCGATTCCGCAACATGGCTGGTCGACGAACGGCTGTTCAGAAACGAACTGAAAAGCGCTTAATGAAAAACGCAAAAAGAAAAGCGCAAATCAACACTCACCAAACTTCTACCAACACTAAATTAGCAGAAGGAGCCCAAAGGGTGGCGCTAAAAGAGCTGAAAAACCACGTAGTACGTCACTACGTTCGTAATTGTTGGCCAACATTTGTGTGGCCGTGTGTATTCAAGACAAGTTTGAGCCAACACCCTTCAGACAAAAGTCCATGGTTATGTTGGCCAACAATCCGATCGTGTGTACGAGGCATTACTGTCTGTCTCCCCCTGGGGGGGGGGATGATTGGCCTTAGTTTGCTCCCCCCCCCCAAATTTCTAGCATCAGATCAGCCGCCACTAATAGCCACACTGGAATGGATTCTAACATGCTTGGCCATGATTTGATTTTTTATTTATTGTTTTTAGATGGGGGAGACGGAAAATAAAAATAATCAAGGGGCATTACCCAACGGTTGGAGATGTTTTGCATTTTTTTCTCATTAAGTGGAGGACCCCTCAATTATGCCTTCAGGCAGCAGACGAGATAATGTTGCTCTGACATACAGTTGCATGGTTGTTGTAGCCACTTCTTCTTCTGCCTGAAAACTCTCACCGAAAACACCTGTTGGCCTAGATTTGCATTTCAGTGCTTTCATCCTACAAAGGCAGACGCATTCCTAGCAAACTGGCATGCATTGTAAATATGAGACTCTGCAGAGAGATCCAACCGTGATTGCACTCAAACAAACATCACACCGTCCTCGCTACTGTATGCCATTCCTCTTACTCGAAAAAGGAAGCCAACGGAATACAAAGCACAGGATTCTTTCAAGTGCCTTCCAGGACAGGAACATCGCATGGTCTTCTATCACTGGAACCTGGAGTCTCGGGGAGAAGACTACCAAACAGAATTATGACTGGAGCTCGTGTTGTGGCAGGGGGGTCAGGTGTGATGTGAGTATCATTACAGGCCTTATAAAAGTTACATTTCCTTTTTTTACTCAAGGGCATTACATTGAGAAATCATTCTAATTTTTTATCTTTTCTCCTGTAAAACTTTGTGAAACTAAGACATTAATAAAAAATGATGGCAATGTGTAGAGGTTTGGTACATATTTTATGTATAATGGTCAAGAATAAAAAATGTTTTGTTTTTTTTTTGGTTTTATTGTTAGGCAGAGAAAAAAATGTCAAACGACTGTAAAACGGTGTGCCAGCTGCAGTGTGCATGAGACTTTATACTCCTCTTCTCCAGTTTCTCCTTACCTTTTGGTAAAATAAGTCTGTTGTTTACAGAGCTTAATAGCTCAAGCTAATATATACCCTGTTTGCCCCAAAATAAGACCTAGGGTGATTGTTGGTGATGGCTTCAAGATAAGCCTTACCCCCCAAATAAGCCCTAGTTAAAGTCCTTGTAGGCCTTATTTTCAGGGTAGGGCTTATTTTCGGGGAAACAGGGTAGAGCTTATTTGGGGGGTAGGGCTTAAATTGCAGCCATCACTTACAATCACGCTAGGTCTTATTTTTGGGGAAACAGGGTATATATATATATATATATATATATATATATATATATATATATATATATATATATATATATATATATATATATATATATATATATATATATATATATATATATATATATAGTCAGGTCCATAAATATGGGACATGGACACAATTCTAATCTTTTTGGCTCTATACACCACCACAATGGATT
The DNA here is from genome assembly GCA_037952925.1 of Lithobates clamitans. Lineage (NCBI taxonomy): Eukaryota > Metazoa > Chordata > Amphibia > Anura > Ranidae > Lithobates > Lithobates clamitans. The sequence continues at coordinate 6,028,018 of JBBGZY010000133.1, read as the reverse complement.
TGAAATGAAACGAGAGATGTGCTTTAACTGTGCACTTTCAGCTTTAATTTGCGGGTAAATTTGCGGGTATTTACATCCAAATCAGGTGAACAGTGTAGGAAATACAACAGTTTGTATATGTGCCTCCCACTTGTTAGGGGTCTAAAAGTAATGGGACAGATTAACAATCATCCATCAAACTTTCACTTTTTAATACTTGGTTGCAAATCCTTTGCAGTCAATTACAGCCTGAAGTCTGGAACACATAGACATCACCAGACGCTGGGTTTCATCCCTGGTGATGCTCTGCCAGGCCTCTACTGCAACTGTCTTCAGTTCCTGATTGTTCTTGGGGCATTTTCCCTTCAGTTTTGTCTTCAGCAAGTGAAATGCATGCTCAATCGGATTCAGGTCTGGTGATTGACTTGGCCATTGCATAACATTCCACTTCTTTCCCTTAAAAAACACTTTGGTTGCTTTCGCAGTATGCTTCGGGTCATTGTCCATCTGCACTGTGAAGCGCCGTCCAATGAGTTCTGAAGCATTTTGCTGAATATGAGCAGATAATATTGCCCGAAAGACTTCAGAATTCATCCTGCTGCTTTTGTCAGCAGTCACACAATCAATAAATACAAGAGAACCAGTTCCATTGGCAGCCATACATGCCCACACCATGACACTACCACCACCATGCTTCACTGATGAGGTGGTATGCTTTGGATCATGAGCAGTTCCTTTCCTTCTCCATACTCTTCTCTTCCCATCACTCTGGTACAAGTTGATCTTGGCCTCATGTGTCCATAGGATGGTGTTCCAGAACTGTGAAGGCTTTTTTAGATATTGTTTGGCAAACTCTAATCTGGCCTTCCTGTTTTTGAGGCTCACCAATGGTTTACATCTTGTGGTGAACCCTCTGTATTCACTCTGGTGAAGTCTTCTCTTGATTGTTGACTTTGACACACATACACCTACCTCCTGGAGAGTGTTCTTGATCTGGCCAACTGTTGTGAAGGGTGTTTTCTTCACCAGGGAAAGAACTCTTCGGTCATCCACCACAGTTGTTTTCCATAGTCTTCCGGGTCTTTTGGTGATGCTGAGCTCACCGGTGCGTTCTTTCTTTTTAAGTATGTTCCAAACAGTTGATTTGGCCACACCTAATGTTTTTGCTATCTCTCTTATGGGTTTGTTTTGTTTTTTCAGCCTAATGATGGCTTGCTTCACTGATAGTGACAGCTCTTTGGATCTCATATTGAGATTTGACAGCAACAGATTCCAAATCCAAATAGCACACGTGAAATGAACTCTGGACCTTTTATCTGCTCCTTGTAAATGGGATAATGATGGAATAACACACACCTGGCCATGGAACAGCTGAGCAGCCAATTGTCCCATTACTTTTGGTCCCTTAAAAAGTGGGAGGCACATATACAAACTGTTGTAATTCCTACACCGTTCACCTGATTTGGATGTAAATACCCTCAAATTAAAGCTGAAAGTCTGCAGTTAAAGCACATCTTGTTCGTTTCATTTCAAATCCATTGTGGTGGTGTATAGAGCCAAAAAGATTAGAATTGTGTCGATGTCCCAATATTTATGGACCTGACTGTATATATATATTATCCTACAAAAGTGAGTACACCCCTGACAATTTTGTAAATATTTTATTATATTATTTTATATATCTTTTCATGTGACAACACTGAAGAAATGACACTTTGCTACAATGTAAAGTAGTGAGTGTACAGCTTGTATAACAGTGTAAATTTTCTGTCCCCTCAAAATAACTCAACACACAGCCATTAATGTCTAAACTGCTGGCAACAAAAGTGAGTACACCCCTAAGTGAAAATGTCCAAATTGGGCCCAATTAGCCATTTTACCACCCCAATGTCATTTGACTCCTTAGTGTTACAGGGTCTCAGGTGTGAATGGGGAGCAGGTGTGTTAAATTTGGTGTTATCGCTCTCACTCTCTCATACTAGTCACTGGAAGTTCAACATGGCACCTCATGGCAAAGAACTCTCTGAGGATCTGAAAAAAAAAGAATTGTTGCTCTACATAAAGATGGCCTGGGCTATAAGAAGATTTCTAGGACCCTGAAACTGAGCTGCAGTACGGTGGCCAAGACCATACAGCGGTTTAACAGGACAGGTTCCACTCAGAACAGGCCTCGCCATGGTCCACCAAAGAAGTTGAGTGCATGTGCTCAGCGTCATATCCAGAGGTTGTCTTTGGGAAATAGACATATGAGTGCTGCCAGCATTGCTGCAGAGGTTGAAGGGGTGGAGGGTCAGCCTGTCAGTGCTCAGACCATACGCCGCACACTACATCAAATTGGTCTGCATAGCTGTCCTCCCAGAAGGAAGCCTCTTCTAAAGATGATGCACAAGAGAACCCGCAAACAGTTTGCTGAAGACAAGCAGACTAAGGACATGGATTACTGGAACCATGTCCGGTGGTCTGATGAGACCAAGATAAAGGGGGCACTGTAATGTAAAGGGGATTGATCTGTGAGGGGGGCACTGTAATGTAAAGGGGATTGATCTGTGAGGGGGGCACTGTAATGTAAAGGGGATTGATCAGTGAGGGGGGGGCACTATAATGTAAAGGGGGAACTGTATGTTATCCTATCAGCAGGGCAGGGGTGCGGGAGAAACTCTCCATTCTGATCTGTAGCTCCTCCTGCCCCATGCTGATTGGATGACATCATAGGCTGGGTGGGGGGGGGGGCGGAGGAGTCAGGAGAGGACAAACAGGCAGGGTCGCACAGAAGGAGGAGAGCAATGACCGTGGTCTGTGACAGCACCGTGCGGACCGCCGTCACCGCTCATCTCCTGCTGTGTGGCAGGTTATCAACAGGCCACGGACTGGGGGTTGGGGACCCCTGGGCTAAATGACTCACCTTGCCAAAAGATGAGCAATTGCAGGCAACAGAAAAATGATTAAAGTGTGTGTTACTCAAAATATTTATTTGTGTGCTCTTGTATGGGTATTTTATAAACCATATTCTTTATCATTTGCATGTACTTCTTCCATTTGGTTGATCCTGTCAGTCACTTTTCTCCCTTGTTCTAAACTAACCACACAAAGCACGGAAGCTGATCTTTGTATCAGTGTGGTCAGTTCTCATCATATTCCATCACATGGCTGGCCATGCATAGGTACAGGGCACTGTGCAGACACACAGGATGCCTGTATTGGCCAGTTTGTTCAGCCACAACACATCCAAGGACCAATCACAGCCTGCCTCTGGAACACACCCTCTCCCAATCACAGTCTGCCTCTTAAAAACGCCCCCTGCTCAAGCACAGCCTGCATCTTGCCTCTTGTTGAACAGACTGTGGAATATGGGCACAGGGTGTGTCTGCACCATGTCCTGTAACCCCGCCCCCAATTATCAAGAAGAAGAGCCGCATGGTCACATGACAGCATAGCTCCCAACTGTCCCTGATTTCGATGGACTGTCCCTGATTTGGAGCAATGTCCCTCTGTCCCTCATTCCTCCTCATTTGTCCCTCATTTTGATCTGATCTATATAGTTGTATATAAAATGCGCTTTTTCTCTTTCAAAAAGTGTTTCTCAGTGCTAAACCTTTCCTCCAATTTCTAAATTGCTGCATTTGTAAGTTTTGAAAGCCAATATAAAGGAATAGTAGTGGTAAAAAAAAAAGCCCTTGTGGATTTGATTAAACTTTTTTTGGTTAATTCTTCTTTAAGGGGGTGTGGCAGGGGGCGTGTCCTCTGCCTACATACGTTTGCTAGTAGGTGTCCCTCATTCCCATCTCAAAATGTTGGAAGGTGTGTGACAGAGCTTTTTAACCTTGTAAAAAAAAGGTAAGAAAGATCATTTGTGATTCTAAGCAAAAGCAGTCACGGTGAATAGTTATAATAATAGTTATAATAGTAATAATAGTTATAATAATATAATGTATTAAAAATTGTCTATAACAATGTATGTTCACAACTACTATATGAGGGCAGGCCTTGGCAGCAGGGGCGGGGCTTAGCAAAAGAAAAGGGTGATGTAAATAAAAAAAATGAGCTGGCCAGCACAAATCAGGGAAACATTTTTTTCTCTAGATTATAATTGTCTAACTTATTAGTAACTACATTTCCAATACAGGCACATGGCGTTGCGCAGTCCCTTGCTGTGAAATTCTGAAGCAGTATAAGGAATTGCGATAGTGAAGCTTGTCAATGTTAATGGTGTCATCAGGGGCTGATGAGTAGAGCAACCACGGGCCCACCGCTAAGCTTTATTCTACTTGTTATAATCATTGCTGCTGTGCCTCTTCTTTCAGCTCATATCAAAGTTGTATAAAATCCACATCCATATGACAAAAAAACATTTGCTTTAAGATTTTGTTAAAGTTTAAAAAATAAACTTTTAAGCCGCCCGTGCCAACTTTTTTTTAATGCCAATCAAGTACAGTGCCTTGCAAAAGTATTCACCTCCCTTGGCTTTTTACCTATTTTGTTAAATTACAGCCTTTGGTTCAATGTTTTTTTAATCTGAATTATATGTGAGGGATCAGAACACAATAGTCTAAGTTGGTGAAGTAAAATTAGAAAAATATATACATAAAACTATTTTTCAGAAATAAAAAAATTGGCATATGCGTATGTATTCACCCCCTTTGTTAAGAAGCCCATAAAAAGCTCTTGTGCGACCAATTACCTTCAGAAGTCACATAATTAGTGAAATGATGTCCACCTGCGTGCAATCTAAGTGTCACATGATCTGTCATTACATATACACACCTTTTTGAAAGGCCCCAGAGGCTGCAACACCTAAGCAAGAGGCACCACTAACCAAACACTGCCATGAAGACCAAAGAACTCTCCAAACAAGTGATTGACAATGTTGTTGAGAAGTACAAGTCAAGGTTAGGTTATAAAAAAATATCCAAATCTTTGATGATCCCTAGGAGCACCATCAAATCTATCATAACCAAATGAAAAGAACATGGCACAACAGCAAACCTGCCAAGAGACGGCCGCACACCAAAACTCACGGACCGGGCAAGGAGGGCATTAATCAGAGAGGCAGTACAGAGACCTAAGGTAACCCTGGAGGAGCTGCAGAGTTCCACAGCAGAGACTGGAGTATCTGTACATAGGATGACAATAAGCCGTACGCTCCATAGAGTTGGGATTTATGGCAGAGTGGCCAGAAGAAAGACATTACTTTCAGCAAAAAACAAAATGGCACGTTTTGCGTTTTTGTGAAAAGTCATGTGGGAGACTCCCAAAATGTATGGAGGAAGGTGCTCTGGTCTGATGAGACTAAAACTGAACTTTTTGGCCATCAAAGAAAACGCTATGTCTGGCGCAAACCCAACACATCACATCACCCAAAGAACACCATCCCCAGAGGGAAACATGGTGGTGGCAGCATCATGCTGTGGGGATCTTTTTCAGCAGTTGGGACTGAGAAACTGGTCAGAGTTGAGGAAAAGATGGATGGTGCTAAATACAGGGATATTCTTGAGCAAAACCTGTACCACTCTGTGTGTGATTTGAGGCTAGGATGGAGGTTCACCTTCCAGCAGGACAATGACCCCAAACACACTGCTAAAGCAACACTTGAGTGGTTTAAGGGGAAACATGTAAATGTGTTGGAATGGCCTAGTCAAAGCCCAGACCTCAATCCAATAGAAAATCTGTGGTCAGACTTAAAGATTGCTGTTCACAAGCACAAGCCATCCAACTTGAAGGCGCTGGAGCAGTTTTAATAAATTAAAAAGAAAAAAACGCGCTAGATCTAATTTGACAATAATGATTAAAAAAATATAAAATGTCCAAAGAGCAGCAGCTTATTCCGAGATATACACAAACAGAATAGAAAAGAGAAGCTGCGCTGTGTGAAAGTTGAAACCAACAATGGCTTGTAGGTATCAAGATATGGATGAGTGACAGTTCAAATGAATCCAAACAAACACCCAGGTTAGACTGATCCACAAATATGTGCCACCACTTTATAAAAAACTTGCTTACCAGATGGCAAGCAAAACCCAGCAGACGGCTATAGCCCAGCCAAGGCCTTTACTTGTATGGAAAGATCGTCTGGACAGGTATGGATATGGATTGGTTGCCTATATAATCCAAATGCCCGATGCCGTGGAACTCCGATGGATCTCAGTAACTCTGATGTCCACATTTGATAGAAACCTGAAAACAGACTCCAGGAATGACCTTAAAGGGTCAGACAAGGCTCATCAGATGTCAAATTGGGAATTCTGCTGATCAGGGGCGTAACTAGAAATAGCAGGGCCCCATAGCAAAATGTTGTATGAGGCCCCCCTGCAAACAGCCCTCCCCCACAGCTGCCCTAGTGTCAATGCAGCGTGACCTGTGCCCCATACAGCATGACCTGTGCCCAATACAGCCTGGTCTGCCTGTGCCCCATACAGCCTCACCTATGCAGAGGAAGAGGCAAGCCACCCGTATCAGCAGAGAGTGGGATTGCCCGCTGTAATAGCTTTCATTTGAATTTCCTGTCTTACTGGGGCTCATCGTCACATAGCCCCACCTCTTGGCCCGAAGCCTTTGATGACGTCACATGTCCCGCATTGGATCGGGGTTCTGTCTATCACCGGGCCAAAAGGTGGAGCTATGTGACGTGAGCCCCGGGAACACTGGAAGTTCTAATGAAAGCTCTTTCATCGGGCAATTCAGCTCTCTGCTGATACGGACAGCTCGCCTCTTCCTTTCCTCTCTCTTCCCCTGGCTGGGAGACTGTGCCGGCGGTACTCTTATCCTCACTGGGCCCCACTCGGCTGCGGGCCCCATAGCGCCCGCATGGGTCGCTATGGTGGTAGTTACGCCCCTGCTGCTGATGGATCTGCGGAGAAAAACTGGAGCAGTTTTGCAAGGAGGAATGGGCAAAAACCCCAGTGGTAAGATGTGGCAAGCTCATAGAGACTTATCCAAAGTGACTTGGAGCTGTGATAACCGCAAAAGGTGGCTCTACAAAGTATTGACTTTAGGGGGGTGAATAGTTATGCACATTGACTTTTTCTGTTATTTTGTCCTATTTGTTGTTTGCTTCACAATAAAAAAAAAAACACCTTCAAAGTTGTGGGCATGTTCTGTAAATTAAATGATGCAAATCCTCAAACAATCCATGTTAATTCCTGGTTGTGGGGCATCAAAACACGAAAAATGCCAAGGGGGGTGAATACTTTTGCAAGGCACTGTAGCTAATTTGTGTAAAGTCCTCAGTAATTATTTAAATCAGCTCTGTATGTAGGAAAGGATCTACCTGTGGTTGCACATCGAAACAGTCCCACTGGTTATCAGTGTATGGCAACCTCAGTCTCAACCCAGCGCGTTTTGCTCCACATTATGATTAACCACTTGACCTCCGGAAGATTTCCCGACCAGGCCATTTTTTGTGATATGGCACTGTGCTACTTAAACTGACAATTGCGCTGTTAAAGAAAAAAAAAAACTGACAATTGCACAGTCATGCCGATGTTGTACCCAAATAAAATTGATGTCCTTTTTTTCCCCCACAAATAGAGCTTTCTATTGGTTGGTATTTGATCACCTCTGCATTTTTTAAATTTTTTTGCGCTATAAACAAAAAAAGACCGACAGTTTTAAAAAAAATTACAATAAAAATTTTCTGCTATAAAACATATCCAATAAATTTTTAAAAAAATCTATTTTCATCAATATAGGTCAATATGTATTCTGCTACATCTTTTTGGTTAAAAAAAAGCAATAAATGCATTTTGATCAGTTTGCGCAAACGTTATAGCACCTACAAACTATGGGATAATTTTATTTATGTTTACTAGTAATGGTGGCGATCAGCGACTTATGGTGGGACTGCGATTTTGCGGCAAACAAATTGGACACCTAAGGCCCCATACACACTATTAGATTTTCTGCAGATTTTTGTCTTCAGATTTACCAAAACCATGTAGTGGAAGGGCCTGCCTGATTGCATACAAATTGAAACTCTTAAGGTTTGACCTCATATTATATGGTTTTGGTAAATCTGAAGACAAAAATCTGCAGAAAATCTAATAGTGTGTATAGGGTCTTACTGACACTTTTTGGGGACCAGTAAAACTAATACAGTGATCAGTGCTAAAAAATATGCACTGTCACTGTACTAATGACACTGGCTGGAAAAGGGTTAAAGTGATTGTAAACCTATATTTTATTTTTAAAATAACAAACATATCATACTTACCTCCACCGTGCAGTTCGTTTTGCACAGAGTGGCCCCGATCATTGTATTCTGGGGTCCCCCGGCGGCGCTCACGGCTCCTCCTTGCATCGGTAAACCCCCTGGGAGAAGCGCTCTCCTGTGGGGGTCACCTTGTGGGCGCGCTCCCGAGTCAAGTATTTGTGTCCATAGACACAGAATGCCAGACTCGGCCCCGCCCCCTGGCGCCCGCATCATTGGATTTGACTGACAACAGCGTGTGCCAATGGCTGCGCTGCTATCAATCTATCCAATCAAGAGCCGAGAACCCCGGGCAGAGAGGAAGAGCACGTCTCTGCCGAGGGAACGAAGGGCTCAGGTTAGTAAAATGGGGGGGTTGGGGGGCCGGTCAGTGTCAGAAGTTTTTTCACCTTAATGCAAAGGATGCATTAAGGTGAAAAAACACGAAGGTTTACAACCCCTTTAACATCAGGGGCGATCAAAGGGTTAACTGTGTTCCTAGCCTGTGCTTTCTATAAATTGTGGGAGACGCTTTTACTAGGGCAAGGCCAGGATCCATGCCTTCCCTACAGATCGCAGTTCTGCCTGTGCACGGAACAATTCTGAACAATCGGTGGGTGCCGGCAGACACTGAGTCCACGGTTCCCACTGCATGATCACAGCGGGAGCGACCCACCGGTGGTGCATATGGGCGAACCTTACCTGGAAAAGCCGGATCACATATACAATATCTCACAAAAGTGAGTACACCCCTTACATTTTCGTAAATATGTTATTCTATCTTTTCATGTGACAACACTGAAGAAATGACACTTTGCTACAATGTAAAGTAGTGAGTGTACAGCTTGTATAACAGTGTAACTTTGCCGTCCCCTCAAAATAACTCAACACACAGCCATTAATGTCTAAACCGCTGGCAAAAAAAAGTGAGTACACCCCTAAGTGAAAATGTCCAAATTGGGCTTCAGTGTTGTCACATGAAAAGATAGAAGAAAATATTCACAAAAATGTGAGGGGTGTACTCACTTTTATAAGATACTTGTATATATATACATAAAGCATATATTTATATAAACTGTATATAGTTATATATATATGTGGAGGAAAGCCGCACCCAGTCTTCAATTAGTGCAATGCATGCGATCTGGTTATCCCACTGACCAAAATATAAGAAAAAGTCCAGAGGATCGCTGCACTTGAAATTTCTTTATTGAACCAAAGTTCAAACAAACATTACATGATGTGTAAAATTCATTACGTTTTGGGCTCACAAGCTTACGCCTTGTGTTTGATCTGAAGAAGGGCGTAAGCTTGTGAGCCCAAAACTTGAACTTACACACATCATATTTTTTTATATATACATATATATATATTATATATATATATATATATATATATATATATATATGTATATTATATATATATATATATATATATATATATATATATATATATATATATATATATATACATACACACACATATATATATATATATATATATATATACACATATATACATATATATGTACATACGTATATATATATATATATATATATATATATATATATATATATATATATACACCATATATATCGTTATATCGTTATATATATAAAATGTATTTATTTCTTGTGATATAACACTATGATTTTACACTGACCCAATGGGGTATTTTTATTAGATATGTTGTGAGTAAACAAGTGTGTACTTATACGTTGCAATCACTTTGTTCACTGTTTTGCAGTGTACCTGATAAGTCTTTTTTTTTTTCAAACAAGGTTTGTTTGTATGTCTATAAATAAAAGGAAAAAAAAATGCCCATGAAGATAGCTGGGATGTATGACATCATTTTGGCCTAGGCCAGAAACCAGGAAGGAACTAAAGAAATGTAATAAAACCGTACTTTGTTTACCACTTGTATTAAATATAAGAAATAATTATTCATTCATGATATTATTTTGTCATAATCCCTAAATTTTATGGCTTTTATATACTGTACTTCACTGGACGTATGATTATAATGTTTTGTACCATTATTTTGTACCTAATAAAAAGTTTGTAAACAACAAAAGAAATGTAATAAAAAAAATGTTTTAAACAAATAAATATAATATACATTGTAATCTATTTACCAGTACTAGCAATATAAAGATAAAAAATAGTTATTGTTGATTGAGTGAGTAAGCCATAGGATATCTCATGATAGATACCCAAGCTCTTCAGTTGTAATACATCTTTATAACTGACGCAGTGCGCTGTATACAACGAAAGTGTTATTGTTCGGAGAGGACGTCATATACTGTATTTCTTTGTATTATGAGAAATGTATTATTTTAGATTTAATTATGTCTCAATTTGTCATCACTAAGCAAGGATTCCAAAGCTTACAGTATGTTCTAAAGGCGACTGATGAAAAATCTGGGATGGTCTAACCCCCAAAAACCTCCAGACTAATCCAGAATTATTCCAATTATGAGCTTTTGATGGTTGGACCCCTCTCCATCACCCCAAAGGACGGAGAACCCTCGGATTCACCAATCAGATCATTGTCTATTCTGCCGGTAACAGATGCAAGCAATTTACTCTTTTATTTCTGCATATTCAGTGTGAGCGGGGCTGCCGGTGACCTTGACCCCAAAGCCTGCAGGATTCTAACCCTATGAAATTAAAGCTCTTTGCTCACTTATCCCCAAATGCACTTCTGGTGCTAACCAGGCATCCCGCTGCATAGCAACGCCGACGATCCGTGCTTACCCATACCCCGGCATAATCAGAGATTATTAAGGAAAATATACAGTGCTTTAATTTGATGAGATTGGTTATAGGTAGTACAGCTAAAGGTCAGTCTCTCCGTGGTTCTCCCTCGGTCTCCGCAATATTTCCCTCTCGGTCTGAAAATCCTAGGCACCAAACAACAGGCCACGGAGAACACGCTTCTTTTTGACATGCTGGGATGATGAGCTCAATAGGGATAAAAAATGAATTATTTAAGGATCGGATAAACAAAACATCCTGTGCCAGCTCTTACCCTTTATTTATTTTTTATTTTTTTTCCCCCGTACTTTATCATTGCGTGCGTTTGGAAAAAATTGCATTCCTGTTCTGCAGGTAGGATGTAAAAGAGACGGGCAAAGGAGGAAGGGGGGGGGGGAGGGGTGTAGGGTGAGATCCAAACCTAATAGACCACTTATGGGCATGTCAAGGACTGAACGGTGACCTGTAACACCATGACCAGGACCAGCCTGATTTTTTCTAAGCATGCATGCCGTCGTTCAGCTAATATACAAAGGCAGTCATGGATACCTTGTATTAACACCGCATAGCAAAAAAAAAAATCAGAGAGAATAACCGTGTCTTCTGTATTTAATGACTACGGAGATTTAAAACTCATGCATTTGAAAATTTGACTTTCGTTTGATAAAAAAAAAAAAATATCTGCACAATAAGCCATTTTGAATACGTATTGTATAGGGGCAGCTGCTATCGCACCTAGCACTTCTATTCATATCATCATATTAGGCCCCATACTGAGATGTCTTAAGCCTGTTTATCCTGCGTTTTATACTTCACTTGCTCAGGAGGACCCCATACTGGACTCTGAATTGCAGTCCTTCGAGGGATATTCATGATACTAATTGCATTGCGGTTAAAGCTGAACTCCAGGGGTGATCAGCTTGGACCGATATAAGTATGTAAACTCACCGGCCACTTTATTAGGTACAACTTGCTAGTACCGGGTTGGACCCCCTTTTGCCTTTAGAACAGCCTTAACCATTTAAAGTGTTTGTTAACCCCCCCCCCCCCAAAAAAAATGGATCTTGTTCCCTTAAAGCATGTTATACAGCACAATTGCTGTGTAATTTGGCCCCCTGTATCACCTAAGAGATCTGGCTGATCCTGCCTGGCTATCCCCTACCCCCTGTACGCTGACTCCGATATATCAGGGCTGCTGAGCCCTGACACCATAGTCACATAGCTCCCAACTGTCCCTGATTTGGAGCAATGTCCCTCTGTCCCTCTTTCCCCCTCATTTGTCCCTCATTTTGGTGTGATCTATGTAGTTGTATATAAAATGTACGTTTTATTTTTCAAATAATGTTTCCCAGTGCCAAACATTTCCTCCAACTTTCAAATTGCTGCATTTGTAAATTTTAAAAGCCAATATAAAGAAACAGTAGTGGTAAAAATAAAGCCCTTGTGGATTTAATTAACCTATTTTTTTTGGTTAATTCTCCTTTAAACAGGTGTGGCAGGGGGCGTGTCCTATGCTTCCATACGTTTGCTAGTAGATGTCTCTCATTCCCATCTCAAAATGTTGGGAGGTATGCCGTAGTCATCGTATGTGCCTCCGTCATACGCAGCCCTGCTCTCCTGTGTCTCCTCTGTCCTCATCCCCCCTCCCATCCCTGTCTGCTCGTACCAGTGACCGGAACGCATAGACATCACCAGACGCTGGGTTTCATCCCTGGTGATGCTCTGCCAGGCCTCTACTGCAACTGTCTTCAGTTCCTGCTTTTTCTTGGGGCATTTTCCCTTCAGTTTTGGCTTCAGCAAGTGAAATGCATGCTCAGTCGGATTCAGGTCAGGTAATTGACTTGGCCATTGCATAACATTCCACTTCTTTCCCTTAAAAAACTCTTTGGTTGCTTTCGCAGTATGCTTCGGGTCATTGTCCATCTGGCACTGTGAAGTGCCGTCCAATGAGTTCTGAAGCATTTTGCTGAATATGAGCAGATAATATTGCCCGAAACACTTCATCCTGCTGCTTTTGTCAGCAGTCACATCATCAATAAATACAATAGAACCAGTTCTATTGGCATCCATACATGCCCACGCCATGACACTACCACCACCATGATGAGGTGGTATGCTTTGGATCATGAGCAGTTCCTTTCCTTCTCTATACTCTTCTCTTCCCATCACTCTGGTACATGTTGATCTTGGTCTCATCTGTCTATAGGATATTGTTCCAGAACTGTGAAGGCTTTTTTAGATGTTGTTTGGCAAACTCTAATCTGGCCTTTCTGTTTTTGAGGCTCACCAATGGTTTATATCTTGTGGTGAACCCTCTGTATTCACTCTGGTGAAGTCTTCTCTTGATTGTTGACTTTGACACACACCTACCTCCTGGAGAGTGTTCTTGATCTGGCCAACTGTTGTGAAGGGTGTTTTCTTCACCAGGGAAAGAATTCTTCGGTCATCCACCACAGTTGTTTTCCGTGGTCTTCCAGGTCTTTTGGTGTTCTTTCTTTTTAAGCATGTTCCAAACAGTTGATTTGGCCACACCTAAAGTTTTTGCTATCTCTCTGATGGGTTTGTTTTGTTTTTATCAGCCTAATGATGGCTTGCTTCACTGATAGTGACAGCTCTTTGGATCTCATATTGAGAGTTGACAGCAACAGATTCCAAATGCAAAAAGCACACTTGAAATGAACTCTGGACCTTTTATCTGCTCCTTGTAAATGGGATAATGAGGGAATAACACACACCTGGCCATGGAACAGCTGAGCAGCCAATTGTCCCATTACTTTTGGTCCCTTAAAAAGTGGGAGGCACATATACAAACTGTTGTAATTTCTACACCGTTCACCTGATTTGGATGTAAATACCCTCAAATTAAAGCTGAAAGTCTGCAGTTAAAGCACATTTTGTTTGTTTCATTTCAAATCCATTGTGGTGGTGTATAGAGCCAAAAAGATTAGAATTGTGTCAATGTCCCAATATTTATGGACCTGACTGTATGTAAAGCACTGCGTAAATTGATGGCGCTATATATACTGTAAGTACCTGAAATAATAATAATAATAAAATGCTGTAATCCCCTCTGTACTATAATAAGTGTCCCTGTGTCTGTGTAATGTAACAAATCTGCCGATCGGTACCTATATGAGTGTGGTTCCCGGTGCTCAGCTGACCGTCGGCTCTCTCTCTCTCTCTTCTCCCCGGCTGACGTCAGTGGGAGGGCTCGGCCCCACCCACTAAAACTGTAAGCCGAGAGAGAAGAGAGCTGACAAGTCAGCTGAGCACCGGGAACCACACTCATATAGGTACTGATCGGCAGATTTTTTACATTACACAGACACGGGAACACTTATTATTATAGTACAGGGAGGATGGGAGGATTTTGTAGATGTGGGTTAACAACCACTTTAGGGACCGCCCCACGTACATATACTGCGGGAGAGCCGCCCTTAAGTGCAAAATTACATACCTCTACATGATTTCTTCCATCGGCTCTGGGGCGCGCGCACAATGCCTGCCGCCTATCCGCGATCGTTCGATGGAGAGGCAGAACGATGGTCTGGCTATGTAAACAAGGCAGACCGCCGTTCCATCAGGCAGGAAGAGAGATCTGTGATTCCTGCTAATCAGCAACACAGATGTTTCTCTTCCTTGAGTCAGTCCATCCTCGGCACTAAGTTCAGGTCTGGTCATTTGAGCACAGGTATATATTTTCTCTGTTTGTATAGTTTTTCACCTGGTTTTTCCCTAAGCTTAAGTTGGCTTGTGATTTCTTGTTGTCAGTAGATGTCACTGGTATCACTGGTCATAGTATGAGATTTCATAAACAAAACTAAGTTATGAATACTTATATTTTCTTCAGCCAATCCAGTAGGAGGTTTAGGTCACTGGTGCATGCTGGGGGAGGAGATATATATATATATATATATATATATATATATATATATATATATATATATATATATCTTTTTTTTTTTTGCTTTTAGAGACAGGGCATGTGCTCGCTTTCTTTCCCTCGGCTAGGGAGGTGCTCCTGAATGGGGCTCTACTATTATACCCAATAGCCTGTTTTGGGGCCAGACTTGTGCTGAAGTGGTCCTGAAGCTGTCCTGCATAGTCTGGAGGAAGCTGTGACAAAGAGGGGGACCCAAGGGAGGCCCCTTGCTGGAGAGAGCCAGGAAGAAGGCTGAACTCTCAGAAGGGCCTTGTGATTCACTTGGAGGACATACTGAAATTTGGGAACAAGCTTACAGTGTTGCCGGTTCGGGTTAAAGGTTCTGACACTATAAAGTTGGACATTGACCTGGTTCTGAGGAGTCTGCTGTGAACTGTTACGGTATCTGGGATCCCTAACCCTCACCTCCTTACCCGTTCCGCAATGAAACTTTAAAAAGACTAAAGTGACTGGCACCCAATATCCTTTCTCCAACCCCTTTATTTTAGCCATGGATTCAGCCCAAGATCAAGGTTCGATAAGTTGGATGCCGCTGGCTAGGTAGGGTGCAGGCTGGGGAAAAGTCTGTCTAGACCCAAAGCATACTGCAAAAAATGGGAAGAGATAGCCCCCCACCGCACACCTCACCCAGCCCAAGTGGTTAGTAGGTGAAAGCAGCTAAAAGCAGCCTCAGCTCAATTCATCCAGACCACAACTCCAACATGTTTCACCCCACCCTCGGGGCTTAATTATGGAGATCATGATTAAGCCCCGAGGGTGAGGCGAAACATATTGGAGCTGTGGTCTGTATGAATTGAGCTGGTCAGGATGAATCGAGCTGAGGCTGCTTTTACCATGCTTTCACCTACTAACCACTTGGGCTGGGTGAGCCATTAACCTTATGGTCCAAAAAAAAAAAAAAAAGAAATTACTGTTTTCCAAAAAGCCCAAAAACAAACAACACTATTCTGTTTGTTTTTTCTGATGTTCAGATGTTTGTAAATGTTTCTCTGCACACAATTCTCTTTGTTTACTTGCCATTCCTTGGTTACATGACAATTTACATATCCCCTCGCGTCTACGAATTCTCGTGTCTGCCTTCATATTTTTCACTATCTATTCATAAACTGACCCAAGTCTGTCTGCGGCGGGCAGTGTGCCAGCTCCTTATCTATTTATATGTATTTATGCTTTATATGCTTCATGCCCTTTTAATCCTTTCTTTGTGCTACCTAGCTGTAAGATATCTCGTTGTACTATAAATAAAACCAAACCATTACAAAGTGTCATTGCGTTGTCGGGTCAGACCTTACACGGTTTTAATATTCTGAGTTATAATACTTTCTATTTGGTTCAGCATGTTTCTAGCATATCTATACTAGAGGGGGTAAATATATTTCTCCTAAAGAATTCCATGCACAGAGCAGTATTATCAGAGTCAGCCATTGGACATTTTCTTGCTATATAATAAACATTTTTGCAATGTCCACTTTTTGTTTTTAAAATGTCATGCTGCTAATATAATGTTACTGTTCTTTTTTCATTGTTATTTAATGCTGAACTTCTTGCAAATAGCTAAATACACAAATAAAATATATACAGTATATGAAAGCTGGTTTGCTTGTCAAAAGATTTTTATGCCCTGAGTTTAACCAGGATTTATAAAGCGCTGCGTAAAGCGTTAGCGCTATATAAATCCTGTATAATAATAATAACAATAATAATTAACCGCTTCAGCTCTGGAAGATTTACCCCCCTTCCTGACCAGGCCATTTTTTGCGATACGGCACTGCGTTGCTTTAACTGACAATTGCACAGTTGTGCGATGTTGTACCCAAACCAATCAATATACGCTTATTGCGATTTTTATTACCAAAAATTGTAATTACATGCCCCCGTTAAACAGGGGCAGAAAAATCAGGCCTTATTGTTGGAAGCTAGCATCATCAAGATTGAGAAGGTATAGGATAGTCAGCATAGGCAGTCTTCAAGGGATCCCACATCCATAGCAAATTCAATCAGTTACATCAGCATCAGTTGCTTGAAAGCTGCTGATCCAAGACTGATTCATTTTTATGAATGTGAGCCTATCAACGGAGTCTGTGGATAGGCACACTCTCTTTGATCCATTACAAACCCTCCAGCAGCACTGAATGTGCGTTCAGAAAACATGCTGGATGCAGGACAGGCCAGCAGCTCAATTTCATATTGAGCAAGTTCTGGCCAGTGGTCCATCCTTAAGACCTAGTAACCCAGTGGATACTCTGTTTGAAAGGTCTCCAAGTCTGCTCCTGCCCCTAGATATTCCTGCACCATGTAATGTAGACGCTGGCGATGGTTCCTTGAACTGATCAAACCTTGGTGCTGAGGACTGAAAAATTGTTTATAGGCATCGGTCAGCCGGCCACCTTCTCCACCGCTCTTCTTCTGACTGAACAAAGCATCAGCAACAGGTTGTCCAGCACCAGGAAATTGTAACCTCCCAGGGTCTGGAAATATGTTGCACAAACCTTTCTTCAAGGCCTCCTGAAGATGTTTCATCACTTCTGCTCCCTCTGCGAAAGGCAGGATGAGTTCTGCAACCTTACCCTTGTAACGTGGGAGGGTCAAGAAGGGTTGCCAGCCAGTAACGATTCCTCTCCTTGATACCACGAGTCCTAGGGTCCTTTCGCAAGCTTTACAGAATCAGGGAGGCCATGCAGCGTAAGTTTGCAGAGGCATTCGATTCTGAGTCCTCTGGGTCACTAAGGATTACATGATCCGTAACTACCTCCTCCCAGCCACGTTCCTGTGTATTTGGCGGGCCTGCAGGAATGCTATCTGGATAAAGGGGGCCTTGAGAGGTAAGGAAGTCCTCCTCTTCCTCTCGCTGTACTGCCTCAAGTGCCCTGTCCATGAGTCCAGGAAGCATGTGCTCCAACTGGAAGACTAGAGGAATAGTGTCACTGATGCATACAATGTAAAAAGTGCAGCGCTGAAAATATGAGAATCTCAGATATACACTGAGAATAATGCATTTAGTTAGCCAGTGACTGTACAAACACTATGCAAAAATGAGGGACAGTGTCAGTGATCCATGCATTGTCGCTGCTCACCATCCTTGTGGCTTCCTCAAATGGTGATAGGACAGTGCATGCATCCTGGATCAGTAGCCACTGGCGTGGCGAAAAGAAGCCAAGCTCCCCTGATCCTGTCCTAGTGCCATACTCGCACAGGTACTCATTGATGGCTCTTTGCTGTGTGTGCAGTCACTGCAGCATTGCCAACGTTGAGTTCCACCTGGTGGGCATGTCACAAATGAGGTGATTGGTGGGCAGGTTGCATTCCCTTTTAATGTCAGCCAGCCGAGCACTGGCATTGTATGACTGGCGGAAATGACCACAGACTTTTCTTACCTGCTATAAGCCTGGGTACCTGCTCAAGAACCATTACACCACCAAATACAGGACGTGTGCCAAACATGGAACATGGGTCAAGTGTCCCTGTCGGAGGGCAGAGAGAATGTTGGTGCCATTGTCGCATACAACCATTCCTGGCTGAAGCTGGCGTGGCGTCAACCACCTCTGAGCCTGCCCCTGCAGAGCTGACAGAATCTCTGCCCCAGTGTGGCTCCTGTCCCCTAGGCAGACCAACTCAAGCACCGCATGGCATCTTTTTGCCTGACTGCTTGCGTAGCCCCTTAAATGCTTACGGAGCACCGCTGGTTCAGAAGACAAATCTGCAGAAGAGGCCATAGAGAAAGAAGAAGAGGAGGGTGTGGAGGAGAGAGCTGTGGCAGAATCACGCCTAGCATTTTGGAGGCGTGGTGGCGGAACAATCTCCAACAACACTGAACCCTATCTTGCATCCTTCCCAGCTGCCAGCAGAGTTACCCAGTGCGCCGTGAAGGAAAGGTAATGTCCCTGCCCATGCCTGCTGGACCATGAGTCAGCGGTAATATAAACCTTACTGCTGACCGCCCTGTCCAACAAGGCCAAAACATTGCCTTGCACATGCCAGTAGAGAGCCGGAATGGCCTTTCATGAAAAAAAAAGGCGTTTTGGAACCTGTCACTGAGGTACAGCACATTCCACAAATTCATGAAAGGGGGCAGAGTCTACCAGCTAAAAAGGCATCAGTTGCAATGCTAGCAATTTGGCCAAGCTAGCATTTAGACGCTGAGCATGTGGATGGCTGGGACCAAATTTCTTTTTACGGTTCAGCAACTGGGGTAGGGAAATTTGCCTGCTAAAATCAGATGGTGGTGTACTGCTAGCAGATTGGCTGCAAGTACTTGGGACACCTATTGCTATACCTTTATTCCTCTCAGTGCAGGTTTTTGACAGGACTGGAGGTATAGTAGGATTGGAGATCCCAGATGAGGAGCAAGGAGAAGTCCACCTTTTTCTTTGATGTGGGTCTTTCAAGTGCTGTTGCCAACGGACTGCATGGCAGGTCGTCATATGTGTGGTCAAGCATGTGGTTCCCAAGTGGCTGCTGTTCTGGCCACGCTTGATCCGCTTCAGACATAGGTTGCAAACAGCAATGGTGCGATCTGCTGCACACGTGTCGAAAAAGGCCCATACCAAGGAACTTTTAAAAGTCAGCAGGGAGTCAGCAGCACCCCGCACCTGCGGAGCTCTGCGGTGTGATGCAATAGGGTGGGTGCCCTTAAGCTGCCCCCTAGAGGACATCCTGCCTTGCTGCCTTCTCCTCCTCCTCTCTTCTCTCAGGCACCCAAGTACAGTCAGTGACCTCATCATCCCCTCCCTCCACGTCACTGCAGCAAACTTGGCAGTATGCTGCAGCTGGGCGAACATGACTGCCAGTTTCTTGTCCTTCTTTGGCACCCTCTCTGTCTAGGCTCACATTACTCCCTTCCTCAACCTGGGAACCAACATCGGAGCCTTCACATTGCTGCGCATCCTCCAGCATGTACCCAACACTGTGGTCGAATAATTCTGAGGACTTTTCCGTGCATGATGGTGGAGCTATGGAAGGAGAGACTGTGGACAAGGAGCCGGTGGACTAGGCCACTTTAGCAGCTACGTTGGAATGAAAACTACTCTGAGCCTGGATGACAGAGGATGAGGAGGATGAGCATGGCTTTGTTATCCACTCCACTACTATCTCTACCTCCATGACCACCACTATTGACAGTAGACAGAGGCTGCTTGTCCTCTTTTAGTGGCCTTTGAGCGTCTGCCTCTCCTTAATGGCCTTCCGGACATGATGTATTTTTTGTTTTGCAACACCACACTACACTGTATTAGATACTGTGTACACCGCCTGAAGTGTATTAGAAACTGTACACACTGTATTAGATACAGTGTATACCACCTTCACTGTATTAGCAACTGTACAATGGCTGCACTGTATTGTATACTGTGTACACCACCAGAAGTGTAGTAGAAACTGTACACACTGTATTAGATATTGTGTACACTGTCTGCACTGTATTAGAAACTGTGCTATGGCTGCACTGTATTGTATACTGTGTACACCACCAGAAGTGTAGTAGAAACTGTACACACTGTATTAGATATTGTGTACACCGCCTGCACTGTATTAGAAACTGTGCTATGGCTGCACTGTATTGTATACTGTGTACACCACCAGAAGTGTAGCAGAAACTGTACACACTGTATTAGATACTGTGTACACCGCCTGAAGTGTATTAGAAACAGTACACCACAAAATGCACTGTAGATATAGGCTGCACTGGATGCAGAGTATATATATATATATATATATATATATATATATATATATATATATATATATATATTAGACTGACTGTATATATATATATATCAAATACACTGCCACTAAATGAATAGCCTGCCTGCTTAATCTAAATCAAGCTATTTCTCTGTCCACGCCAACAACACTACACACGGCCGCCAAATAAGCAGCCTTATATAGTGTGGGGCATGGACTTAGTCCCCCTGAGCCATAATTGGCCAAAGGCACCCTACCTATGGCCAATTATGGCTCTCTTAGCAGAGCGCGCTGTGATTGGCCAAAGCATGCAGGTCAGGTGCATGCTTCGCCAATCATCATACAGCAATGCACTGCGATCTCGCAGTGCATTATGGTGCATTCCGTGTCGCTCAAATTTTCCACGAACTCCCCATAATGTTCACTGTTCGGCGAACGGGCGAACACCCGATGTTCAACTCGAACTTATGTTCGACCCAAACAGCGAGCTCATCCCTATTCTGCTACATATTTTTGGTAAAAAAATCCCAATAAGCAGAAATTGATTATGGAGTAGTAAGTGGGGCTCTGTCTTGGGACCAGTTCTGTTTAATTTATTCATAAATGATATAGAGGATGATATACAGTATCTCATAAAGCTGAATACACCCCTCACATTTTTGTAGAATATTGGCATGCATAAAAAAGGGGATATACTCCAGAGATAAAACTATAATCCCGACACTTTATAAAACTCTGATCCGGCCACATCTGGAGTATTCTGTCCAGTTCTGGTCACCAGTCCTCTTAAGGGATGTGCTGGAACTGGAGAGAGTCCAGAGAAGGCCAACTAAATTCATACTTTAAGGCTTTTTTTCTCTTGTTTTCGTCTGGTAATCTAGCCAGCAAGTGCGTTGTTTTCACAAGCTCAAGCTCTCCAGCAGAATGTATCAGTCTACATGGACAAAGAGATGGGAAGCACACATACACTATATTGCCAAAAGTATTGGGACGCCTGCCTTTACACACACATGAACCTTAATGACATCCCAGTCTTAGTCCGTAGGGTTCAATATTGAGTTGGCCCACCCTTTGCAGCTATAACAGCTTCAACTCTTCTAGGAAGGCTGTCCACAAGGTTTAGGAGTGTGTCTATGGGAATGTTTGACCATTCTTACAGAAGCGCATTTGGGAGGTCAAGCACTGATGTTGGATGAGAAGGCCTGGCTCGCAAAAAACATTTGGTGGAGGGGGGATTATGGTGGGGGGTTGTTTTTCAGGGGTTGGGCTTGGCCCCTTGGTTCCAGTGAAGTGAACTCTTAAGGCATCAGCATACCAAGACATTTTGGACAATTTCATGCTCCCAAATTTGTGCAGGGGATGGCCCCTTCCTGTTACAACATGACTGTGCAGCAGTGCACAAAGCAAGGTCCATAAAGACATGGATAAGCGAGTTTGGGGGGGAACTTGACTGGCCTGCACAATATTGAACCTTACGGACTAAGACTGGGATGCCATTAACGTTCATGTGCGTGTAAAGGCAGGTGTTCCAATACTTTTGACAATATAGTGTATGTAAGATACTTATTTCTATCAAACAGCATGTGAACTGCTTGTTATAACTGTTCTGTTGGACAAATGGATTGTTGTTGATTGCCATCTTACCAATTTGTTCTGTGAGATCATGTGAGTGCATATGAACATGTGACTTTGATTTAGTAAACTGTATGATGTTGTATCTAATATATTTTTCTTTAGTTAGGTTACTCTTCCTTGAAAGTCATGAAAGGTCCTGAGGAAGCAGCTCTGCGAAACACGTTGACCTTATCAGCTTGCTATTATCAAAGTTATGTATAGTAAATTACTTATTGTTGCAATTGGGAAGCTGTAACTGTATAGTGAGGAATACACAGTCCCTACATTTTTATTGTTCTTTTTAATGTTTTGTAAATAAAATGTATCCATTTTTAAATTTGTGTCTTCCTTGGTACCAGTAAAGTCTTTTTTCTTTTTTTTGCCCTCTTTTCTGGGTATCCTTTTGAAAATATGTTTTGGGATGTGGTACTAGTTTGGCAGCTTTATTTTGGAAATTACTTTTTTTTTCTTTTTGTGTGGATTTCCCATATCAGATCAGAAGCCTCCCATCACATCAGAGACCCCCTTTCACATCAGAAGCCTCCCCATTACATCAGAGTCCCCCTTTCACATCAGAAGCCTCCCCATTACATCAGAGTCCCCCTTTCACACCAGAAGCTTCCGCATAACATCAGAGTCCCCCTTTCACATCAGAAGCCTCCCCATTACATCAGAGTCCCCCTTTCACATCAGAAGCGTCCCCATTACATCAGAGTCCCCCTTTCACATCAGAAGCCCCCCATCACATCAGAGTCCCCCTTTCACATCAGAAGCCCCCCATCACATCAGAGTCCCCCTTTCACATCAGAAGCCTCCCCATCACATCAGAGATCCCCTTTCACTTCAGAAGCTTCCACATAACATCAGAGTACCCCTTTCACATCAGAAGCCTCCCCATTACATCAGAGTCCCCCTTTCACATCAGAAGCCTCACAATCACATCAGAGTCCCCCTTTCACATCAGAAGCCTCCCCATCACATCAGAGACCCCCTTTCACATCAGAAGCCTCCCCGTCACATCAGAGTCCCCCTTTCACAACAGGATCCTCCCCATCACATCAGAGACCCCCTTTCACATCAGAAGCCTCACAATCACATCAGAGTCCCCCTTTCACATCAGAAGCCTCACCATCACATCAGAGTCCCCCTTTCACATCAGAAGCCTCACCATCACATCAGAGTCCCCCTTTCACATCAGGAGCCTCCCCATCACATGTGAGACCCCCTTTCACATCAGGAGCCTCCCCGTCACATGAGAGACCCCCTTTCACATCAGGAGCCTCCCCATCACATGAGAGTCCCCCTTTCACATCAGATGCCTCACCATCACATCAGAGTCCCCCTTTCACATCAGAAGCCTCACCATCACATCAGAGTCCCCCTTTCACATCAGAAGCCTCACGTCACATCAGAGACCCCCTTTCACATCAGAAGCCCCCCATCACATCAGAGACCCCCTTTCACATCAGAAGCCTCACCATCACATTAGAGTCCCCCAATCACACCAAAAACCTCCCATCACATCAGAGTCCCCCTTTCACATCAGAAGCCAATCCATCACATCAGAGTCCCCCTTTCACATCAGGAGCCTCCCCATCACATCAGAGATCCCCTTTCACTTCAGAAGCCTTCCCATCACATCAGAGTCCCCCTTTAACAACAGAAGCGTCCCATCACTTCCACGTCCTCCTTACATATGAGAGTTCCTCCATACATCATCTGAAGGCCAACTGAATTGAATCCTCAGTTTAAGCACTGAATCTTAGGATACACTATTGACCATAGCTGTGGGCCACATAAAATCTTGTAGTAGGCTGGATGTGGCCCCTGGACCATAGCTTGCAGACCCTATACACTAGAATGACAGAAGCTATTGTTGCTGATTAATTGCTTTGATCTCACGGAAACTGTAGTAAAAGGACAACGATGTAAAATGTCATCTTTGATCTGTTTGGTTGGTATGACCAGCATAGACTCCTTTTGTTTTTTTTTCCCCTCCACAGTTCGTTCCAGTGAGCACTTTGTGTGTCATATATACTGCTACTTACTGTATAATTGGAAAGAGAGCTGGAAAAACATCTTAAAAGAAGCATGAGTGAGTACAAAGAAATACACCAACATATCAGGGGGCACGCTCATTATGTGATGTTCCACACCACCTCCTTCACTTTTCTGAACTTGACAATAAACTCCAAAGTCATTGGCGTGGCAGCTCCCACACATGACTCTGAGGTCACCCGTGTCATTAATCCTAATATTTCTTCTGCTTTCATCCCGGATTCTTACCTTCAGGAGGTCCTAAATTTTGAAAAGTTCATCTTCCTGATAAACCACCGATATTCCCTTGACTGCTGCTACAAGACCTACAGCAATGTATCAGACCCCCTTAATGACATCTAAAAAAAGAAACGTAAAAATAGAAAAAAAAGAACGTTATATGGTGTACAGCCTCAGACCGGACTTGCATCGCGGAGAGCGCGAACGTAATATCTTATTTTTCTGTACTTTTCACATTTAAAAATAGAGGTCACACAATTAGAAAGTTCACGGAATTTACCGCAGGGTACAGGTAATGGGAAAAACATTCATATACAGTAGTATTTTAACCATTCACGAAGTATATTTAGTAAACGACTACGTATTTTTGTTATATTTTGGTATTTAGGGGTGGATTTACTAAAGTCAAATAGGCTGCTCACTTTGCAAGGGAAGTTGCACATTGCAATTTTTTCCCGGAGCTTTGTGAATGTGGTGAAAGAATGATGGGCAAAGAATATACAATCATTTGCAAAGTAAATAACAAAAACAGCTTTTTTGCTTGCTTATGGTTTAGTGATGGAAGTCAGCAGAACCTGGGGTCCATGGATGGGTTTCAAGGGGGTCCGTAAGGGTCGGATAAAAAAAAAAAAAGAACATTTAGGCCCCTTTCACACTGGGGCGGTTTGCAGGCGTTATTGCGCTAAAAATACCGCCTGAAAACCGCTCCTAAACAGCCTCCACTGTTTGTACAGTGTGAAAGCCCGAGGGCTTTCACACTGAAGCGGTGCGCAGGCAGGGCGGTGAAAAAAGTCCTGCAAACCACTTTTTTGGAGCGGGGAAGGAGCGGTGTATTCACCGCTCCTTCCCCGCTCCTGCCCATTGAAATCAATGGGACAGGGCGGCTATACCGCGGCAATACCGCGGCTATAGCCGCACTGTACGAGGGATTTTAACCCTTTTTCGGCCGCCAGCGGGGGGTAAAACCGCACCGCTAGCGGCCGAATACCGCTGCAAGAACGACGGTACAGCAGCGCTAAAAATAGCGCTGTTGTACCGCCGACGCCCCCACCGCCCCAGTGTGAAAGGGGCCTTACATTCACTAAACAGCCCCCCCTCCGCCCCATGTTCCAATCAATGGTTTGCCACTGGCAAAAAAAAAATGCAGAAATCGAAATAAAAAGAAGACAGGGGCGCACCAGCCTTGTGCCTTATCTTTTAAAACATTTATTGAATAAAAATAGTAAAAGGAAACAACTCACAAGCAATTGGTGGAGGAGGCACAACATAAAATCGCACCGACAGACAGCCTGCGACTTAGGATGAGCGAAACCTTCCAAGGATCGTGGAGGAACGCACAGGCATCACAATCAGCTAACGCGTTTCAAAGGGAGAATCCCTTCTTCATCAGAGCTAGAGCGGGCACTGCAAAGCTCCGATGAAGAAGGGATTCTCCCTACGAAACGCGTTAGCTGATTGTGATGCCTGTGCGTTCCTCCACGATCCTTGGAAGGTTTCGCTTATCCTAAGTCGCAGGCTGTCTGTCGGTGCAATATTATGTTGTGCCTCCTCCACCAATTGCTTGTGAGTTGTTTCCTTTTACTATTTTTATTCAATAAATGTTTTAAAAGATAAGGCACAAGGCTGGTGCGCCCCTGTCTTCTTTTTATTTCGGTTTCTATTAGGATCCCCATCCTTGAGGGCAGCAAGGCCTGTGTCTACGTATTATCTATGGTGATCCACCTGTGCGCAGGAGTTGTTTTTTCTCTTTTGCTACCAAAAAAAATGCACCCTGCCAGGGGCACACCTACAGGGTACACTTAGCGTCTCTTGACTCGTTGTTGGCCCATGTTTACCATTTAAATTTATATAATTGTTCTCTACACAACCGCCATCTTTATGCCGCTCCCTGTTAGCGAGTGCTAATTCTCATTTAGTGCTAGTAGTAGTAGTAGCACACCTCCCAACTTTTTGAGATGGGAAAGAGGGACACCTATCAGCAAAAGTATGCAGAAATTGGACACACCCCATTGCCACGCCCCCTTAAAGGAGACTTGTACAAAAAAACAAGATTGGTTAAACCCACAAGTGCTTTTTTAACCACTATTATTCCTTTATATTGGCTTTTGTAATTCACAAATGCAGCAATTTAGAAATCAGATGGAAGGTTTAGCACTGGGAAACACTTTTTGATAGATAAAAAGTGCATTTTATATACATCTATATAGATCAGAACAAAATGAGGGACAAATGAGGAGGAATGAAGGGCAGAGGGACATTGCTCCAAATCTGGGACAGTCCCTTGAAATCAGGGACAGTTGGGAGCTATGGTAGTAGTAGTAATAGATGTGAGCAGAATTAAAATAGTTTTGTTTAACCGCTTCCCGACCACTGCTCGACGATATACGTCGGCAGAACGGCACGGGTGGGAAAAAGGGCGTACAGGTACATCCCCTTTAAGAAGCTGAGCAGCGGGCGCACGCGCGCGTGCCACATTCTCCGTGTTTTAACAATTCACAAAGTATATTTAGTGAATGACTAGGTATTTTTGTTATATTTTGGTATTTAGAGGATGGATTTACTAAAGCCAAATAAGCTGCTCAAACAAGGCATTTCCCCATTCTGCCTAGTGACAGGACAGAGATCTACTGCTCCCTGTCATCGAGAGCCGTGATCGCTGTCATGTGTATTGAAGCCCATCCCCCCCACAGTTAGAATCACTCCCTAGGACACACTTAACCCCTTCATCGCCCCCTATTGGTTAACCCCTTCCCTGCCATTGTCATTTACACAGTAATCAGTGCATTTTTATAGCACTGATCGCTGTATAAATGACAATGGTCCCAAAATAGTGTCAAAAGTGCCCGAAGTGTCCGCCATAAGGTCGCAGTCACGATAAAAATCTCAGATCGCCGTCATTACTAATAAAAAAAAATTAATAATACAAATTCTATAAAATTATCCCCTATTTTGTAGACGCTATAAATTGTGTTCAAACCAATCAATATACGCATATTGCGATTTTTTTTTTACCAAAAATATGTAGAAGAATACACATCAGCCTAAACTGAGGAAAAAAATAGTTTTTTTTATATATTTTCGGGGGATATTTATTTTAGCAAAAAGTAAAAAATATTGCTTTTTTTTCAAAATTGTCGCTCTTTTTTTTTGTTTATAGCGCAAAAAAATAAAACTCACAGAGGTGATCAAATACCCCCAAAAGAAAGTTCTATTTGTGGGAAAAAAAGGACGTCAATTTTGTTTGGGTACAGCGTCGCATGACCGCGCAATTGTCAGTTACCGCGACGCAGTGCCGAATCGCAAAAAGTGCATTGGTCAGGAAAGGGGTAAATCCTTCTGGGGCTGAAGCGGTTAATTTGCACAAGATGGTTGCATTTACATTTTGTAATGAGTGGCCGTTACTTTTTGCAGGAAAAGGAGTGAGTTTTTTGTTAAAGTGTTCCTAAACCCAGGAGCCAGCAGTCACTATATCTGGTTTTCCACAATACACAAAACATGGAAATGCAATTATTTTAGTAAATATAAACTGCTAATGACCTTTTCTCATCAGCAGTTAGAGCAGTCTTGTGACTTCTATCAGTGTCTGGTTAAAGCTTGTAGTAGGCGTTTTCGTTCTGCACTGACTGCCCTATGAGGATGCAGCACCCCTGATCCTCTGTCTGGACAGTGCTCATTGGCCCTGTGCTGATCACATGCACTCTCCCAAGAAAACTCTCTAGCAATACATACCAAACTGAGCATGTGCAGCTTGTCCCCAAGCTCGGTATTATCAGGAAATATATTGGGGACAGTGGAAGAAGGGATGGATCAGAGAAGACAGTATCAAACAGTCTCTTTCCACAATTCAGAGGATTAACCCCTTAGGTTCCACAGTGAGTATAACAAGCATGCTTTACTGCATATACAGTTTGATTTTACTGTTGTGGGTTTATTAACATTTTAAGATTGTCTACTTTATTCAAGCTTTGTTTATGTCATAAATGTATGAGGCAATCAAACTTCAATAAAATAAAGTATATATATATATATATATAGATATATATAGATATATAGATAGATATCTATATCTATCTATATATCTATATATATAGATATATCTATATCTATATATATAGATATATATATAGATATATATATATATATATATAGATATATCTATATCTATATCTATATATATATATATATATAGATATCTATCTATATATATATATATATATATATATATATATATATATATATATATATATATATATATATATAGATAGATATATATATATATAGATATCTATATATATATATAGATATCTAGATAGATATATATATTCATTGTATGCAAGTAAGTTGAGTTTATGTAAATGTTTTTTTTTGGGGTGGGGGTCCATACTTCCATCAGATTCCTAAAGGGGTTTGTGACTCAAAAAAAGGTTAAGAACCACTGTTTTAGAGGGATCACACATGTATGGTACTGTATATTCATAGTTACATTGGACCAAGGTGGATCAACCATACCTGGAATTCGTCAGCGGACTTTCACCTAAGTAAATATTTGTATTTTTTTTAAGTTTAGGTCTGTAATTCTAGCCTAGGCGATGATGAAGTACCTGGACCCCGCTCATACACAGGAAGACCACAAGTCACTCCAAGATCCACTGCAGTGTTTCTGCTCATGCATCTGGTCCTGCAACATCACTCATCCCAGAAGGCTGCTCACAGGATCTTGCACATGCAGTCAGGAGTCTCTGTCAGTCTACTGGCAGGGCCCGTGGTGTGGCTGCACACGTGCAGGAGAGTGAGGCGCATGCGCAGGCATGCTGCGGGGATCTGTTAGGTCCTATAGACCTGACATAGAATTCAAGATCTGACTTCAAGATGGTGGCACCACTGGAGAGGAGCAGTGTAGGGTGAACCTTCCCTACAAGCAAGACAATGCTGGACCCTATGGACTAGTATAGCGTTACCCCCATAGGAGTCTCTGTAATTAACTGGTTCTTTCCCAAGTTAGTGCAGAGGCAACCAGGCACACAGCTACAGTCCATCCACTTTGGCTCATTAAACAGTCTAGGAGGACATCTTTTTTGGATTTATTGTTGAATAAACTTGGAGAGGGTGTAGGGCAGTATGGGATACTCTGGAAACACTACATAGGAACAGGAGGACAATTCACTAAGCCAAGCTTCTCCATACAGTCTTTATACCAGGAACAAAATAAAGTATCCAGATTGGGTCCTGCGGAAGTTGCCTCAGTCAGAATCACCACTGGCTCTGTCACCCAATAAATTCCAACACTCAGTCACTAGGACCTGAAGCTTAGGTCAGTACTCACAATGTCACAGGATAGCCAAACGCCTCCTCCCAGTATCCACCAGACACTCTTTATTGAGAGAGAGCTTAAAGTGGAGTTCCACCCACGTTTACAACTCTTCAGCATCCCTCACTAAACTGTGCACTGTAAACGAATTGGATATTTTTACATTTTTTTTCTCAGTACCTACTGTATATCTGCTGTATTCATTTTTTACTTCCTCCTCCCTGGCCGTGGCCCATCGCATCATTTCCTGTTTGCAATGCCTTCTGGGAAGGGGTGGCAACTTCCTCTGACACTGCCGTTGCTATGGAAACCTGACCTGAAACCTATTACACTGCTTGTGTTGCACTGAGCATGTGCGAGATCTGCAAGAATGAGATCCAGGAAGAAATACAGTCTGGCTTCAGATGCCCACACTTAAGATGGCCACGGCCTGCTGTAAGTTTATAAAATAAAAAACTACTGCTATAAACTAACAAAACAGACCTTAGTTTACAGACTAACTTTACTAGAATACATTAAGCTTGTGTATTATAGGGGTATTTTTATTTAAAAAGTATAATTTCGGCCGGAACACCACTTTAATGCTCACAATGCCACAGGACAGCTATGCACCCTTCAGCTTCCACCATGCACTCTTCAGTGAGTTCTCGAAACCAGTCCTTAGCTCCAGAAGGTTAAGGCTGGGTTCAAACTGAAGCATGGAGCAGCTCACAGCAGGGGTCTGGTGTGTCTCCATTCACCGTTTGGGGTCCGATTTCAGCCCAAATTTTTGGCTGGATTCGGATCTGAAATAAACCAAAAGATGCAAAGGACTCCTGTAGAGCCAGTCACAATCTCCTGCTATGCAAATTGGATTCCCAATAGTGTGAACCCAGCCTTTGAAATGGGCCCCCCAGCTATGCCACAGCTAGGACCTGGATGAACATCAGCTTGAATAAGTAAACAGCTGCGGTGGGGGGGGGGATCTTTTCAAAAGGAAGACCCTGCTGTTCTAAAGCTCGGACTTATTATATGCCTCCCCAGCCATCTACTGGGCACACCTCCCCAGGGATCGGCTGAAGCATAATAAATATTCAGGTTGTCCATTTGTCTTGCTCAACCTTCTATGTTCCAGAAGCCTCTAGAAAGCAGGGGAGAGCAATCAAACCTGCAGCTTATGAAAACCAGAACAGCCCAAATAAATCAATAACTCCTCCACTGTTTACAGGGGAGTCAAAAAGAACTAAATTTGCTTACCATCCTAGCAACCTATCTAGGAGGGAGCTAAACTAGTAACTATGTTTTTGCTTACTTTTATACAGGGACAAGTTTTAGGAATAAAGTAAGAGTGGCGTTCCTCTTTAAGTGTTGCACTTACATATTGCTTAGCATGCATTGCCAATACATGAACAGGTATATCTGATGTCAAGTTCTCTTCATGCACAGCACAAAATGAGATAAACGCTCCACTATTGACCATCTTTTCTTGTCAGCTCACTTTTCTATTTCAAGGTGATATGTTGCATTGCAGACCATTTTTCTTCCAGCCTATATTTTAGCGTGTATGTACAGTATGTAGCGGGCTTTATTTCTCTGCATTAAGACTTCAGGGAAAGGTGTCCACACAATGCAAGCGTTTTAATAGCCATTAAATCAGGCACAAGTGACATCTTCAGAATTCATTATTGTATGCGCTAAAGCGATTGATCAAAGAACGGGACAGTAAGCAGCAAACCTATTGTGGAAAATGGATTCGCCAGGGCACCTTATGCAAACACAAACCAGTTATCTCCACTTTTGCCGCAATCTGTTATTCTAAATATGGTCCATGGTCCCTGCCATTAAAACAATAAAAACACTCACTCACTTGGCGAGCGCTTAAAAATTTGTTTGACGCTGGGCCAATAGCGTGACGGATATTGTAATGATAATAACATTCATTTAGAGAAGCGTAAACCCGGGTGATAATGTTCCTTGTTGTGTACAGACAACTAGTATGTGTTTCATGCAATAATGGAGAGAAATGACTTGTCGCATGTACCAAAGAATTTTTTGACCTCTGTCTGGTGGGTATACCTCGGTGAACTTCGGCAATTATAAAAGGAAAAGTCTGCTGAAATTTGCAGGCATTATCTTAGATAATTACACGGGAACATTCATGTTTCAGTGCGAAAGGAGATAATTTTAAATTCAATTTTGCATTGCCTTCTCTATACTCGTGAAGCATAGGACCATTGTAGGGGCTGTAGTTATCTTATTTAATGCCTGAAATTGGTCACTTAGAGATGCCTATTTTGTCAGATGTTATTATGTTAATATACACCTAGGACAACATTTTAGCCTACTTAGTCTTATTATGGTAAACTACAAGGAGATCTTGTTACATAGAAAGCATTAGAGAATAGAGATGTGCTTGACTGACAGCATTGGCTGAAAGTGTATAGATTTTCCATGTAAGCTGCTGTATTTTCTGATTTTACACCCTTTCACTACCTGAACACTTTAATCATTCTTTGCTGGATAGCCATACAGCCCTGGTTGTTTTATTGGCTTGTGCATCCTCATTGTCTTCGAGGACAGTGGTTGCTGTATTAACTTGTGTATCCCCATAGTCTTCTAAGCCAGTGGTTGTTTTATGGGCTTGTGTAGCTTTCTAATAATAAATTTACTTTACTATATATAGTCTGGTCTCAGTTTCTAAGTGTAGCTATGCAGGTCTGGTCATCTCTGCTTCTGATTATGCTGACATAATACTGGAGCAAGGTGTATCAGTAGAAGAGGGAGTAAGTACTCTCTCAGCAGTAGGCATCAGGTGGCAACTAATTACTGGGATTTTCTGGCTGCTGGGAGACACCCATGGTGGACACTGGAACTACAGTTTTCAAATCTGGGAAGCACAGTGCCACCAGCAGGTGATCCAGGTCCTAAAACAAATGGTTGTTGTACTGCTTGTGTATCCTGCCTTCTTTCTTCTGGGCTAGTGGTTGCCATATTGGCTTGTGTACCCTCATTGTCTTCTAGGCCAGTGGTTGTTTTATTGTCTTGCATATCCTCTTTGTCTTCTAGGCCAGTGGTTATTGTAGGCTTCTGTATATTGACTGTCTTCTGGGCCAGTGGTTGTTGTAGGCTTGTGTATCCTTATTGTCTTCTGGGCCAGCGGTTGCTGTATTGGCTTGAGTATCCTCATTGTCTTCTTGGCCAGCAGCTGCTGCATTGGCTTGTGTATCCTCATTGTCTTCTGGGACAGCGGTTGATGTATTGGCTTGTGTATTCGCAATGTCTTCTAGGCCAGTGGTTGCTGTATTGGTTTTTTGTGTATCCTCGTTGTCTTTTGTGCCATTGGGTGTTTTATTGGCTTGTGTATCCGCATTGTCTTCTAGACCAGTGGTTGTTGTATTGGTATTTGTATCCTTGTCATTTTCTGGGCCAGTGATTGTTGTATTGGCTTGTGTATCCTAATTGTCTTTTGAGCCAGTGGTTGTTTTATTGGCTTGCATATCATTATTGCCTTCTATGCCACTTGTTGTTTTATTGGCTTGTGTATCCTCATTGTCTTCTAGGCCAGTGGTTGTTTTATGGGATTGTGTAGCTTTCTACTAATAAATTTACTTCACTATGTATAGTCTGGTCTTAGTTTCTACGTGTAGCCATGTAGATCTGGCCATCTCCACTGCTGATTCCTGACATAATACTGGAGCAAGGTGTATCAGCAGAAGAGGGACTAAGTGCCCTCTCAGCAGCCAGCATTAGGTGGCAACTGAATACTGGGATCCCCTGGCTGCTGGGAGACACCCGCTGGTGGAGACTGGAAATCTCCGCTCTGGGAAGCAAAGTGCCACCAGCAGGCGATCCAGGTCCTGACACCAGTGGTTGTTGTACTGGCTTGTGTATCCTCATTGTCTTCTGGGCCAGTGGTTGTTTTACTAGCTTGTGTGTCTTTATTGTCTTCTGGGACAGTGGTTGTTATATTGGCTTGTATAAAGGAAAAATGAAATGTTGGGACTTTGTGTGAGACCATGACTACCCAGTACACAGGTCTCCATCCCTATTGG
This sequence comes from Lithobates clamitans, assembly GCA_037952925.1. Classification (NCBI taxonomy): domain Eukaryota; kingdom Metazoa; phylum Chordata; class Amphibia; order Anura; family Ranidae; genus Lithobates; species Lithobates clamitans. Next base: position 5,994,248 of record JBBGZY010000133.1, on the reverse strand, counting down.
TTAGTAAAAGAGGGGAGAAAGAGGGATAAAGGAAAATGGGACTTTATATGAAACACAAAACTTGGGTAGATTGAATCATTCAATGATAGTAATTAAAATATTTATTAATAGCACAATTGATCATAGTGCAATATATAACACGATTGGTAGAAAAATAAATGATACAGAATAAAGATAAACATGATTAGTACATCATATAATAATATAGTAAACATTATTGGGCATGGTACATGGTAAATATTGGCTTGTATATTCTCATTGTCTTCTAGGCCAGTGATTGTTGCATGAGCTTATGTAGCCTCATTGTCTTCTGGACCAGTGGTTGTTTTATTGCCTTGTGTATCTTCATGGTCTTAGAGGCCAGTGGTTGTTTTTTGGCTTGTGTATCCTCAAAGACTTCTAGTCCAGTGATTGTTTTATTGTCTTGTGTACCCTTGTGGCCTTCTAGGCTAGTGGTTGTTTACTTTGCTTGTGTATCCTCATTGCCTTTTGGCCCAGTGGTCCTGTAATAGCTTGTGTATCTTCATTGTCTTCTAGGCCAGTGATTGTTTTATTGGCTTCTGCCCTCATTATCTTATAGGCCAGTGGTTGTTGTATTGGCTTGTGTATCCTCATTGTCTTTTGGCCCAGTGGTTGGTATATTGACTTGTGTATCCTCATAGTCTTCAGTGCCAGTAGTTGTTTTATTGGCTTGTATGTCCTTGTGGTCTTCTAGGCCAGTGGTTGTTTTTTATTGGCCTGTGTATATCCAGGATCCTCATTGCTTTTTTGGCCCAGTGGTTTAATATTGGCTTGTGCATCTTCATTGTCTTCTAGGCTCGTCTTTGTTTTATTGGCTTCTTTATCCTCATTGTCTTCTGGGCCAGTGGTTTTTGTATTGACTTGTGTACTCTTATTGTCTTATAGGCCATTGGCTGTTTTATTGACTTGAGTATCCTCATTGTCTTCTGGGCCAGTGGTTCTCAAACTTTTTGAGACTAGGGCCTGACTAATTCTTCCAAAACCTCATGCCCCGACAGTAAAGAATAAAGTTTATACTGATACAATATTGCAAAATGTATTTTTGCAAGGCTGGATATCACTGTGGAAGGGGGGGGGGGGTGTGGAATGTGTAGAAGACTTGGTGGCTCTTTAGGGTATGAGGTTTCTGCAAGGGCCTTGGGAGCACTGTGGGAGGTTGAGGGGGGTAATAGACTGTTAAAGGTTGGGAGAACTATGGAGGGCTGGAGGCCCTGCAGCAAGCTGGGTGGCCATGTGAGAGACTAGCGGCACTAAGAGAGGTTTGGGGGCACATTGGAGGCTGAGGGCACTCAGAGAGCCTGGGAGCACAGTGGGTCACAATGGGAGGTTGGGGGGGGCACCATTGGAGGCTGGAAGGCACTGCGGGAGGCTAAATCAGAACTAAACACACTGTCCCAAAACAGTTACATTCAAGGCACACCGCAAAGGATAGAATGATTTAGTTTCACTTTATAAAATTTGCAGCTGGCTAGAAGCCCGGGAGAAGGGAGGCCACGGCCTGGCAGTGGGCCAGGCGCATACATACAGGGGTCACGATTACGACCCAGCCCCATGTTCCAGGGGGCCCGTGTTGCCCCCTGTACACTTGGATAGAAGGGGTGGCGGGGTGAGATGTGAAGGAACCGACCCTCTCCATTTTTCTCCTGCAGCCTTTGATAATGGAAGGGATTGGTTCCTCTACATCCTGTCCCACCTATCCACCTCCTGCTGTAATCAGGCCCCTGTGTGAACCCCTCACCCTCCCCTTCATCCCCAGCAGCGATGCCGGGTCCCCCCCTCCCATTTTCCCATCTTTTGCTGCAGGGGATCTGTCAGGATGGAGAGCAAGAAAGGGTCGGTAAATGTATCTTTACCGGCCCCTTCCTTGTCTTAATGACTAGTCAGTGATCTGTACTAATTATTGACTCTGTTCATTCATAACTGAGGCATAGTAAACTTTGTTTACTATGCTTCAGTTTATGAATGGACAGGAAGCTCTGTACAGAGCTATTGCTGTCCATTCATTCTGTACAGCTGAGGCTGTAGAGAAGGAGACTAAGGGCTGGGTCCTTAATCTCCTTTCTCTGTCTCAAAGGTAAGACAACCAAAGCCCCCCAACGGGGCTTCTAAAAAATTGTAAAAAATTATTTTAAAAAAATTGTAAAAGAAAAGTAAATAAATAAAAAGGAAATGGTAAACAAATTCTAGAAAATAACAAATTAGGGCAGCACTGTGGCTAACTGGTTTGAACGTCTTCCTAGCAGCACTAGGTTTGTTGGTTAAAAACCCAACCACGCACTACCTGCAGGGAGTTTTCATGTTCTCCCTGTGCCTGCGTGGGTTTCCTCCGGGTATTCCTCCTACACTCCAAAGACATGCTGGTAGGTTAATTGGATCCTGTCTAAATTGTCCCTAGTATGTGTATGTACGAATGTGAGTTAGGACCTTAGATTGTAAGCTCCTTAATGGAAGGGACTGAAGTGAATGTATAAAATATATATATGTAAAGAGCTGCATAAATTGACAGCGCTATAAGTACCTTAAATAAATAAAAATAAAAAACTACTGATACCAGTGGCGGAACTACCAGGGTCACAAATGTTACACTTGCCACAGGGCCCTGGCATTCCGCCACCACCGTGGGTGGGGGTCAGGGGGGCCCTTTATGGTTTCTTGCACCAGGACCCTGAAGGTTCTAGTTCTGCCTCTGCAGTGGGCCATGGCCTCGTGGTTGAGAATCACTGTTCTAGGCTTTTGTAACTTGAGTAATTGTGGTCAGGTTCAGGTATTGTGGAAGATGTACAGCATGTAACAAATATCAGCTGTGCTCCAATGCAATGATGATGCTGATAGAAGGAGACAAAAGAGTGATAGTGAGATGAGCTGTAAGATCATTGTGTTGATTCTCCTTTCAGTGCCCAATTACAGGGTGGGAAAGGGAAGGAGATTTGTAAGTGAAAGTCAAACTCCAGCAGAGAAAGAACAGATCCCCTCCCCTGCTAGGTAGGGCTGTGATCTGTGACAGAGCAGTGTAAATGCTAGGGCTGGATGAACAGTAATACAAATCATTTGGCAGGTAAAACAGCTCCCATATATCCATTTCACCTGTGTGTGTATAGCTGTCTTTAGAGATGGACACTGGCGGCAAAAGCGCCCTGAAGCGATTTAGTTTGCATATGTAGTGCTATACAAGTTATTCATTCGTTCATTCATTCTTTAGCCTGACGTTCAGTTTTAACTTGAAAATGTTACTCAATTTTTCTGATTGGCAGTGGGCAGTGGCTGCTGGTACATAAGGGGCGCAGGGGCGTCGCCTATTTGCCGGAAACAATAGGTTTCTATGAGGTCTGTAATTTTTTTTACAAGCACGTGATTGGAGCCTGAGGCTCTAATTGGCTATTAAAAGGTTGTCCTTGCCCTGAACCCTCCAACTTGTGATATTAGCGAATCAATATTCGCCATCGGTTTCCGGCTCCTTGTCCCGGCCAATCAGGACAGATGGCTGTGCTAAAGTTGAGTGGGTTAATGTGGAAGCTTCGGCGCCAGGTATCAGGGAAGCCATGATCTTTGGAGGGCTCCATTTGTGGGGTGAGTGCAGACCTGGAGAGGTTTGTATACTGTCACCCCAATTGGGGGGGCGGCGCCCCTGTGTCCCTTGTGGACAGGCCACGGCTGGTTATAACCCATTTAAGGGGGTTATTTTGGCCCATTGGGGAGATTTCCCTTCACCTCCTCTTCTTCTTCCTTTCTCTGTTCCAGACTCCAAAGGAGGATGATGTGCCCACAGAAAGGAAACCCTGCTTTTATTCGCTTGTTACTTGTAAATATAATAGTTGTTTCAATAAATGACTTTATAAGAACTTATTACACTCTGTGAGTATTTCCTTTCTGTGGGTGGATCCTCCTCCTTTGGAGTCTGGAGCAGCCATCCACACAGGCAGAGAAGGAGACAGCTTAAGTCTGGGGGAGACACTGCAGTCTGGAGGCAGTGCAGTCTGGTGAGTGCAGACTTAATTATTGTGGAGAAGGGGATCACTGTAGAATATTGTGGGACAGTGCACAGGGGGACATTTACTACAGAATGGAAAATGTTTGTGTTGGAAGATGCATGATATTTATCCACAGAAGAGAGAAATGAAAGATTGAAGTGAGCTGCCATCTAGATTAAGGAAGGCCCGTAGACGTGGTGTCTCTGGATTTTGCAAAGTCATTTAATACAGTGCCCCACAAATGTTTACTGTACAAACTAAGGTATGTCGGCATGGACTATAGGGTGAGTAACTGGATTGAAAACTGGCTACAGGGCGAGTCCAAAGGGTGGTGATAAATGGAAAGTACTCTGAATAGTCTGGGGTGGAAAGTGGGGTCCCCCGGGGGTCTGTCCTGGGACCAATTCTGTTTAATTTTATTCATAAATGATCTAGAGCAGCGGTCTCCAAACTGCAGCTCTGGGGCTAGATGCGGCCCTTTGCTCGATTTTATCAGGCCCTTGGGCACTAGTTCTTCCACTGATACCAACAATGAGGGATAATCCCCTCTCCCCCCCACACTGACTCCAATGATAGGCCATAATTCCTCCCAATGACACCTTTAATGGGGCACATTTCCTCCCACTAACACCAAAGGTGGGGTATTGCTTTTTTTCCCCACTGACACTGGAACCTTTTCTACTCCCAGTGATCACAGTTTGGCCCCCCCCCCCCCCCAAAAAAAAATCTGAAGAACAGTAAACTGGCTCTTTGTTTAGAAAGTTTGGAGACAGCTGATCTAGAGGATGGGATAAACAGCTCAATCCCAGTCTTTGCGGATGATACTAAGCTAAGCAGGGCAATAACTTCTACACAGGATGTGGAAACCTTACAAGAAGACCTTAAAAAAATAATGGGGTGGGCAACTACATGGCTAATGAGCTTTAATGTTGAAAAATGTAAAATAATGCATTTGGTTGCCATAAATAGGAACACAAGTTACTTGCTAGGGGGAGAACCTCTGGGGGAATCTAGGAAAAGGAACTGGGGGTCCTAGTAGATGATAGGCTCAGCGGTGGCATGCAATGGCAAGCTGCTGCAAGCAAAGCCAACAAAATATTTGCATGCATTAAAAAGGGGATTCACTCCAGAGATAAAACAGTAATTCTCCCGCTCTACAAGACTCTGGTCCAGCCACATCTTGAGTATGCCATCCAGTTCTGGGCACCAGTCCTCAGGAGGCATGTGCTGGAACTGGAGAGAGTCCAGAGAAGGGCAACAAAGCTAATAAAGGGACTGGAGGACCTCAGCTATGGGGAAAGACTATAAGCATTGAACTTATTCTCTCTGTAGAGGAGACGCTTGAGAGGGGATATGATATCAATGACAAATACCATACTGGTGACCCTAGCATAGAGAAAAAAATGTATATAAATAATTTTAAACATCGGTTAAAGAATCAGCAGCTGAACACTATAACCTAGATATTGGGCACAGAAAAGTAGTGCAAAATATAAAGTGTAACGCTAAATTAAACTGAAAACATATATGACACAATGCCTACCAGCATGTGATAAATAAAGTGCAATGTGCAATGATCAATATGATCAATATGCAATATCTCTATAACTAATATGCAACATTGAATAGAAGTGAAATTAATAAAAGCAGCCTACAACTAACATAATACAATATAGCATATTACATACTATAATATTCAAACATGCAATAAACAAATGTTCAAATTATGCAATATAGAATAACAAAGTTTATGTGACTGATATACAAGTATACAAATCCGATAAAAAAGAAAAGGAAAAGTTCTTGTAGACTAATGTTCAGTGAAGGAGATCCCACTGGTACTCAGTGGAGGAGAACACACAAGAAGTGGACAGCGTTGGTCAGATGTTTGGCAGCGTGTCTCCCATCACCATAATTAAGATAAAAGGCTTACCAGAAAGCCAGCGACCACCCGTACTAAGGGGGGTCAAAAATCGCTTGTTTGGATTCCAAGATCCACTGGAAGGATGACCAATCGTCTCTCACCAGAAGCCTCTATGTACACCGGCAAGTAAACAGCAGCCAAAACAATAGACAGCCTCATCAGCAATGTGTGTATAGTATGTGTAGCAATAACTCTCGGTGGAGCTGCTGGTTTAAGCGGGTCTGTTACCTTCACTCTGTTTCACCGACACCGGGTCTAGGGTTCCGTTGAGTTTACCTCTGGACGATACACGCACCAACACTGGAGTACGTTTTCAATGCTTTATTAAACACTTGACTTAGGAAATAGCAGGAAAGAGACGAAAGGGAAACTGCAGAAGAAACACAAACATCTTCTTTTAGGGTTCTTTTAACAAATGTTCGGGTAGAATTAAGATATTGTATGGAATGCGCTCCCCTCGTGGGACACACTTCTTGCTCGTCTGGATAGGCCTCTCTCACCAGCCTAGCAGCCAGTACGCAGCACGAATTAAAGTCTCTGCCACAGACTTGCTTGGGAACAAAATCCGTACGATCCTCTGCCACAGGATGTATCAGATTTTCTGTAATGAATGTCAGTCACAGTGCCTGAACCTTTAAGCCAACCCGGCAACACTATGCTGTATAGTTACTTTCGGATACGTCCTCCAACCGAGGCCCCTCTATAGACCAGCACGCCGCGTGATCTCTCCAAGATGGGTCCTCCCCTGGGATCTCCTCGGTTGTCCAGCTTCATCAAACAGGACCGACAGCTCAGGACCATTCCTCAGCCGCGGTGGTAGGCCCCAGACAAGCCTCTGGACTCACCCCTGCGCCCTAGCATCGTGGGCCTCCGGAGCGGAGGACCACGAGGTAGCTCCTTAACGCATACCTGTCGGCCAGGAGGGCCAGCAGGTGGCTGAAAAACGAACCCCAAAAAATAGCGTCTGTCCCATAAATACCCTCGGCCAGAATGCATCTCGGAGGACCACCTCCACCGAGTTGTCTCCGGGACAGAAGAGCATCCATACGCTTCAACACGTTGCCTTTCCAACACTAACCAGTGATAACAGCGACACCCACCGGTCAGCATGGAAACACACACAATGTCAGCCAAGCTGGAACAGAGGCAAACTTAACCTTCCTAACGAACAAGTTACTAAATTTACCTAACGTGCGGTAGATTACAAATCTGCCAGCGCTACATATGTGAAGAGGCAAAAGACCCAGGATAGTGTAATATTGTCTCTTAGGTGGTTTATTGGAAATGCTGCAATGCTGCATACATACGTTTTCAAACTGGAGGCACAGCTCCAGTGCTAGAGTGTCAATATTTTGTGCGGCCACCATTATTTTCCAGCACTGCCTTAACACTCTTGGGCATTGAGTTTACCAGAGCTTCACAGGTTGCCACTGGAGTCCTCTTCCACTCCTCCATGTGGATGTTTGAGACCTTGCGCTTCTCCACCTTTGAAGATGCCCCACAGATGCTCAATACGGTTTAGGTCTGGAGACATGCTTGGCCATGCTTGGCCAGTCCATCACCTTTACCCTCAGCTTCTTTAGCAAGGCAGTGGCCATCTTGGAGGTGTGTTTGGGGTCATTATTATAATGGAATACTGCCCTGCGGCCCAGTCTCCTAAGGGAGGGGATCATGCTCTGCTTCAGTATGTCACAGTACATGTTGGCATTCATGGTTCCCTCAATGAACTGTACCTCTCCAGTGCCGGCAGCACTCATGCAGCCCCAGACCATGACACTCCCACCACCATGCTTGACTGTAGACAAGACACTTGTCTTGGTACTCCTCACCTGGTTGCCGTCACACACGCTTGCCACCATCTGAACCAAATAAGTTTATCTTGGTCTCCTCAGACCACAGGACATGGTTCCAGTAATCCATGTCCTTAGTCTGCTTATCTTCAGCAAACTGTTTGCTGGCTTTCCTGTGTATCATCATCTTCTGGGACGACAGCCATGCAGACCAATTTGATGCAGTGTGCGGCGTAAGGTCTGAGCACTGACAGGCTGACCCCCCACCCCATCAACCTCTGCAGCAATGCTGGCAGCACTCATAGGTCTATTTCCCAAAGACAACCTCTGGATATGACGCTGAGCACGTGCACTCAACTTCTTTGGTCGACCATGGCGAGGCCTGTTCTGAGTGGAATCTGTCCTGTTATACCACTGTATGGTCTTGGCCACCGTGCTGCAGCTCAGTTTCAGGGTCTTGGCAATCTTCTTATAGCCTAGGCCATCTTTATGTAGAGCAACAATTCTTTTTTTTCAGATCCTCAGAGAGTTCTTTGCCATGAGGTGCCATGTTGAGCTTCCAGTGACCAGTATGAGAGAGTGCGAGCGATAACACCAAATTTAACACACCTGCTCCCCATTCACACCTGAGACCTTGTAACACTAATGAGTCACGGGACACTGGGGGAGGAAAAATGGCTTATTGGGCCAAATTTGGACATTTTCACTTAGGGGTGTATTCACTTTTGTTGCCAGCGGTTTAGACATTAATGGCTGTGTGTTGAGTTATTTTGAGGGGACAGCAAATTTACACTGTTATACAAGCTGTACACTCACTACTTTACATTGTAGCAAAGTGTCATTTCTTCAGTGTTGTCACATGAAAAGATAGAATAAAATATTTACAAAAATATGAGGGGTGTGCTCACTTTTGTGAGATACTGTATATGAACAGCACAGGAATGTGATATACATAGAAATCATTACAACGTATTGTCATAAGATAACTAACTGCAGAGAAGGGATTATACATTAAACTGGAGTAAGCTGTAACGAGAAATAATGAGCGTTATGGGTGATTGGACCTACACATATACAATTAGTTATGTCATCTTCACAAGTAATAAATATCCATAACGTGCTGTAGTGTCCCTAACGTTACATTTCAGTGAGTTCTCTCATTAGAGAAAAGTCGAGGTGTTGAGACCCATGAAGTACTTCTGCTATATTAGTAGAGGTCAAGGGTAGGGGTCCCAAGTAGACATATTCATTTAGTTTCGTACGAATCGGAAATTTGTATGAATTTCCATAAATTCGCACATTCGTACAGATCCGAAATACGAATTTTTATGCATGCGAATTTTGTACGAAATAAGAAATTTCGTTTACGAACTTTGGATCCAAATTCTGTTACAACAGAATCGGACAAAATAAGAATGTTCGTTCATTACGATTATCCGTTATGATGAAGTTAAAAACCCAGGAAGTCAGCACAGCACAGGGATGGTGGGAGCCCCTCATAATGAGCACAGCACGGGGATGGTGAGAGCCCCACATAATGATAAATTAATCATAACGAACATTTGTAATTGTTACGAAAAGTTAACTAACCTAACGAAAATTCGTATTTCCTACGAATCCAAATTGAATTTCGGACACGAATTACGAAATACGAATTAATTCTAATACGAAACGGAACTAAACAAATTTATTGACGGCACACATGTATAGTCCCAAGGAGTGTTGGTGTCTATAGTAGTCGTGTGAGGGCACCCCATATCGGATGTCCACTTAAGGATATTGCATACTGTCCGTTAGTGGTTGCATGGTGTTCTCTTGGGTCTGTGGTCTGCTATTTCTAGATAGGCCAATCGTCTGTGGGATTGCGGTCATCGGACCTCTAGCGATCTGCGATTTTTAGCGGGACTGCGACATTGCGGCGGAAAAATATGACCCCAAATGACACTTTTTGGGGACCAGTGACATTAGAACATTGATCAGTGCTATAAAAATGCACTGAACAATGTAAAAATGACACTGGCAGGGAAGGGGTTAGGGGGCAATCAAGGGGTTACCTATGTTCCCTTAGTGTGTTCTAACTGTAGGGGGGATGGGCTGCTAGGGACATAATAGAGATCATTGTTTCCGATCACTGGGAACAGTAGATCCGTGTCATGTCACCTGTCAGAACAGGGATTCGCCCGTTTACAAAGGCAAATCCCCGTTCTGCCTCTGTACTAGGTGATCGCAACTGCGCCAGCCGTCGTACAACTACGGTGATTCACGCAGGAGAGCCAACCTGCCGCTGTATAATGACGGTGGCTGGTCAGACAAGCAGTTAAAGAGTATCTCCACTTTTGTTGAGAAAAAAAATCCCCTGTGGGTGATTTTTGTACATTGCAAGAATTATAGCAAACGTTGTTGCAGATTCCCACCTTTTGTTATTCTGAAGAAGTCCCTGTGTGTTTCTTTGTGTCCATGTGAGAAAATGAATCTAATGGGAGTGGCTTCATAATTATCTATCAGCTGTGCACCTTCAGAGCACTAATGAGGAAAGCTGCTGGGTCGGCATCCCTTTAGACGTGTTCCTATTGGGAGTATCTCACCAAAAATGACATTTTTGTCGCAGGGGTTGCCTGAAATCTGACTTGTATCTCATAGCTCCCAGCTGTCCCTGATTTTGAGGGACTGTCCCTGATTTGGAGCAATGTCCCTCTGTCCCTCTTTCCTCCTCATTTGTCCCTCATTTTGGTCTGATCTATATATAGTTATATATAAAATGCACTTTTTATCTATCAAAAAGTGTTTTCCAATGCTAAACCTTTCTGATCTCTAAATTGCTGCATTTGTAAATTCCAAAAGCAAATATAAGGAATAGTAGTGGTAAAAAAAGCACTTGTGGGTTTAACCAATCTTGTTTTTTTGTACAATTCTCCTTTAAGGGGGCGTGGCGAGGGGTGTGTCCTATGCCCACATACTTTTGCCGATAGGTGTTCCTCGTTCCCATCTCAAAAAGTTGGGAGGTGTGGTATCTCAGTGGAGACTTCTGGGAAAAGTGGGGAGCCAATCACACAAGCAGGAAATTATGTTTATGGGGGTATGGGGGGGTCAGTATACATTTTGTGTACAGAAAACCCCCTAGTGGCCATATTGCATTTACAGAAAATTACAGTGGTGGCAGATTAAAAAGAAAAGGTAATTTTTAATAACATTCAATTAATATCTGGCTTCGCAATTCTGTGTCGCAATTGTATACAATATTATATTTTATCTTTATTTGCTTTTCTTTTTCCCCATTAAAGCGGAGTTAATGCTGTCATGTTTTCTTTGACAATCTTTGCGATTGCTCCATTCTCCTAATGTAATATGAAAAAGGTAAATAGGGGAACATAATGTATAGCAAATATGACTGAAAATAGCTTTTATGTTATGCTGGAATGCTTTCAACAAGATGGCATTTGTTAATGCAATAAAAACGCATCTTTGTGCCTGCAATATGGAAGCTGCGTTCTGTTTCACATATTCTGGCCTGGCATGTGCATATATATATATATATATATATATATATATATATATATATATATATATATACAGTATATATATATATATATATATATGTGGTCATGACAGCAGGTGGTTGCATGAAGACAGACACTCTGAAGAGGGACCTACACGAGGTGCCTGCTGGGATGAGCCGTATTATAAAGACATATGCAGACTAAATCTATCTAACTTAAAGGGTAACTTCACTTTCGTAGGGGAAAAAAAAAAAAAGCAAAAAAATTAAAAAATAATATAGTGTATACAATTGCGACACAAGTCATATTGTAATTGAATGTTATTAAGAATTTACCTTTCCTTTTCAATCTGCAGACGCTGTAATTTTCTGTAAAGATGCAATATGGCCACTAGGGGGTGTTCTGTACACAGATGGTATACAGAGCTGGTGGTGAGATGTCCGACCGTCCGATATCACACCAAGATTGGCACTGGTAGAAGATTCAGCTTAGAGGAGCTTAAGGCCGCCGGCATCAACAAAAAGGTTGCTCGCACCTATGGCATCTCTGTGGAGCACCGCCGCCGCAACAGGTCAAAATACATAAAAACAACCCAGTTGCATTAGAAGAGACTCATACAGTACAGTCCTTAAAGGTACAGCACGATGGTGTGGTTCCCGACATGTTTCGCCCCTAAAATGGAGCTTCCTCGGCTTCCTCAGGAGACGCTGTCCAAATGAATATCAGAGCCCTCTACTGAAAAACATAGTACATACATTATTACAATTTTATAGTCAAAATATAATTTTTTTCAATATTTATCATATGTGTGTGTATATATATATATATATTTCAAAAATGTCCCCACTTACGCCAAGATTTATTGCAATTGATAATGGTTCAGGGGGTCAAGCAGGCACCATAAGACCAAAGACCGGACTGGAGGCATGAAAGGACCAGAGATTCTAGTTTGCAAAAAAAAAAAGGTGAACACAAGGATGAGATACTCCTATTTGGGGACACTCAGCACATAATCTGAGGTCCTGTCGGAAGTGAGACATGTACGGAGCTGTATTAGAAAGGAAGCAGAGTACAGACATGAAAGGGTGTAAGTAACGTAGGGAAGGAATAAGTTTAGGAATAGGAGGGGTTTAAGGAAGTAATGCATATGATGGTATTGGTGGACCAGTGTAAAGGGGGTGGAGAATGTAATTATTGTAGGAGAGTTGGGGGAGCGGAAAGCAGCAGTCGTGGGTTGGAGTGTCAGGAAGAACGTTCCCGCCCTCCCGCCCTAGCAGATGTGGTATGGTAGTATTTCAGGAGAGTGTGGGTGCGTTAGGTCCTTGGCGACAAGAGTATATATATATATGGATAGATATATATATATTGATTAAAATGAGGTATTGAAAAACGTTGGGACACATCCCAGGATGGAGTATTCCGGTTGGTCCAGTGTCAGTTTTTGGAGCAACGGGTAATAAATGGGGGTCTGTGGTCAGTTAGTGAGTCCTCGAGGCGAGTTAGCGGCTGGGGACAGATCTAACAAAAGGGATTACAGGCTCAAAAAGTGATTGGGGTCGTCAGGGACCAGCAACAAAAAGATTACTGAGAGTTTCGAGTTAAATATTTTGAATAATTTTAATGGTTTTTAAATATTTGAAATAAAAAGTTTACAGTTTATTGGTTCTTGTTAATAAAGGCCGATAAGGCCATTTACATCCAATCCAAGCGTCGGTGTCATTACTTAGTAGCATAAGGTGCCATACATGTATTGGTGGGGAAGTAAGGTATCTGGCTACCCTAGACATGTGCACAACCAAAAAAATTTGTTTATTTTCGTTTTCGTTTCATTAGTTTATTATTTTTTATTCGTTTTTCGGGTCATTCGTTATGATCGCGATTCGTAAATTCGTTCATTCGTAAATTCGTAAATGCGTTCATTCGTTCATTCGTAATTCGAACATTCGTTCATTCGTACATTTTTACATTTGTACATTCGTAAATTCATACATTCGTAAAATCGTACATTTGTAAATTAGAAAATTCGGAAATTTGTAAATTCGAAGTTTGAAAATCCAAAAACCCGAAAATTCAAAAATCTGAAATAGTAACTAACTATTAAATTATAAGTATTGTATTTTCCTTTCAAACTTGACTGTCGGTGAACGTAACAAATACAAATTTAACCGAAGTTACGAATTATCCAAAACGAATGCTGCATCTAAACATATGGAACGGAACAAATTAATAATAAATAATAATAATAAAACGTTGTTATTATTATTATTGTTATTTATTATTATTAATTCATTACGTTCCATTCCGTTTTTTCGGATCATTCATAACTTCGGATAAATTTGTACGTGTTACGTTCACTAACAGCCAAATTTAAAAGGAAATTACAATACCTATAAATTAAAAGTTACTAGTAATTACTAATAGTTAAGTTATTATTAGTTAACTATTATTTCAGATTTCCGAATTTTCGAATTTACAAATTTACGAATTCACTAATTTACTAATGTACGAATGTTCGAATGCCCGAATTTACGAATGTCCAATTTTATCGAATTTACGAATATTCGGAAAAAATTTGTTAAACGGGTTTTCGTTATTTCGGATATTCCCGAATTAACGAATTTGTCGAAATTCGTTAAAAAATGAATTCGGAACAAAACGAATTGCACATGCCTACTATTCATGTGTCACTCCTTGTGGTTTACAGCTACACTGATCAACCAGCCATATTTCAATCAGTGTGTGGCTGTCCCTGCTTGACAGTTGTTTGATTGACTTCTATCTTGGGGACATGTTGGAAAATGTTCTTCAATAGATGGCTACAACCAACCAGCCAATGTCCTGGTGGGGATTTCCTCCATGTACCTCATTCGTGTTTATGAAGGAATCTTAAAGTGGAGTTCCACCCACTTTTACAACTCTTCAGCATCCCTCACTAAACTGTGCACTGTAAACAAATTGGATATTTTTAAATTTTTTTTCTCAACACCTACTGTATACCTGCTGTATTCATTTTTCACTTCCTCCTCCCTGGCTGCGGCCCATCACATCATTTCCTGTTTGCAATGCCTTCTGGGAAGGGGCGGCAACTTCCTCTGAAACTGCCTTTGCTATGGAAACCTGACCTGAAACCTATTACACTGCTTGTGCTGCACTGAGCATGTGCGAGATCTGCAAGAGATCCAGGAAGAAATACAGTCTGGCTTCAGATGCCCACACTTAAGATGGCCACGGCCTGCTGTAAGTTTATAAAATAACAAACTACTGCTATAAACTAACAAAACAGACCTTAGTTTACAGACTAACTTTACTAGAATACATTAAGCTTGTGTATTATAGGGGTATTTTTATTTAAAAAGTATAATTTCGGCCGGAACACCACTTTAAAGTGATTCTAAACAGTCATTTTTTTTTTCTTTAGAATCAAAAACCTGTTTTACTTACCTGCTCTGTACATCAGTTTTGCACAGAGCAGCCCCAATCCTCCTCTTCTCTGGCTCCCCTGGCACTCCTGGCTCTTCCTCCCACCAAGTACCCCCATAGCAAGCCGCTTGTTATGGGGGGTATTCATGCAGGCTCACTCCTGAGCCCTGCTCCCTCATCACTGTCTGTGATTGATAGCATTGGCTGTCTCTGAAGCAATGAAGATGAAGAGAGCAGACAGAGCCTCTGTTCTCGTGCACATTGTTGGAGCAAGATCGGGCTTAGGTAAGTATAAGTGGGGCGATACATGCAGAAGGTTTTTTTACCATAATGCATAGAAGGGGCTGAGAGGCTGAGCCGGGTGCTGGTCCAGGCATGTGGGCGGATCCCGACTTCATTATCGCGATCTTGCCTGAGCCTGGACCGAATCTGTGACGTCAGCCAAAAAAACGGTGCACAGAAAGAACTGCACTCCTGTGATCCACAGGAGAAATACAGCCATACGAGCTTCGACTGTACTACTTTAGAACCACTTTAACTGCATAAGGACCAGCGGCCGCAGATGAACTGCGTCAGGTTGGCTCCCCTGCGCGAATCGCCGTCATTGTACGTCGGCCGCTTTAAACAGAATAGGAGGTGCACACGCCCACGTAGCGACGCCGGAGCCGATGCGCGTGGCCAGCGGCTGCAATGTTCGCCGGCCACCCGCGATCGCTCCACAGAGAGAGAGAATGGGGATCTGTCAATGCAAACAGACAGATCCCCATTCTGTCAGGGGAGTAGAGAGTGATCTGCTGTTCCTAGTGATTAGAAACAGCGGTCTCTCTCTACTCCCAAGCAGCCTATCCCCCATACAGTTAGAAACACCTTCCAGGGAACACACTTAACCCCCTTGATCTTCCCCTAGTGTTAAGCCCTTCCCTGCCAGTGCCATTTATACAGTAATCAGTGGCTATTTTTAGCACTGATCGCTGTATAAATGTGACTGGCCCAAAAAAGTGTCAAAAATGTCCGATTTGTCCGCCGCAATGTCGCAGTCCCGCTAAAAATCGCAGATCACCACCATTACTAGTAAAAAAAAATAATAATAAAAATGGCATAAATCTATTCCCTGCTCAAACCAATCAATATACCGTATTTATCAGTGTATAACACGCACTTTTTTCCCCTTAAAATCAGGGGGGAATCGTGCGTGCGTGTTATACGCCGATACCCCGCCGATTATGAGCCTTTTGGCGGTTCTCTGCGTGTTTCGGACATTCTCGACGGCTTTCCGCCATTCTCATCCGCTCTCGGCGGCTTTCGGCCATTCTCGTCGGCTTTCGCAGTCCCGCGTGCGTCCAAAAGCCGCCGAGAATGGCCGAGAGCCGCTGAGAATGGCTGAAAGCATCCGAAAGCCAACGAGAATGGCCGAAAGCCACCGAGAGAGCCGCCGAGAGCGGCCGAGAACAGCGGCGCCATTTTTAAATGCCAGATGTCTGCAAACGACACAGGGCAAGGCTGCAGACTACTGATGGACACTGACAAGGCTGCAATTGCAATGGGGGACAAGGCTGCAATCAGGGACAATGCTGTAATGGGGGACAAGGCTGCAATGGGGGACAAGGCTGCAATGGGGGACAAGGCTGCAATTGGGGACAAGGCTGCAATTGGGGACAAGGCTGCAATGGGGGACAAGGCTGCAATGGGGGACAAGGCTGCAATGGGGGACAAGGCTGCAATTGGGGACAAGGCTGCAATGGGGTACAAGGCTGCAATGGGGGATAACGCTACAGATAGACACTGACAAGGCTGCAATGGGGGATAAAGCTACAGATGGACACTGACAAGGCTGCAATGGGGGATAACGCTACAGATGGACACTGACAAGGCTGCAATGGGGGATAACGCTACAGATGGACACTGACAAGGCTGCAATGGGGGATAACGCTACAGATGGACACTGACAAGGCTGCAATGGGGGATAAGGCTACAGATGGACACTGACAAGGCTGCAATGGGGGATAAAGCTACAGATGGACACTGACAAGGCTGCAATGGGGGATAACGCTACAGATGGACACTGACAAGGCTGCAGATGGACACTGATAAGGCTGCATTGATGGCCATTTAAATGTAAGTTTTTTTCCTTAAACTTTCCTCCTAAAAGTTTTTTTCCTTAAAATTCCCTCCTAAACTTGCGTGTGCGTGTTATATGCCGGCGCGCGTTATACGCCGATAAATACGGTACATATATTCTTCTACATATTTTTACCAAAAATATGTACAAGAATACATATTGGCCTAAACTGATAAAAAAAATAAATATATATATTTTATTTGGGATCTGTATTATAGCAAAAGTAAAAAATATATATTTTTTTTTTCAAAATTGTCGCTCTTTTTTTGTTTATAGCGCAAACAATAAAAACCACAGAGGTGATCAAATACCACCAAAAGAAAGCTCTATTTATGGGGGAAAAAAGGACATCAATTTTGTTTGGGTACAACGTCAATCGACCACACAATTGTCAGTTAAAGCGACGCAGTGTTGTATCGCAAAAAATGGCCTGGTTATTAAGGGGGCAAATCCTTCCAGTCCCTAAGAGGTTAAGCTCTCCATAGATGGATCAAAATGTGTCTGGTTCAGCAGAGACCGGACGAATTTTGATCCATGTATGGCCATCCCCGTTCAACAGTAGTCTATCGTTAAAATGGGCATGTTGGAAAACTTTTGTCAATCAGTGGTTGCAGCCGAGGGGTCCGGCTGTCAGAATACTTTTTGCCAGCAGGAAGGATTCCTCCACCCACCTCACTTGTGTGGATGGAGGAATCTGTTTTTTTTTTTTTTTTTTGACCATCTATTGCCACCTTTAGTTTTTTAGTCCAGCCAGCGTGTATGGTTGAATCGTGTATGGCTAGTTTTATGGAGATTTAGGTCTGGTTTACACTGTGGGTTTGCAGCCCGCAGTTCATTTGAATGGGATGCTGTGCCTGCATTTCACGCATTTCATTTCATTTTAAAACACAGCAGCCAGAAAATGTCATGTTGCTTTTGCACCACGTGATTTCCCTGTGGTTCCTGCACCTGCAAACGTGCTGCGTTTTTTAGATGCATAGGAGTGCCATTAAGAACGAGCACATTTGCAACCACCTAATAGTGTGAACCAGGCCTTATGCCGCGTACACACGGTCGGACTTTACGGCAGACTTTGCCCGGCGGACTTTTCGACGTACTTTTCGACGGACTTTCTGAATGAACGGACTTGCCTACACACAATCCACCAAAGTCCGTCAAATTCGTACGTGATGACGTAGGACCGGACTAAAACAAGGAAGTTCATAGCCAGTAGCCAATAGCTGCCCTAGCGTGGCTTTTTGTCCGTCGAACTAGCATACAGACGAGCGGACTTTTCGACCGGACTCGATTTCAACAGATTAATTTAAAACATGTTTCAAATCTAAGTCCGTCCAACTTTTGAGAAAACAAAGTCCGCTGGAGCCCACACATTATTGAATTGTCCGACGAAATCCCGTCCGCCGGGCAAAGTCTGCCGTAAAGTCCGCTCGTGTGTACGCGGCATTACTCCTGTGCTGGTGGACAATTTGACCAGGACTGAAGGTGAAGGAAACTCCAAAACTTGAGTTCTCACTGCCCACTGTGGTTCCATCCTCCATCCCATTGACAAAGGGGTCCGTTAATGAAACCACAACACATGTTGGAGGACATAGGGATCTGATACTCCTGGGAGGTTCAAAAGCTAAAGATCTTCCAGAGGCTATAGTGCTGGAAAGAATTGGAGATGGGAGGCGCTGGTGAGTTGAGTATAAGAACTCAAATTTTTCTTTTCTTTTTTATTTTTTTTAATTGACAAGTTTTCTTTCACATAACAAAGAAAGAGAAAATAACTCAAATTTTTCAAGGACTTGCTGTTAGCTCTTTCAACACTCCTGGAAGGGTCAAAAGCTGAGGATCTGCCAGAGGCTATAGTGCTGGAAAGAACGGAAAGTAGGAGGCTCTGGTGAGTTGAGTATAAGAACTCTTTTATTTCAAGGACTTGCTGTTAGCAGTTTTTTTCAGACTTGTCGGGGTGGTTCTGCCCAACCATTTCCTTTGATTAAGGGAGATTGCTCTAAGCCAGGGATCCTCAAACTAGGGCCCTCCAGCTGTTGCGGAACTACACATCCCATGAGGCATTGTAAAACTCTGACATTCACAGACATGACTAGGCATCATGGGAATTGTAGTTCCTAAACAACTGGAGGGCCATAGTTTGAAGACCCATGCTCTAAGCTGTTTTGCAACTTTAAAGCCTGGTACACACTAGTAGTTTTAGTTTTTGTTCAACCCAACAGGACTGAACGAAAAAAAAAAAGGACAGATCAGGAGGAGCTGCTGTACTAACTGTGCGATGTTAGTACACCAATCTCCCCTGCTGTGCTATTGTGTGACGGCCCCCCTGCCAGAACACTCCGGTCAGTGCTCTCAGCATAGGCGTGCGCAGGGGGTGTGCCTGGGCACACCCTAATCACTTTTAGTGGTGCCGATTCCCCCTACTGCCCGGGCTTCCCCCGTGTTGGCCCCCAAGCCCGCAGTGCTGCTTACTTCCCTCCTCTCCTCTCCCATGGCTGCTGCGGGGGAAGTTCCAGGATGCAGAGCGAGCGAAGGGGCTAGAAAACATATAAATTACCTGTAGCAAGGTCTCTGGCCTTGTCCAGTCTAATGAGAACTTTCCTGGACAAAGATAGCTGACATCCTTCTGTATGTGGTGGTTTGTGAGGCATAGTGGGTGCAAGGTGGACAAAGTTATTGGGCGCCAGGCACTTCTTGAATGCAAAAGAGGTTTTATTTCTCTTAACAGTTCTTTTTATATTTTTGGGGGAAAGAGGGTTAAGGCCAGGACACACTTAAGTAGTTGTAGATTCAATTGGCAGACTCCGAGACATCAATAGGACAGCCGTGCTGGGAAAGGATCCCAGCAAGGCACCACATCTGCACATGCAGGAATGCTGTCTCCTATGGCAACAGTCCTCAACAGTTCCTAACTCAAATGTAAAAGTTCCTTCATCTTCACTACAACTGCCTCTTGTAGTTCTTCAACACTTAGCTCCCGGTCTCTCACGAGACCCTTTAATTCACTGACTCTGAATCCCTTGAGCTCCTCCAATATTTGCGGTGGTATCTCCCTCAAGCGTCACCAACGCTTCCCTGCTGGGTCCCTAGATTGGCACTCCAGATACTTCCTAAGCTTCACCCCTGCTGACCGGTGAGGACCCTGGCTTAACTCACAAGGCTGCTCTGCAAGAGTCTCCTCCGCGGGTTGGGTCCCTGACTTGATCACCGCCTGAAGTTTCCAGATTCTCCACCGTGCCCGTTCAATGAGAATGCTGCTCCAGTACTTGCTTCAGTTACTCACTGTGGTCCCTGGTAATAAGGCGGTTGGTCCCTTTGTGGCGACAGCTTCCCTTCTACCTCTGACCATGACAGGTTCTCCAGCTGGCAGAACCATCAATTCTGGTTGAACTGCAAGCCGTAATCCCAACCTCGCGCTGCTCCCTTACTTCTGGATAGGCCCTCACACAGCCTAGCAGCCAGATGCCCCCGGGATAGGCCCAATTTCCGGCCTAGGAGCCCGGGGCACACGACACACATCCAGCCAGACAGCCGTCCAGGTGGCACAGAACCTAGATCACCTGACTCCACCCGAATATATAGGCTCTCCCAGCAGGCCAGGGGGTTCAAGAAAACCCCGGCACATTCGATGAGATACCCCATATACCCATAACCTGACCTTGAGTTGTCCTCCTCATATCTAGTACCACCAAGTGTCCAGCCACCTAGTGCTAGAAGAGAGAAGCACAACCAGGCCAAACTTAGGGAGAAATCAATGGAGCTCTAACAATTGACCAGTAACTACTCCTGGCAAGTAAATTTGTGTGAAGCATCCCTGACTAAACCCCAGGGTGCTACATACCGACCCCTTCCTTTACTAAATGAACACACTTGCTCACTGTGTTCATTCATAACTGAAGCATAGTAAATAGTGTTTACTATGCTTCTGTTTGTGTATGAACAGGAAGCCGCTCAGCACAGAGCACTTCCGATTCATTCACTGCCCCATGCAGCTGAGGCTGCAGAGAAAGGCATGTGCGTTTGAGCTTTGGGAGGCACACCCTAATGCAATAGGCTGCGCACACCTATGCCTCTCTCTGGCTGAGAGCGCCGATCAGCAGACCTTTTGGGGTCATGCCCCTTCGACAGAAGCCGGCCAAATGGCTGCAGTACACACGCCTGACATTCGTACTAGGCTTTAGGGTAGTTACAGAAAGAGAATATACACTGATCAGCCATAACCACCCACCTAATATTAAGTATGGCCCCCTTTTTCTAAAACAGTCTATTGAGGCATGGACACCAAAGTAACATCCACATGAATGGCAGGACCCAAGGTTTCCCAGCAGAACATGACCCAAGCATCATACTGCCTCTGCCAACTTGCCTTCTTATACCGCATCCTGGTGCCATCTCTTCCCCAGGTAAGTGACGCACATGCACCCGGCCATCCATATGATGTAAAAGAAAACGTGATTCATCAGACCAGGCCACCTTCTTCCATTGCTTCGTAGTCCAGTTCTGATGTTCATGTGACCATTGAAGAAGTTTTTGGCTGTGGACAAGGGTCACTGTGGGCTTCACAGCCCCATAAACAACAAACTGCGATGCCCATTTTTTTCCTGCTTTCACCACATCAACTTAATAGACAAAATGTTCACTTGCCTAATATATCCCACTAATTTTCAGATGCCAATGTTACAAGATATTGGGCGGCACAGTGGTGTAGTGGGTAGCACTCTCGCCTAGCAGTAAAAAGGGTGCCTGGTTTGAATCCCAACCATGACACTACCTGCCTGGAGTTTGCATGTTCTCCCTGTGCCTGTGTGGGTTTCCTCCGGGTACTCTGGTTTCCTTCCACACTCCAAAGACATGCTGGTATAATTGGCTTCTGTCTAAATTTGCCCTAGTTTATGTATCTGAGTTAGGGACTGTAACGAGCCCCTTGCTCGCTCGGTTCCACTCTCCCGACACTCCTCTGCGGCTATTGAATCAGATTGCAGATCGCAACGTCTGCTGGTTTGGTCATCCGATGCTCCGGGATTTGAACTACAGCTATGTGCCGTTTGAATCCAGTTGTGATAGCTCAGAACAAACACCAGGCAGGCTGTATGTAAGTTCAAACAGGAATCTCACCTTTATTGGATGCACACAACACACTTTTATACATAGCAGTTTAAACACCCCGCCCCAACAACCACTTTCCTATTGGTCAATTGTAAAGTACACTCTAGTCCTCACTTAGGTCCTCTTGGCCATGCAAATGAGGACTTGAAACAGGGTCAGCAGGGATTGGTCAGATAGCTTGAATAGGAGGACTGATATGTGTAATGACACAGAGAAGCCCCAGGGGGTAATTAAAGTACATAAACAAACGGTCAAACACAGAACAATGCATTCCTCCCAGACCACGGAGCTGTCTGGAGGGGGTTAGCCTTAAGACAGGGCGGAAGACCCACCACTGTGTAATAGAATAAAAGGAGAAATACTTCAGTATTCCAAGGTTCATGACAGGGACATTAGATTGTAAGCTCCTTGAGGGTAGGGACCGATGACAATGTATATGTAAAGCGCTGCGTAAATTGACGGCTCTATATACCGTATATACTCAAGTTTAAGTCGTTCCGAGTATAAGTCGAGGCCCTAATTTACTACAAAAAAAAAGGGAAAAACTTATTGACCCGAGTATAAGACGAGGGTGAGAAATGCACAGCTACTGTAAGTGGAAAAGAGGGTCAACAATGCCCATTTGCGGCATCACTGTGCCCATTTGCAGCCATAGGTCCCCCGAACTTCAAACTCAGTAGTTAAGGGTTCCTAGATGCCCCCTAGCTGCAGCCAAAATTTGGGGTCTCTGAACCCAAAGGGTCCTGAAATGACATTGCTGCAGATGGACACAGTTGACCGAATTTGGGGCCCCGCATCTCGGGGCCACTTAGTGCTATGAACCCCAAATTTGGTGTGCAAACCCAGTGGAACTAGCACCATAACATTTCCAAAGCTGGGGTTCCTAGCACCAAGTGGTCCTGAGATACGGGGCCCCAAAGTCGGTTCAGAAAATGTCAAGCACTTTTCTTCAGCAGAGAATGACATTTTCCGAACCGATTTTGGGGCCCCGTATCTCAGGGCCACTTAGTGCTAGGAACGTCATCTTTGGATATGTTGTGGTACCAGTTCCAAGTGGCCCTGAGATACAGGGTTCGGAAAATGAAATTTTTTGCTGCAGAAAAGTGCTTGACTCGAGTATAAGTCGAGGGGGGCACTTTCAGCACAAAAAAATGTGCTGAAAAATTCGACTTATACTCGAGTATATACGGTAAGTACCTTAAATAACAATAATATTCCCTTTACCTGTCAGTGGTCATAATGTTATGGCTGATCGGTGTGTTCGCCCCATGTGTACTAGGCTTTAGAGTAGTTACATATAGAGAAAAAAAAAAGCATGTACATAATATGACTGTAAGTATGTATTTTCTGGTGTTTATTTTATTCTTGATGGAGTTCTCCTCCAGCTTAATTCCATGATCAGATTCTCACATATTGCTCTCAAGCATTTACAATCTGTTAGTGTGAAACTATGCCTAGCTCGAAAAAAGTTATCCTCTCCCCCTCTTTGTCCTGCTACCCACTTGATAACAGGGAGCCGCTTTGATTCCTTTTCTCTAAAACCAAATGCAGAACAACAGTGGTATTCTTAATGGAGACACCCCTTTCAGTGTCATTTCTGAAGTTTTTGACTAGTTCATAACCTCTCCACCATCAGAAGGCCCAAAAAAAGAGAGTAAAGCTCAGTCTTCGAGGGGAAGAATGCCATCATATTATGTTGCCTTAGACGTCCATGCTTTTATCCTCTCCCACACACGTCCTTCGCTTGCTTTCTAGTCACCCACCAACGTGGGTCCGCCGTTTGGCACTAAGAGGTTGACATCAAAGTCCTTGTCTAACTGGCGGTCTGATGCTAATGTCGGCATTTTAGAAATACATAGAGTAGCACAGGGTTCTGATGAATGTCTCCCTCACATAGGAAGACAAAGAACCTCGAACAAAGCCCTCTAATCTGCCACTCTGTAGAGTCCTGGCGGGCAGAGTGCCGATGCCATGTACAGCCGACTATGAACTGTGATAGCGCCCTTTCAGTTTACAAACAAGAGGTCGAATTTAGAGGAACACTCTCATCTGATTATTTCATCAGTTTAATAAAAAAGGATTAAAACAAATAAAACAAAAACATTCCACGCTGAAGGAAAGAATTCAAAGGCTTATTATCTTCTTAGGCTGTATCATAATATTAAAGGGTACAAGGGAGGTCATCATTTATGTATCATTTTAAAAATCAAAAATGCACAAATATCCATTAAATCATGAATTACTGTTTGAACCAGCACCACAGAGTTCCATATGGATTAAAAAAAAACAAACAAAAAAACAAAAATCATGCCCAAAAGATGTTTAGATTGCAAGATCTACCAAGGACAGAAAATAAATTATCACAGGCAACAGATGAGACAAATCCACAAATTAATCTTGAAAAGATATTGCCATGGCAACATTTACATATTTCAGATTGTTTGCAGCCTAAATACATTTTCATGTTTGTTTTGGTTTTGCGAATGTTGTGCGAGCGATGCAGGAAGCATTCTAATTGGCAATAGACAACAGTACTGACTTGCTGATAAGTTAAAGTTGAACGTTAGTGGGCTTGTTCATTAATTTATTTGCAAAGAGCAAAACCAGAGCTGGGTTGTAAACAGCTGCTGTGCTGCTTTATGTCCACCAGCCTGAAGAGGGCGCTATGTTACTTTCTCAGGCCTTCAGGACTAGGTTGTTCCCTGTTATGGGCTCCAGGCAGCCATATTTGGGATGCGGATGTCTCTTATTGGCTGAGACTTAAGACCCATGAGATTTGGGCAGCCATCTTTGATACAGTAGCTCTTAACCCTGAAGAAGACCCCTAATTCCAAATGACAATGATATCTTCAGCAATGCCACATCCTCTGTCACACCAAGGCTGGAAAGGAGGATTTATTTGGGCTTTACACCCAGCGAGGCAACAATAACAAGAAAATGGCAACAAAATTAAACAGTTACAAGGTAAAAGAGATTTGTACATCACAACAAAGCAATAAGAGGACCAAGTATTTCTGAATTCTAACTCTAGGAGGAGGTCCCTAACTAAAGGTGGTACTAGAAGTTGAAGGTCCTTGAGTCTTTCCAAAAATACCTCCCCCTGGCCAATGTGGTGATAAATGTTGGGGCCCAGAGCCTTACTTTGGAGCGCTCAGGTAAAGGGTATAAGTCCCCTGTGATATGGGGGTGGGTTAGCTTAGAGGTGGTGAGTGGCTTTAAAGTGAGTTCACGTTAGTCAGAACTGTATTTAAAGTGGAGTTCCACCCACTTTTACAACTCTTCAGCATCCCTCACTAAACTGTGCACTGTAAACGAATTAGATATTTTTTTAATTTTTTTTCTCAGCACTTACTGTATATCTGCTGTATTCATTTTTCACTTCCCATCGCATCATTTCCTGTTTGCAATGCCTTCTGGGAAGGGGCGGCAACTTCCTCTGACACTGCCATTGCTATGGCAACCTGACCTCAAACCTATTACACTGCTTGTGCTGCACTGAGCATGTGCGAGATCTGCAAGGATGAGATCCAGGAAGAAATACAGTCTGGCTTCAGATGCCCAGACTTAAGATGGCCACCGCCTGCTGTAAGTTTATAAAATAACAAACTACTGCTATAAACTAACAAAACAGACCTTAGTTTACAGACTAACTTTACTAGAATACATCAAGCTTGTGTATTATAGGGGTATTTTTATTTAACCACCTGACAACTGGGCACTTAAACCCCCTTCGTGACCAGACCAATTTTCAGCTTTCAGCGCTCTCACACTTTGAATGACAATTACTCAGTCATGCAATACTGTACCCAAATGAATTTTTTGTCCTTTTTTTCATACAAATAGAGCTTTCTTTTGGTGGTATTTGATCACCTCTGGGTTTTTTATTTTTTGCGCTATAAATGAAAAAAGACCGCAAATTTTGAAAAAAAACGCATTTTTCTTAGTTTCTGTGATAAAATTTTTCAAATTAGTAATTTTTCTTCATAAATTTTGGCCACAATTTATACTGCTACATATCTTTGGTAAAAATAACCCAAATTAGTGGATATTATTTGGTCTTTCTAAAAGTTAGAGAGTCTACAAGTTATGGTGCAAATCATAAAAATTGATCACACGTGATGCACTGACGGCCTATCTCATTTCTTGTGACCCGAACAAGTCAGGAAAGTACAAATACCCCCCAAATGACCCCTTTTTTGAAAGTAGACATTCCAAGGTATTTAGTAAGATGCATGGTGAGGTTTTTGATGTTGTCATTTTTTCCCACAATTCTTTGCAAAATGAAGATTTTTTTTTTTTTTTTTTTTTCCCCCACAAAATTGTCATTGTAATAGGTTATTTCTCTCACATGGCATGTATATACCACAAATGACACCCCAAAATACATTCTGCTACTCCTCCTGAGTATTACGATACCACATGTGTGGGACTTTTTTCACAGCCTGGCCACATAGAGAGGCCCAACATGCATGGAGCACCATCACGTGTTCTAGGAGCAAAAATTACACATCTAATTTGTTGACTACCTATTACACTTTTGAAGGCCCTGGAGCACCAGGACAATGACACGTGACACTGAGGTGGCACTGATGACAAATGGCACTGATACGTGGCACTGATGTGGCACTGATGACAGATGGCACTGATACGTGGCACTGACGTGGCACTGATGACAGATGGCACTAATACATGGCACTGATGACAGATGGCACTAATACGTGGCACTGACAGATGGCACTAATACGTGGCACTGACAGATGGCACTAATATGTGGCACTGATGACACATGGCACTAATATGTGGCACTGACGGCATGTGGCGCTGATGACAAATGGCACTGATATGTGGCACTGATGACATGTGGCACTGATGAAAGATGGCACTAATACATGGCACTGATGACAGATGGCACTAATACGTGGCACTGATGACAGATGGCACTAATACGTGGCACTGATGACAGATGGCACTAATACGTGGCACTGATGACAGATGGCACTAATACGTGGCACTGATGACACTGATGACAGGTGGCACTGATACGTGGCACTGATGACACTGATGACAGGTGGCACTAATACGTGGCACTGATGACACTGATGACAGATGGCACGTGACACTGACAGGTGGCACTGATGAAAGATGGCACTGATGACAGATGGCACTATGTGGCACTGATGACAGATGGCACTATGTGGCACTGATGACAGATGGCACTATGTGGCACTGATGACAGATGGCACTATGTGGCACTGATGACAGATGGCACTATGTGGCACTGATGACAGATGGCACTTATACGTGGCAGTGGGGACAGATGGCAGGGGCAGATGGCAGGGGCAGATGACAGGGCAGATGACAGGGCAGATGGCAGGGGCAGATGACGGGGCAGATGGCAGGGGCAGATGACAGGGGCAGATGACAGGGGCAGATGGCAGGGGCAGATGGCAGGGGCAGATGGCAGGGGCAGATGACAGGGCAGATGACAGGGCAGATGGCAGGGGCAGATGGCAGGGGCAGATGGCAGGGGCAGATGACAGGGCAGATGACAGGGCAGATGGCAGGGGCAGATGGCAGGGGCAGATGACAGGGCAAATGACAGGGCAGATGGCAGGGGCAGATGACAGGGCAGATGGCAGGGACTGTTAACAGCGGGACACTTTTTTTTTTTTTTTTTACACTCACCGCCGCAGCGGTTCCGCTCTCCCTCCTCACACGCTGTCTCTGTGTGAGGAGGGAGAGCCGGCGATGAGAGATGATCTCATATGTTTACATATGAGATCCTCTCTCATTGGCACCGCCGATCGCACCGTAAACGGCCGCTGTCATTGGCCGTTTACGGTGATCTGTGACTGGCTGTGTCCGAGGGACACGGCCAGCACAAAACTTCCGCGATGCGCGCTCGCGGGAGCGCGCAATGCGGAAGTAAACAGGAGGCCGTCCAGGGACGCCCTCCCGGCAATTTGAGTCCGCGCTGTAGCCGTCTTTCGGCTATAGCGCGGACGCCTAGTGGTTAAAAAGTATAATTTCGGCCGGAACACCACTTTAAGGGCATAGCAGCCCACTTTCATACAAAAGGAAAACAAAGTTCACAAATTGGTTTCCCTCACAGGGGTTTTTAGGAGGGTGACGTATGGACGGGCCGCCACTGGTTGTTATATTTCACTATATTAACATCACTTTAACCAGCACTCAGTTCAGGGTGGGGTAAAGTCCTGCTTGGTAGGGAGAAAATTGGTGTAGCGCTAGGGAAAGGATCCCAATGAAAAGGTATAGCTTCTATAGAGCTACCCCCGGAGGGGCTGCTGTAGATTTACACAGGTTTTTTTCCCAAACAGTGCAAGGTAGCCAGGCACACTGCAACAGTCCCTTCACTCTGGCTCGTTAAACAGTCTAGGGGTTGTCTTTTTGAGATTTTTTTTACATGTAGAACTTAAAAGGGGATTGGGGGTAAAGCAGGATACTTCAAAACGGAATGTATTGCTAGCAGGGGACACTCCTTATTCAGTAGCTCTAGCGTACCTTCAAACTTTTTGAGATGGGAATGAGGGACACCTGTCAGCAAAAGTATGCAGGCATACGACACACCCCTTGCCATGCCCCTAAAAGGAGAATTGTATAAAAAAACAAGATTGGTTAAACCCACAAGTGCTTACAAATGCAAAAATTTAGAAATCAAATGTAAGGTTTAGTGCTGGAAAACACTTTTTGATAAATAAAAAGTGAATTGTATATACATCTATATAGATCAGACCAAAATGAGGGACTAATGAGGAGGAATGAGGGACAGAGGGACATTGCTCCAAATCAGGGACAGTCCCTCGTAATCAGGGACAGTTGGGAGCCATGGCTCTACTGTAAGTAGACTGGAACAGTTCATGGTTCACGGCTGGGGACCATGATGCAGTTTGAGCACAGGTAAAGGCAAACTGAAACAGTACACAGTTCACGGCCGGGGACCATGACGTAGTTTATCACAGGAAAGAGGCTCTACTCATCGGATCATAGTACACAATCAGTCCACAAGTACAGCCTCTTGCAAAGTAGTCCAGCATTCAGTCCAAAGGGCTCCAGGAGCAAAGCAGACCCACCTCCTCACAGCTCACAGATCCATCTCCACAAGGAGAAAAAAGACAATCTCCCCAGGGCTCCAGACTATTTATCAGCAACCCAATCAACATCTGGGCACACCTCCCAAGAGATTGACTAGGCTCTGCTCAATTTTCAGGCTGGTCATTTGAATTCTCCCTCCCCAAGTTCCAGAAACGTATTTTGGAGGCAAGAGGAAGCAATACAACTCTCTGCCTGTGAAGCCCTGAATAGACCAGACCAAAAAATCCCGTATCCTCCGATTACAGCAGAATGCCAAAAACTAAATTTACCTAGCAGCTGAAATAGGAGGGTGGTACACCTAGGTTTCCCTGACAGGGCAGTACTCTCTGCCAGGTTTCTGGAACTCGTCTCCCACTGCTAGGTGGACATCACGCAGTGACTTATCAGGAGCCATATAGAAAAACTGGTACCTCCTCTTTAGGAAAGTACTCCTTGTGCATTTAGCAATCTGTAAGCCAACATTATATTGCTTTACCTGAGAGGTGCCTTGTTCTCAATCTATCCCTCTCTGCCTGTACATACTGTAGTGTAGACCAACAGTGCTATTTCTGCAATCTATGACATTCTTGTTTTGAACTCTACCTTAAATAGTATAAGTCAACGTGCAAGCATTGACTTGGTGTCATCTACTCCCATTTTTATGGTAACATTCTGTGAGCTTTGGCTATAGAGTTATCCACGAAGCAACCCAGGCAGGAACCTCAAGATCTGTCATGTGTCCAGGGGTCCTGTTACAACTCTCATGAAGTGAAACAAGGGGGCAGGTTAGGCAAACAGTGGTGATGGGATGGGCCTTGATAGTAGAGACAATGCAAATGGTTCAACCTCTAGCTCCTATGGCAATCATCAGCAATTTTATGAAGTGTGTTAAAGAGGAACTTCAGTTGACTTTTTTTTTAAGCCCCACATACCTGTTATGCAGCAATTTCCTGAATTGAGATACTCACCTGCCCAGTAGATCTAGCATTTTCCAGATGCGATGTGCTGATCAAGTGTAACGGCCAGGGTCCCGCACCATCATCTTGGTCCTCCTCAGTCAGGTCCTCCGATGATGGACGCAGCTCCTACTCCAGCAACCTCCTGGGATATTTGGCATGGAATGTCAGGAGGCAGAGGCAGCCGAGACATGTCATTCTCACCTAATCAAGATTTGTATTGGGTGGCCAGAGCCAAGCATAAACTTTTTTTTAAAAAAGTAGAAAGACAAGAATAAGTGCAGATTTATATCTACACCAGCCATTCTCAAAAAGGGTTCCATGGAATTCTAGGGTTTCTCCAGAGGTTGTTAGGAATCCTTGAGCTGTGACCAATTAACCTTCCAATCTGATGGTTGCTGCATAATTAAGGGGCCCAAGGTCATGTGAAAGAACCAGTGGCATGACACCAATGATTTTTTTTTCTTGACGTTAGGGGGGCATTCTGATCAACAATGTAAGGGTGACATTCTTCTCACTGACTACCAATGTAAGGAGCATTCATCCCATTAACCACCAATGTAAGAAACATTCTTCCCACTGACTACCAATGTAAGGAGCATTCTTCTCACTGACTACCAATGTAAGGAGCATTCTTCTCACTGACTACCAATGAAAGGAACATTCTTCTTACTGACCTCCAATGTAGGGAATATTCTTTTCACTGGCTACCAATTTAAGGAGCATTCTTCCCACTGACCTCCAATGTAAGGGGCTTTCTTCCCACTGACCACTAATATAAGGAACATTCTTCCCACTGACTACCAATGTAAGAAACATTCTTTCCATGTAAGGAGCTATCTTCTCATTGATCACCAATGAATTGTGTTTAAAAATCACCATGAAGAAACACCCCCCTAGCATATCTAGCTGTGGCTATCTTGAGTAAGGGCAGATGATTCATGTAGCATTTGCTTCATAGAATCCATCTGCCCTTATCTCAGACATGCAGGCAGGGGGGTGCGCATGGCTGAAAAAGCCCCTCCTCCTCTCCTCCAGATGAAAGACTCCTGGGATGTATGGCGTCATTTTGGCCTAAGCCAGAAACCAGGAAGCAACTGAAGAAATGTAAAACAAATTATAGAACAAGTAAATATAATATACCTTCCTATCTATTTATTAATGCTAGAAGCATAAGGATTAAATATAGTTAATGTTGATTGAGAGAGTTCAGTTTCACTTTAAGTTGGTATTATTGTCTATCTAACTATCTATCTACTTATCTTTCTATTTATCAATTCTCATTCATCCAACCCTTCATCTCGTTTTCTGTCTTCCTGTAGCTCCCATAGATAAAGAAGATCATGGTCTCCGGATTCTACCTCCTATCCATTCCAGAGAACTTTGCATCTTGGAGTTTGGATTCTTTTAATGACATTGTCCCTTTAATTTCTCTGTTCTTATCATCCCGCTGTGGAGTGGCCTGGAGGCTCCCCTGATTAAATCATATGTCTCTGCTTTGAGTTTGGCTTTTCTGCAGTTGACATCTGCCCTAAATCTAAGCTCCTGCTCAGGGCTACCTCCCTTGTTCAACCTGTCAATACTAAATTTATCCAAACCTAGAATGTGGATATCCTTTTAACCTATTTATCCACATAAGATTATTCCTGCCCTGGCCCTGAGGCTCAGCGATAGGAACCTTTCCGTTCCACGGTCCCTCCACCGGCTCTCAAGGTTGTCATTTATTTTGGGATTTACTTGTATTGTGCACTCTTGAATAAGACAGTAGCCTGGAGCTTACCAAGATATGTTGCCTGGGTCACCGCTAACATATAACCTTCAAGACAAGCAGTGCCATGTGCAATTGCTCAGAGTAGGAGTCAATTGATGTCTCTTAGAAGCTAATATGAAGTTCTTATTTTGCTGAGAGAAATGCTAGTTTGTTGGATGTTAGGAGATGCCTGGAAATTTTCCCGGGTCTAAATTTTTAATTTTTTTAAATTTTATTTAATAAACGAAAATAAGCACATAAATCCTTGTTCTCCACACAGGATCTCCTAAACAATTTTGACATCAGGAGCTCATTTCAAGTTCTCCGGTTTTACAAATCTGAGAAGATATCCTAACATAGTTACATAGTAGGTGAGGTTGAAAAAAGACACAAGTCCATCAAGTCCAACCTATGTGTGTGATTATATGTCAGTATTACATTACATATCCCTGTATATTGCGGTCATTCAGGTGATTATCTAATAGTTTCTTGAAGCTATCAATGCTCCCCGCTGAGACCACCGCCTGTGGAAGGGAATTCCACATCCTAACAATAGATAGAAAGGCAACTTTTTACATGTGTTTATCCACTTCACCTCCGGAATGTTTCATCCCCTTCATGACCAGGCCATTTTTTGTGATACGCCACTGCTTTGCTTTAACTGTCAATTGCGCTGTCGTTGCGATGCTGTACCCAAATAAAATTTATATCCTTTTTTTCCCCCACAAATAGAGCTTTCTTTTGGGGGAGTTTGATCACCTCTGCGGTTTTTATTTTTGGCGCTATAAACAAAAAGGACCAACAATATTGAAAAAAATATATATTTCCTGACAGGCTCCATGCATAGCTCCCAACTGTCCCTGATTTCGAGGGACTGTCCCTGATTTGGAGCAATGTCCCTCTGTCCCTCATTCCACCTCATTTGTCCCTCATTTTGGTCTGATCTATATAGTTGTATATAAAATGCACTTTTTATCTATCAAAAAGTGTTTCCCAGTGCTAAACTTTTCATCAAATTGCTAAATTGCTGCATTTGTACATTTTAAAAGCCAATATAAAGGAATAGTAGTGGTAAAAAAAAGTCCTTGTGGATTTAATTAGCCTTTTTTGTTTTGTTAATTCTCCTTTAAGGGGGTGTGGCAGGGGGCGTGTCCTATGCCTACATACATTTGTTAGTAGGTGTTCCTCATTCCCATCTCAAAATGTTGGGAGGTATGTCAATGGCAGCATACGTGTGGGTTAGCCCCTCCTCCATAACTACCCTATAGGACACCTCTCCCATAAATCTTTGCTCTGGACTGCCAGCCATGTTCCTTTTTTGTCCTGCTCCGTAGGACCATGTAGTTGGTTCTCCTACCTGAAGACGACCCCCCTACGATCAGGATCGGCCCAGCGGCATGGTGTCACGTCCCTCCGATAAGCCTTGACTGTTAAGCAGGGTATGGAGTGTATACGCAGAGCAGCGCTGAAGAGCTGGAAGCATGTCCGTCTAACAGGCGAGAGCGCACAGGCCTGTTTGCCTAACTGTTGCAGGCGGCCATTATCTGCCTTTTAAAGCCCGGTGTGTATGGAATTACTTCGGCCTATTACTATTACTTTGATCGTAGGTGGTGGTAAGATTGACGTCGCCTTCATGGCAGCAGTGTTTGTATTTGTATATTTGTCTTACCTTTTGTTCTGGTATCTAAGTTTTTCTTTCCTGCTGGTTTCCCTGTGCATGGTGGCTGGTTCTTTTGCATTCTAGCTGCCGTTCTCTCTCTTCCAGGTTCCGCCATTCTCTCTGCGCATGCGCGGTCCCGTAAAACAGAAGTGAGGCCTGGTTCGCGCATGCGCGCGAGCTTCTCGGGCCTGGAGGCTGCAGCTGCCGTGATGTCAGACGGCGCCACTTTTCAAACCGGGGGAAGCCTGCAGAGCCTCGGGAATGATCGTGGGCTTGTACGGCGACTTCCCTGGGCATCTGTTACAGATTTGGAAAACCACTGCGCTAACTAAGATGTAAATCGTGGTGAGGAGCAGCTACATAAGGTGCGACTAATACACTAGACAAAAATGGTGGTAACAATGTAGCGCATAACAAAGGAACATACAATTAGTACTAATCATATAAAACGAAAAATGTGATGTGGAGGAAGAAAAAAATCAATGCATCAAAAAAAGAAATAAAAATGTCCATATCCGAACAAAGAAAATGGAAAGTCCCACTATGTCTAAACAGACTAGGGATGAGCCGAACACCCCCCGGTTCGGTTCGCACCAGAACCCGCGAACGGACCGCAAGTTCGCACGAACGTTAGAACCCCATTGACGTCTATGGGACTCGAACGTTCGAAATCAAAAGTGCTCATTTTAAAGGCTAATTTGCATGGTATTGTCCTAAAAAGGGTGTGGGGACCCGGGTCCTACCCCAGGGGACATGTATCAATGCAAAAAAAACTTTTAAAAACGGCCGTTTTTTCGGGAGCAGTGATTTTAATGATGCTTAAAGTAAAAAAAAAAAAGTGAAATATTCCTTTAAATATCGTACCTGGGGGGTGTCTATAGTATGCCTGTAAAGTGACGCGTGTTTCCCATGTTTAGAACAGTCCCTGCACCAAATGTCATTTTTAAAGGAAAAAATCTCATTTAAAACTGCTTGCGGGTTTAATGTCATGTCGGGTCATGGCAATATGGATGAAAATCAGTGAGACAAACGGCATGGGTACCCCCCAGTCCATTACCAGGCCCTTTGGGTCTTGTATGGATATTAAGGGGAACCCCGCACCCAAATTAAAATAAGGAAAGGTCCCTATATACTCTGAACAGCAGTATACAGGCGGTGCAAACAAGACAGGGACTGTAGGTTTGTTGTTAAGTAGAATCTGTTTGTAATTTTGAACATTTTTAATGTGTTTAGCTCCAGCCAAAAAATCTTTTCTAAGCTTTTTGGAAAACATAGGGAAGGGTTATCACCCCTTTGACATTTGTTTTGCGTCTTTCCTCCTCTTCAGAAGATTTCACCTCACTTTTTTGTCCCAATGAAAAATGTTTTTTGAAAATTTGTGTTTTTTTGTGGAACAAGGATTGGAAAGCATCAGTGGAAAGGAAAAATTGTTTTCCCATAT
Source organism: Lithobates clamitans (assembly GCA_037952925.1). NCBI lineage: Eukaryota > Metazoa > Chordata > Amphibia > Anura > Ranidae > Lithobates > Lithobates clamitans. The sequence continues at coordinate 5,959,510 of JBBGZY010000133.1, read as the reverse complement.
TAACTCTTACAGGAGAGAATTTCCCTTCCTTAGGGGTAGATTTCATCTCACTTCCTGTTGTCTCCTTCCGTTTGCAAGTAGGAGTCGTTTGTAAGTTAGATGTTTGAAAGTAGGGTCCTACCCTATATACTCAGCAGAAATTTGGGCCTTAGGTGTTGCTGTGGCCAAAACACTGTAAGCCCTCACAGGGCCCTGCTGTGAAATATTAGATCAAGAATTGTAATTACATGCTCCTGTTGAACAGGAGCTGAAAAATTAGGCCTTAGGCACTGGTGCTGGTGCCACAACACTGCAACCCCTCACAGACACTCTAGTTGGAACGCAGGAACGAGCCCTGCTGCAAAGTATTGCATCAAAAATTGTAATTACACGCCCCTGTTAGACAGGGGCTGAAAAATTGGGTCTTAGGCACTGGTGCTGGTGCCACAACACTGCAACCCCTCACAGACACTCTAGTTGAAACGCAGGAACAAGCCCTGCTGCAAAGTATTGCATCAAAAATTGTAATTACACGCCCCTGTTAGACAGGGGCAGAAAAATTGGGTCTTAGGCACTGGTGCTGGTGCCACAACACTGCAACCCCTCACAGACACTCTAGTTGGAATGCAGGAACAAGCCCTGCTGCAAAGTATTGCATCAAAAATTGTAATTACACGCCCCTGTTAGACAGGGGCAGAAAAATTGGGTCTTAGGCACTGGTGCTGGTGCCACAACACTGCAACCCCTCACAGACACTCTAGTTGGAATGCAGGAACAAGCCCTGCTGCAAAGTATTGCATCAAAAATTGTAATTACACGCCCCTGTTAGACAGGGGCTGAAAAATTGGGTCTTAGGCACTGGTGCTGGTGCCACAACACTGCAACCCCTCACAGACACTCTAGTTGGAATGCAGGAACGAGCCCTGCTGCAAAGTATTACATCAAAAATTGTAATTACACGCCCCTGTTAAACAGGGGCTGAAAAATTGTGCCTTAGGCACTGGTGGTGGCGCCCAGAACCAAAAATGTTCTTACAAGCTATCAGCGTGATGATTGAGGAGGAAGAGGATAATTACTCAGGGATAGTCACTCAGCATCAGCATAGGCAGTCTTTGAAGGGATCTGAGATTTCAAAAAAAATTATTCGGTTACATCTGCATCAGGTGCTTGGTAGCTGGTGGTGATCCAAGACTGATTCATTTTTATGAAGGTCAGCCGATCGACCGAGTCGGTGGACAGACGCACCCTGTGATCGGTTACCACGCCTCCAGCAGCACTGAATGTGCGTTCCGAAAGAACGCTGGATGCAGGACAGGCCAGTAGCTCAATTGCATACTGTGCAAGCTCTGGCCAGTGATCCATCCTCAAGACCCAGTAACCCAGAGGATTTTCGGTGGGAAAGGTGTCCAAGTCTGATCTTGCCCCTAGGTATTCCTGCACCATGTAAAACAGACGCTGGCGATGGTTGCTGGAACCGATCATACCTTGGGGCTGCGGACCAAAAAATTGTCTGAACGCATCGGTCAGACGGCCACCTTCTCCACCGCTCCTTCTTTGACTGACCGAAGCCTCAGCAACACGTTGTCCAGAAACAGGAGTTTGTAACCTCCCAGTCTCTGGGAACGCGTTGCACAGACCTTTCTGCAAGGCCTCCCGAAGATGTTTCATCCTCTGCTCCCTCTGCGATGGCAAGATAAGGTCCGCAACCTTACCCTTGTAACGTGGATCAAGGAGGGTTGCCAGCCAGTATTGGTCCTTCTCCTTGATACCACGAATACGAGGATCCTTACGCAGGCTTTGCAGGATCAGGGAGGCCATGCAGCGTAGGTTTGCTGAGGCATTCGGTCCGGAGTCCTCTGGGTCACTAAGGACAACAACGTCCGCAGCCACCTCCTCCCAGCCACGTACAAGTCCATGTGTTCCTTGGGACTGATCCCTTAAAGACTGCTGATGCTGAGTGCCAGGCTCCACCTCCATACTGACACAATCTTCCTCCTCCTCCTCCTCCTCCTCCTCCTCCTCGTCCTCTTCCTGTGTGATCGGCGGGCACGCAGGAACACTGTCTGGATAAAGGGGGCCTTGAGAGCTAAGGAAGTCCTCCTCTTCCTGCCTCTGTTCTGCCTCAAGTGCCCTGTCCATTATCCCACGCAGCGTGTGCTCCAACAGGTGGACAAGGGGGACAGTGTCACTGATGCATGCACTGTCAGTGCTCACCATCCTCGTGGCCTCCTCGAATGGTGACAGGACAGTGCATGCATCCCTGATCATGGCCCACTGGCGTGGGGAAAAAAAACCAAGGTCCCCTGACCCTGTCCTGGTGCCATAGTCGCACAGGTACTCATTGATGGCCCTCTGCTGCGTGTGCAGCCGCTGCAGCATGGCCAACGTCGAGTTCCACCTGGTGGGCATGTCACAGATTAGGCGGTTCTTGGGCAGGTTAAACTCCTTTTGGAGGTCCGTCAGCCGAGCACTGGCATTATATGACCGGCGGAAATGCACAGAGACTTTCCTGGCCTGCCTCAGGACATCCTGTAAGCCCGGGTACCTGCCCAAGAACCGCTGCACCACCAAGTTAAGGACGTGAGCCAAACAGGGCACATGGGTCAGTTGTCCCTGTCGGAGGGCAGAGAGGAGGTTGGTGCCATTGTCGCAAACCACCATTCCTGCCTTAAGTTGGCGTGGCGTCAACCACCTCTGAACCTGCCCCTGCAGAGCTGACAGAACCTCTGCCCCAGTGTGGCTCCTGTCCCCCAAGCACACCAGCTCAAGCACCGCATGGCATCTTTTGGCCTGCGTACTTGCGTAGCCCCTTGAACGCCTACGGAGCACCGCTGGTTCCGAGGAAGAGGCCATGGAGGAAGAAGAAGAGGAGGGGGTGGAGGAGAGAGGTGTGTCACAATCAGCATTTTGGAGGCGTGGTGGCGGAACAACCTCCAACACTACTGCACCTTGTCCTGCATCCTTCCCAGCTGCCAGCAGAGTCACCCAATGCGCCGTGAAACTTAAGTAACGTCCCTGTCCATGCCTGCTGGACCATGAGTCAGCGGTAATATGCACCTTACCGCTGACCGCCCTGTCCAGCGAGGCATGGACATTGCCTTCCACATGCCGGTAGAGAGCCGGAATCGCCTTCCGTGAGAAAAAGTGGCGTTTGGGTACCTGCCACTGAGGAACCGCACATTCCACAAACTCACGGAAGGGGGCAGAGTCTACCAACTGAAAAGGCAGCAGTTGAAGTGCTAGCAATTTTGCCAAGCTAGCATTCAACCGCTGGGCATGTGGATGGCTGGGAGCAAACTTCTTTCGGCGGTGCAGCAGCTGGGGCAGGGAAATTTGCCTGGTACAATCTGACGTCGGTGTACCCAAAGCAGATTGCCCATAAGTACTTGGCTGTGACACACCTAATTCTACACCTTCATTCCTCTCACTGCAGGTCGCAGAGAGGACTGAAGGTCTAGTGGGGTTGGAAATCTCAGCTGATGAGGAGCAAGGAGAGATCGTCTTTGTTCTTTGGTGTGGGTCTTTTAGATACGCTTGCCAACGAACTGCATGGCAGGTCAACATATGTCTGGTCAAGCATGTGGTACCCAAGCGGGAGATGTTTTGGCCACGCGAGATACGCTTGAGACATATATTGCAAATAGCAGCGGTGCGATCTGATGCACTCGTCTCAAAAAAGGCCCACACCAAAGAACTTTTTGAATAACGCGCAGAGACTGCAGCGCCCTGCACATGTGGAGCTTTGGGGTGTGATGCAGTCAATGTGCTGCCCTTAGGCTGGCCCCTGGAGGGCATCCTGCCTAGTTGGTGATGTGCCACCTCCTCCTCCTCCTCCTCCTCCTCCTCTCTCCTATCAGGCACCCACGTTGAGTCAGTGACCTCATCATCCCCTCCCTCCTCATCACTGGAGCAAACCTGGCAGTATGCTGCAGCAGGGGGAGCATGACTGCCAGATTGCTGTCCTTCTTGGGCACCCCCTCTGTCCGTGCTCATGTTACTGCCTTCATTGAGCTCAGTATCATCATCAGAGCCTTCCAAACGCTGGGCATCCTCCTGGAGCATGTACCCAACACTGTGGTCAAACAGTTCGAGGGAATCCTCAGGAGGACATGGTGGGGCTAGGGAAGGAGTCACTGATGACATTGAGCTGAGGGAAGAGGCCGCTGCTTTGCCAGACAAAGCACCCTGGGCATGGGTGAGAGAGGATGAGGAGGATGAGGACGGCTTGGTCATCCACTCGACCAAGTCTTCCGCATGTTGCGGCTCAACACGGCCAGCTGCCGAAAAAAAGGCCAAGCGTGTCCCATGGCCACGTGCTGATGAGGATGCACCGTCTCCACGACCAGCACTAGACACAGAGCCTGCTTGCCCTCTCTTATTGGCTTGTGACTGTCTGCCTCTCCTTCTTGGCCTTCCAGACATACTAATGGCCTGTAGCTGCACTAAGCTGGGATAGAACACCTGTAATTTTCTTCAGGTAGCTTTATATACTGTAACCAGACAAGCCTGCCTGTCAGTAGGAAGATAACAGGAACGGATCTAGCTGAACACTGTGAGCAGGACGCACTGCACTGAATGTAAATAGCAGGAACGGATCTAGCTGAACACTGTGAGCAGGACGCACTGCACTGAATGTAAATAACAGGAACTGATCTAGCTGAACACTGTGAGCAGGACACACTGTACTAAATGTAAATAGTCTAGCTGCCTGACCGTGGTACTAATAGGATCAAAAAGAACACCTGTAATTTTCTTCAGGTAGCTTTATATACTGTAACCAGACAAGCCTGCCTGTCAGTAGGAAGATAACAGGAACGGATCTAGCTGAACACTGTGAGCAGGACGTACTGCACTAAATGTATATAGCAGGAACGGATCTAGCTGAACACTGTGAGCAGGACGCACTGCACTGAATGTAAATAGCAGGAACGGATCTAGCTGAACACTGTGAGCAGGACACACTGTACTAAATGTAAATAGTCTAGCTGCCTGACCGTGGTACTAATAGGATCAAAAAGAACACCTGTAATTTTCTTCAGGTAGCTTTATATACTGTAACCAGACAAGCCTGCCTGTCAGTAGGAAGATAACAGGAACGGATCTAGCTGAACACTGTGAGCAGGACGCACTGCACTGAATGTAAATAGCAGGAACGGATCTAGCTGAACACTGTGAGCAGGACGCACTGCACTGAATGTAAATAGCAGGAACGGATCTAGCTAAACACTGTGAGCAGGACGCACTGCACTGAATGTAAATAGCAGGAACGGATCTAGCTGAACACTGTGAGCAGGACGCACTGCACTGAATGTAAATAGCAGGAACGGATCTAGCTGAACACTGTGAGCAGGACGCACTGCACTGAATGTAAATAGCAGGAACGGATCTAGCTGAACACTGTGAGCAGCACGCACTGCACTGAATGTAAATAGCAGGAACGGATCTAGCTGAACACTGTGAGCAGGACGCACTGCACTGAATGTAAATAGCAGGAACGGATCTAGCTGAACACTGTGAGCAGGACGCACTGCACTGAATGTAAATAGCAGGAACGGATCTAGCTGAACACTGTGAGCAGGACGCACTGCACTGAATGTAAATAACAGGAACGGATCTAGCTGAACACTGTGAGCAGCACGCACTGCACTGAATGTAAATAGCAGGAACGGATCTAGCTGAACACTGTGAGCAGGACGCACTGCACTGAATGTAAATAGCAGGAACGGATCTAGCTGAACACTGTGAGCAGCACGCACTGCACTGAATGTAAATAGCAGGAACGGATCTAGCTGAACACTGTGAGCAGGAAGCACTGTACTGAATGTAAATAGCAGGAACGGATCTAGCTGAACACTGTGAGCAGGACGCACTGCACTGAATGTAAATAGCAGGAACGGATCTAGCTGAACACTGTGAGCAGGACGCACTGCACTGAATGTAAATAACAGGAACGGATCTAGCTGAACACTGTGAGCAGGACACACTGTACTAAATGTAAATAGTCTAGCTGCCTGACCGTGGTACTAATAGGATCAAAAAGAACACCTGTAATTTTCTTCAGGTAGCTTTATATACTGTAACCAGACAAGCCTGCCTGTCAGTAGGAAGATAACAGGAACGGATCTAGCTGAACACTGTGAGCAGGACGTACTGCACTAAATGTATATAGCAGGAACGGATCTAGCTGAACACTGTGAGCAGGACGCACTGCACTGAATGTAAATAGCAGGAACGGATCTAGCTGAACACTGTGAGCAGGACGCACTGCACTGAATGTAAATAGCAGGAACGGATCTAGCTGAACACTGTGAGCAGGACGCACTGCACTGAATGTAAACAGCAGGAACGGATGTAGCTAAACACTGTGAGCAGCACGCACTGCACTGAATGTAAATAGCAGGAACGGATCTAGCTGAACACTGTGAGCAGCACGCACTGCACTGAATGTAAATAGCAGGAACGGATCTAGCTGAACACTGTGAGCAGGACGCACTGCACTGAATGTAAATAGCAGGAACGGATCTAGCTGAACACTGTGAGCAGCACGCACTGCACTGAATGTAAATAGCAGGAACGGATCTAGCTGAACACTGTGAGCAGCACGCACTGCACTGAATGTAAATAGCAGGAACGGATCTAGCTGAACACTGTGAGCAGGACGCACTGCACTGAATGTAAATAGCAGGAACGGATCTAGCTGAACACTGTGAGCAGCACGCACTGCACTGAATGTAAATAGCAGGAACGGATCTAGCTGAACACTGTGAGCAGGAAGCACTGTACTGAATGTAAATAGCAGGAACGGATCTAGCTGAACACTGTGAGCAGGACACACTGCACTGAATGTAAATAGTCTAGATAGAAGATAACAGGAACGGATCTAGCTAAACTGAATACAGTGTATATATATATATGCAACACCTGGGATGCATATATATACACAATACACTGTAAGTGCAGCTAACTGACTGACTGTTCTGCCTAATCTATCTAACTCAAATCAAATGACACTGTCTCTCTCTCTCTCTATCGCTCAGCACACCGGAACACACACTACACAGGGCCGCCGTGCAGGCGGCCTTATATAGTGTGGGGTGTGTACTAAATCCCCTGAGCCATAATTGGCCAAAGCCACCCTGGCTTTGGCCAATTACAGCTCTCTCTACTGACGGCGCTGTGATTGGCCAAGCATGCGGGTCATAGTGCATGCTTGGCCAATCATCAGCCAGCAATGCACTGCGATGCCGCAGTGAATTATGGGCCGTGACGCGCCACACGAATTTGGCGCGAACGGCCCATATCGTTCGCAATTCGACGGACGGTCGAACAGCCGATGTTCGAGTCGAACATGGGTTCGACTCGAACACGAAGCTCATCCCTAAAACAGACTATAGAGCAACTGGGTGGCGTAACTCCTAAAATGATGGGAATCAATATGCAGATCCATCCATGGCAGGGAACATGAAAGGCAATGAACATCAATAGCAAGATGGTGAGTATATGCTCTTACCAGATCAGGTGGACTTTAGCGTCAGCAACATAGAGTCGTCAAAGCAGTATGCCACATCTGGCAGGTGTATGGATGTCCAATTGGATGGAACCTCAACATGGAATCCAAGAGCACTGCTCTGGGCTTTCAGGTCCAACACGAATTCAGGAACCACAGAATGGAAACACAGAAGGTGGATGGAACCAGGAGAAATGACAACTCGCGCCAGAAGGTAAGGCTTGTGGAGGTCTCCAAACCCAACGCCACTTCAGGGACTCAGGAACAAAAATCTTTGGCGATGAAAGATCTGAGAAGTTCATAGGGCTCTTTGATGGTCACTTCTTCAGATAAGGATACAACTTGCAGGAAGCAGCAGCATACTCCTCTGTTGTTAAACTTGTCTTGTAGTAAGCCAAACTACCTCTGAGTTTCTGAGATCTTCGCCCTATGAACTTCTCAGATCTTTCATCGCCAAAGATTTTTGTTCATGGAACTATGGTAGCAGGAGTCCCTCCCAATGCTTGGAGTAGGCTAGTTACGGAACATGGCTGGTAGTCCAGAGCAAAGATTTATGGGAGAGGTGTCCTATAGGGTAGTTATGGAGGCGGGGCTAACGCACACGTATGCTGCCATGGAGCCTATCAGGAAAGGAAGATTACGGTAAGTATTGGATAGGAAATTTTCATTTTTTTTTTTACTTTCTGCTATTAAATATACCCAATAAAAAAAAAATGTACAAAATCATATTTCTTCATCAATTTAAGACAATATGTGGTGATCAGCAATTTTAAGCGGGATTTCAACATTGCGGCGGACAAATCAGACACTAAGTGACACTTTTTGCTGGCCAGTGACACTAATACAGTGATCAGTGCTTAAAAAAATGCACTGTCACTGTACTAATGACACTGGCAGGAAAGGGGTTAACATTAGGGGCGATCAAAGGGTTAAGTGTGCTCCTAGGGAGTGCTTGCTAACTGTGTGGGGCAATGGCTTAACTGGAGGAAGAGGGAGATCTGTGTTCCTGATTAGCAAAAACACAAGATCTCTATCTTCCTCTCTGACAGAACGGCGGTCTGCCTTGTTTACATTGGCAGACCAGTGTTCTGCCTCTCCTGTCAACGATCGGCGGGTCCCAGTGGACATCGCATCCGCCCGACCCACTGATTGGCTCCCGGCTGCTGTCCAATCACAGCAGGAGCAGGTCGCTGACGACGCGCGCGCACGCCCCAGGAAGGGACAACAACGTACAGGTACGTTGTTTCGCGCAGCCGGGCTGCCCTGCCGCAGCAAATGTGCGGTGGGCGGTCCAGTAGTGGTTATACAGTGGCAAGAAAAAGTATGTGAACCCCTTGGAATTAACTGGTTTTCTGCAGTAATTTGCCATAAAATGTGATCTTATCCTCATCTAAGTCTCGACAATAGACAAACACTGTGGGGTTGATTTACTAAAGTAAATGAGGTAAGGCTTCACTTTGCAAAGAATAGCCGATCACATGCAAGGGAAATGTAAAAAAAAACAGCATTTTTGTTTGCATACAATTGGATGATAGAAGCCAATGGAGGAAGATCTTCTGCTCATTTACTAAGCTCTGGAGCAACTGCACTTGCAGAGTGCAACTGTACTTTGCAAGGTGCACAGTCTATTTGCCTTTAGTAAATTAACCCCAATGTGCTTAAAGTTTTACCAAACCCACATCATAACAGTCGATCAATAAATTGTGTATTACATGCTGCTCATACTCACTCGGTCACTATGAGATTCGTTTTCTGTATTCTGTTCATGTCCCCAATTCAGCTAGGGATTTTCAGCTGTGGTGGCAACTCTGCACATGCTCAGTTTTCAGTGAGTTTCTATGCTCAGCATTGCCTCCCTATCGCATCTAAGCAGCCCATGTTACTATAGAGTCATACATGTGGGCGTATACACAGCTAAACACAAACCAACTAACACAATGGGGGGGTGGGATATTACATGTGGATTCATGGAGGCTTCACCTCACAGGCTGGAGAGCCACCCATGTGCCAGGAGTTTACATTCCAGGAGGCTATACCATTGTATCCCTGGTTCTTTAGTATGTTATATCAGACTCTTTATCTACCAGGGATGGCCTGTCTCCTAGGGGCGCACGGGTGCCACCCCCCCCTATCCATGCGTCCAGCCCCTATGCAGTGACCCGTTTCCTGATTGGCCGCGGAGGAGGGGGGGGGAGACGGAAGCCACTGTGATGCCTGTGCAGGAGAGCAGGGGAAGGGAAAACCGCCTGTGATGCCCGCCGCCTCTCGCCCGGGGGAAGCGCTGCCCACCATAGACCAGACTGACCGGGTGGTACGGGTTACCTGACAGACTGGGGGAGTGCACCATTTGCCATGCACAGACTAAAGGATGTTCTACATCCTTGTGAGCCAGAACTGTTCTAAGGATTTTAGCCAACTGGATATTATATCTCTGCCCTGATCATCTTTTGATACGCCTGGAGTGCGTTACCTGGATCTTTAGTGAACTATAGCATGCATATTTGATGAATGAGCTTAAAATTGATCTCTAATGTCTTTTGAACATAATAGAATAGATAGTTCATCTGTACTCACCCCTGGCTGGCCAAGTTGAGCCCCTGTGTCCGCCCCCCAGACTGTTCTATCATAGATTAAGAGAGTGCCTCTGAAATATCATTTTGCTTTTACCCCCACAATCAAACCGTCCTGAAGAAGCTATGTGCGAAACACGTTGACCATCCATCGGACAAGAGTACCTGTATTTATGTATCCACTATTTGTGCAATCACTATCTCTCGTCTATGTTTAAAGTGTAGAGTACACATATATTCCGTTGTTGTAGGGAGGTTATCCCTCCTCTCCCTGGTCAGCCTTGGTATCAAGGCCTGCATTTTAACATTATCTGTTTTTATGTATTGTTTAAATAAATGTAACTTTTACTGAAGTCATCGTATGTGTCTCATGTTGTGCCTTCAAAGTCCACTCATACTCATAGAGGTCTCTATATGAGATTACTGTCTCTTTTATTTTTGGTTATTAGGATGTTGGCACGCTCTAGAAAGCTGTCTTGTTTAGCTCAGCCACATTTGTAGGATGTCTGGTGTGACCTGCTCTCTTAAGGTCATCCACAACACCTCCAAGCTGGTAAAGATTGAGGGGATCCCCATGCCATTTGTTTTCAAATGTTTCTATTTCCGGCAATGTTGTTTTTTTTTCATTCAGCTGTCAGCGGGGAAGCCCGCTGACAGCTAATGACTCATCCGTTGTTAAAGATGCGGTGGCCAGCTTCCCAGCCCGCTCTTTAACAACCGGCAGCTATTGACTGTGCGCTGGGCGGGCGAACATCCCGCTGAGCCCCCCGAAAATGTGGGTGTTCGGTGAACACTCGAAGGGGCGATGTTCAGGGGCCGAACTGATGCTCTGCAGAACGATTTCACCCATCTCTACCAATTAGCTTTCTTTGAAGTAATTAGTCAATGGGTTCTCCTGTACTGTGAATGTTTAATGGGCGTGTTCAGTATGGACATGAGAAATTAGAATTATTTATGTGTGGCACATTGGGGTTGATTTATTAAAACTGAAGAGTGCAAAATCTGGTATAGCTCTGCATAGAAACCAATCAGCTTCCAGTTTTTTCATCAAAGCTTAACTGAACCACCTGAAGTCAGAAGCTGATTGGCTACCATGCACAGCTGCACCAGAATTTGCATACAAAATCACACGACAATGGAAATGGCATTGGCTACAAGGGTGGCCGCTCACATCAATTCAGTGCAGCTGTGATGTGACTTTGGTGAAGGGTCCTGGGCTACTTTGGTGCGATTTTGTAGTCCATCGACTTCAATGGAAACACATCAGAAATGCATATAAATGCGTTTTTGATGTGATTTGTGTTTTTCCCTAATTCTTCTCATTTGCAGTAGTACCCTGTTTCCCCGAAAATAAGACCTAGCGTGATTGTCGGTGATGGCTGCAATATAAGCCCTACCCCCCAAATAAGCCCTAGTTAAAGTGGGGTTCCACCCAAAAAAACAAACATATCTAAATAATTCTAAAAAAAAAAAAGAAAAAAACATTTGGATATTTTTTTTTTTTTTACTTACCTCTAAATGCCTGTTGCTAGGTGGTCCCTCGTAGTCTGCCCCTTCGTCTGCCTGGGCTGGTGACATCACTTCCCCCTGGCACAGGAAGGGCTCGGCTCTTCTCCCTCCCTCCTGTCAATCATCTGGGACCCATTGCAGGTCCCAGGTGATTAAGCGGCCAATCACGGCGCTCGGCGCCGCTCGCGCATGCGCAGTGGGTGCCAGGCTGTGAAGCCACAGCCCGGCGCCCACAGTTGAAATGCCGGCGCCGACGAGCGGAGGGGGGGGGACGAGCGGGGCTTCGATCCCCCGCACCGCTGGACCCAGGGACAGGTGAGTGTCCAATTAAAAGTCAGCAGCTGCAGTATTTGTAGCTGCTGACTTTTAATTTTTTTTTTTTTTTAATGGCCCCCCTGGGTGGAACTCCTCTTTAAAGTCCTTGTAGGTCTTATTTTCAGGGTAGGGCTTATTTTCGGGGAAACAGGGTAGGGCTTATTTGGGGGGTAGAGCTGATATTGCAGCCATCACCGACAATCACGCTAGGTCTTATTTTAGGGGAAACAGGGTAGTAGTATTTATGGTAGTGGTAGTAGTAATTGTAGTTATAGTATTCAAATTGCGGCCAAAAACGCACACCTGTAAAATTGCATTACAACCTGCGTTTTTTCCCCCCGAATTCTTCTCAAATGCAGTAGTAGTAGTTCTAATAGTAGTAGTAGAATTAGTAGTTGTGATAGTAGTAGAAGTGTAGTCAAATCATGGCCAAAAAACACACACCTGTAAAATCACAATTAAAAAAAAGGGGGTGAAAGTGAACGCTATACCAAAAAAATAACATAAAAAATGTGCACAGGTGCTAGCAAAAACAGGCAATGTACTCAGTCCTATAAAATGCGCAACGCTGTAGTGAGAATAAAAAAAGTGCAAAACCATGCAAGAAATGTAAAAAAAATTAAACAACAATGTTAATTAAATGCTAATTAAACGTCCTCTTAAGTATGTCCAATTGTAATACAAAAAATATCTCCAATGGTCCGACTTAATCAATGCCAAAAACTATTCAGCCACTGATGTGAATGGAGGCTTACCAAAATGAATGGCTACACAATTGTGCAGCAGACTTGCATTAGTATCATAGGGAATTGCTGTGTTTTTCTCCTTTTATTCTTGCTTGTAACACTCCGGATAATGATGATGTGATTAAACTCCAAAATATACCGGAAAATAGAAAGAAACCTGTATGGTATAACTGTGTAATATTGTTAAAACAAATCTACACCCAGGTGAAACATCTTTTCATGCAAGTAAAAAGTGCAACCCCCGATCATCAGCCTTCCCCAGGCAGCCCCCAAAGCAATGCAAACACACCAGAAAGGTTCTTTAAAACAGCCTGAGTGAGATGGGGGATGTCCGCCAGCTCCAATGTCAGGGATCCTTCACACCAGTGGCGTCGCTAGGGGGGTGGCTTTTGGGGCTATAGCCCCGAATCTTGGACCCATAGCCCAGAGTCTCTGCAGGGGTCCCCAAGGGGAGGGGAGGCTCTCTGGGGACCTTGATGTAAGTGGGGGGCTCTCTGGGAACCCTGATTTGAGGGGGAGGCTCTCTGGGGACCCTAATGTGAGGGGGGCTCTCTGGAAACCCTGATGCAAGTGGGGGGCTCCCTGGGGACTCTGATGTAAGGAGGAGGCTCTCTGGGGACTCTGATGTTAGGGGGGCTCTCTGGGGACCCTGATGTAACAGGGGCTCTCTGGGGACCCTGATGTAAGGGGGGGCTCTCTGGGGACCCTGATGTTAGGGGGGGCTCTCTGGGGACCCTGATGTTAGGGGGGGCTCTCTGGGGACCCTGATGTAAGGGGGGCTCTCTGGGGACCCTGATGTAAGGGGGGCTCTTTGGGGATATTTACACACACACACACACACACACACGTATATTACTGTATGTACATGTGTATGCCCACCCAAGCGTATTACTTTCTTTACTACACTGCTATGGGCAGTGTATAGCCCAGATCTTTTGTAGATCTAGCAACGCCCCTGATTCACATTCTTGCAGGGTAGAACTCCAACCATATGTCCCCAAAATATTAAAGGCAATTAGACAAAAAGTGCCTCATGGTGAAGTATTTATTTAAAAAAGGGGAACATATAGTAAAAACGGGTATAAAACACATAAAGATAGCTAAGAATCAAAATGCTATAAGTATATCAAAAACCATTGGCACTTGGATCACCCTCATATGGCAGTAAGATGTGTCGGTTTTATAATAACCCTTCCCGATTCGCATCAACATGCATCTTCAGGGGTCTTACAATGCGAGTATCAAATATGGTTGATACTTGCATTCGTGTAAGACCCCTGAAGATGCATGTTGATTCGGATCGCGAAGGGTACTTATAAAACCGGCACGTCTTACTGCCATATGAGGGTGATCCAAGTGCCAATGGTTTTTGATGTACTTATAGCGGTTTGATTTTTAGCCACTTTTACGTGTTTTATACTATATGTTTCCCTTTTTAAATAAATACTACACCATGAGGCACGTTTTGTCTAATTGCCTTTAATATTTTGGGGACATATGGTTGGAGTTCTACCCTGCGAGAGTGTGAAGGATCCCTGACATTGGAGCTGGTGGACATCCCCCATCTCACTCAGGCTGTTTTAAAGAACCTTTCTGGTGAGTGCATTGCTTAGGGGGTTGCACTTTTTACTTGCATGAAAAGCTGTTTCACCTGGGTGTAGATTTGTTTTAACAATATTACACCATACAAGTTTCTTTCTATTTTCCGGTATAATTTGGAGTTTAGTCACATCACCATTATCCGGAGTGTTAAGCCTCGTACACACGATCAGGTTTTCCGTCGGGAAATGTGTGATGACAGGCTGTTGGCTGTAAAATCCGACTGTTTGTACGCGCCATCGGACAATTGTTGTCGGATTTTCCGCGGACAAATGTTGGATGGCAGGTTTTCAAATTTTCCGCGGACAAATGTCTGTTGTCGGATTTTCCGAGCGTGTGTACACAAGTCCAACGGAAAAAAGTCCAAAGTACAAACACGCATGCTCGGAAGCAAGGACGAGCCGGAAGCGGTCGGTCTTGTACACTAGCGTTCATAATGGAGAATTAACATTCGTGACGCGGCAAATTTCCAATTGCAATACACAATTCTCTTCTTCTTTACCCACTTCAATACTGGGCATTTTCACCCCCTTCCTTCCCAGGCCAATTTTCAGTTTTCAGCGCTGTCGCATGTTGAATGACAATTGCGCGGTCATGCAACACTTTACCCAAATGAAATTTTTGTAATTTTTTCCTCACAAATAGAGCTTTCTTTTGGTGGTATTTGATAATCTCTGTGGTTTTAATTTTTTGCGCTGTAAACAAAAGAAGAGCGACAAGTTAAAAAAAAAAACACAATATTTTTTACTTTTTGCTATAATAAATATCCCAATTTTTAAAAAAAAAAAAACAAATTTTTTCCTCAGTTTAGGCCGATATGTATTCTTCTACATATTTTTGGTAAAAAAAAAAATCACAATAAGCGTATATTGATTGGTATGAGCAAAAGTTATAGTGTCTACAATATTGGGGATAGTTTTATGGCATTTTTATTATTATTTTTTTTTTTACTAGTAAATGATCTGCGATTTTTATCATGACTGTGACATTGCAGCAGGCACATCGGACAATTTTGACACCATTTTGGGACCACTGACAACTATACAGCGATTAGTGCTATAAAAATGCATTGATTATTGTATAAATGTCACTGGCAGGGAAGGGGTTAACACTAGGGGGCAATCAAGGGGTTAATGTGTTACCTAGGGAAGTGATTCTAACTGTAGGGGGAGGGGACTCACAAGGGGAGGAGACCGATCGGTATTCCTCTGTACACGGAACACATGATCAGTCTCCTCTCCCCTGACAGGACGTGAATCTGTGTTTACACACACAGATCCACGTCCCGGCACTGTTACCGGGCAATCGCGGGTGCCCAGCGGACATTGCGGCCGCTGGGCACGCGCATCGACTCCCGGGCGACGCGGCTGGGGCGCGCACACGCCACCGGCGGTGCACCCGCACCCCCTGGACAGCCGGGAGGCCCAGGACGTCATATGAGGCTCGCCCAGGATGGGAGATCCCTCCTGCGGACGTCATTTGACTATGGGCGGGACCTGAAGTGGTTAATGGGATAATAATGAAGCTGCTTTGCTGGTAATACTGATGGAGTTATTGCAAATACATTATTAAAGGCTTATTTTTTCTAGTGATATCGAGAATAATATTATTATGCTTTTTTTCTTTTTTTTTTGGGCAAGTTACCACAACACCATTATCCCGTAGTTTTTAAGATCAAAGATACAACTATGTTGGTGTCCCTTGTTAATTTTACATTGTATTTTTTAAAATGTAACTGCCGACTCCCAAACTGTCATTTGAAGTAAAACACACAGCCAAGTATTATTCTACACAATTTTTTTATTGTGCATTGAAAAAAAAAAACAAATAAAATTAGACATGCTATCTGCCAATAGAACTTAACCAAAAAGTGCATTCTATGCATCCAAAAATATAGAAAATATACCAAATCAAATCATTATTATTCAACCCCCCAAAAAAATAAAAGCCTCATGCATGTGTCCTGCTTCTTAATATAGGGGGTCAGCAATGGCAAGAGTTGGTGAAAGCAGGGGTCCGTCATCCGGAGATAATTCCCCAAATCATCCGGATTATTCTCCTGGAGCTCCCGCAGCAAAGGCATATGACATAATTGGTCATTAATAAAGCAACCAATTTTTGGTCCAAGAACTCCTCCTCCTCCTGTTCCTGGACTGGGCTCGGGTCAAAGCAATAACTCCAAGGCCAATAATAAAAAACACGTTATCTCCTCCGATTCCGCAACATGACTGGTTGACGAACGGCCGTTCAAAAACGAACTGAAAAGTGTGAACTGAAAAGCACCAAATGAAAAGCACGAAATGAAAAGCGCTAAACGAAAAGCGCGAATCAACACTCACCAAACTTCTGCTAACACGAAATTAGCAGAAGGAGCCCAAAGGGTGGCGCTAAAGAGCTGAAAAACAATTTAGTACGCCACTACGTTCGTGTTTGTTGGCCGACAATTCCTTGCCGTTTATATGCAAGACAAGTTTGAGCCAACGCCCTTCGGACAAAAGTCCGAGATTTTGTTGGCGGAAAATACGATTGTGTATACGAGGCTTAACAAGCAAGAATAAAAAGAGAAAGACATTCATTTTGGTAAGCCTCCATTCACATCAGTGGCTGAATAGTTTTTTGGCATTGATTAAGTCGGACTATTGGAGATATTTTTTGTATCGCAATTGGACACACTTAAGAGATCATTTAATTAACATTGTTTCATCTATTAAATTTCTTGCATGGTTTTGCACTTTTTTCATTCTCACTACAGCACTGCACATTTTATATGTAAAATCACATAGTAGTAGAAGTAAAAGTAGTAGTGGTAGTAGTAGAAATAGTAGTAGTGGTAGTAGTAGTCAAATTGTGGCCTAAAACGCACACCTGTAAAAGTGGTTAGTTGGTTGGTTGGCTGGGGAAGGGGGGGGGGGTGGCTGGCTGGCTGCCCCCCTCCCAATAAAATTGAGCACCAGCCGCCACTGATTGGTAGTAATAGCGGAAGTAGTAGAGGTGGTAGTAGTAGTGGTGGTGGCAGTGGCTGCTGGTGCTCAATATTTTGGGGGGGGGGGGAACAGACATGAAGGCTGCGATCCCAAGCACCACAACCCCCCCCCCTCCGGTGGGAGACGGAGGGATGAGAAGGTGGAGGGCTGCTTTTCCTTAGGAGGAAGATGGTGAGTCCACCTGGGCTGACACTCTGATCTCCCCTCCTCCACCCTCAACTGTCTGAGCTGGAGTGCTGGATGTGGCCTCGCTCCAGGGCCGCTCCTTCTCCTCCCAGCCAAACAGGAAGTGGGTCATGAGACTCCCTGGCCAATCATGTCTTAGGACCCACGGCCTCTTCCTGATTGAAGCCAATTTGAGCCTCTGGCTCTAATCATGTGCTTAAAGAAAAACCCATTGGAAGCCATGCATGTAGATTAGGGGGCTGGACGCATGGATAGAGGGGGTGGTGCCCCATATGGCCACTGGGCAGAGGTAGAATTAATAGTAGTAGTGGTAGCAGTAGTAGTAGTAGTGGTAGTAGTAATGGTCATCATAGTGGTAGTAGTAGTATTGGTAGAAGTAAGAGTAGTGGTAGTAGAAGAAGTAGTAGTGGTATTGGTAGAAGTAGTAGTAGTGGTAGTAGTAATCATAGTGGTAGTAATAGTAGAAGTAGTGGTAGAAATAGTAGTAGTAGTAGTGGTAGAGGTAGATGTAGTAATGGTAGTGGTAGAGGTAGAATTAATAGTATTAGTGGTAGAAATATAAGTAGTGGTAGAAGTAGTAGTAGTGGCAGAGGTAGATGTTGTAGCAGTAGTAGTGGTAGTAGAAATAGAAGTAGTAGTGGTAGAGGTAGTAGTAATCATAGTGGTAGTAATAGTATAAGTAGTGTAGAAATAGAAGTAGTGGTAGTAGTAGAAGTAGTAGTAGTGGCAGAGGTAGATGTTGTAGTAGTAGTAGTAGTGGTAGAAATAGAAGTAGTAGTGGTAGAAGTAGTAGCAGTGGTAGTAGTAATCATAGTGGTAGTAATAGTAGAAGTAGTGGTAGAAATAGTGGTAGAAATAGTGGTAGTAGTAGTAGAAGTGGTAGAGGTAGAATTAGTAGTAGTAGTGGTAGAAATAAAAGCAGTGGTATTAGTAGTAGTAGTATTAGTAGTAGTAGTGGCAGAGGTAGATGTTGTAGCAGTAGTAATGATAGTGGTGGTGGTGGTAGTAGTAGTAGTGGTAGAAATAGAAGTAGTAGTGGCAGAGGTAGATGTTGTAGCAGTAGTAATGATAGCGGTAGTAGTAGTAGAAGTAGAGGTAGAATTAGTAGTAGTAATGGTAGAAATAGAAGTATTGGTACTTGTATTATTGATAGTGGAGGTAGAATCAGTAGTAGTAGTGGTAGAAGCAGTAGTAGTGGTAGTAGTAATCATAGTGGTAGTAATAGTAGAAGTAGTGATAGAAATAGTGGTAGTAGTAGTAGTAGTAGTGGTAGAGGTAGAATTAGTAGTAGTAGTGGTAGAAATAAAGGTAGTGGTAGTAGTAGTGGCAGAGGTAGATGTTGTACCAGTAGTAATGATAGTGGTGGTGGTGGTAGTTGTAGTAGTGGTAGAAATAGAAGTAGTAGTAGTGGCAGAGGTAGATGTTGTAGCAGTAGTAATGATAGTGGTGGTGGTAGTAGTAGTGGTAGACATAGAAGTAGTAGTGGCAGAGGTAGATGTTGTAGTAGTAGTAATGATAGCGGTAGTAGTAGTAGAAGTAGAGGTAGAATTAGTAGTAGTGGTAGAAATAGAAGTAGTGGTACTTGTAGTATTGATAGTGGAAGTAGAATCAGTAGTAGTAGTTGTAGAAATAGTAGTAGTGGTAGTAGTATTAATAGTAGTAGTCAAATTGCGTCCAAAAACGTTCACCTGTAAAGTCGCATTACACCCACACAGAACCCGCACAGCCTGATCACACCTCCAATCACTTCCAATACTCATTGCAGCAATGTGAATCAGACATTATCTTCTATGTTGTTTCTTTTGGCAGATAAAACAGTCTTTCTATACGTCCAGTGCGAGTATTTCAGGGCCGTTATCTTTAATGCTTGTCTTGTGTGATACAATTTCATCAAAAAATACATTTTAGTGCAATTTAAACCAAAAAAAAGAAAGTCTACACGCGCGGAATTTACAATGCCGTTTTTTGTTATTGTTAACTTTTAGTAGAATTTATTGTCAAATTAAACTGCCATGTATAATTTCTACCTGTCAAGGAGTTACATTTGTAAAAAAAAAAAAAAAAAAAACTGCCATTCAAATACTTCCCAAATGTGTGAGATCTGTAAAGTCGTTCCAGCAGAAGCTTCCATTTTTCATCAACGATCTGCGGACGTCTTTTTTTCTACAAGTTGCGGGTGAGCCGGGAGCAGACAACAATACACGTTGAAGATCAGCGATGCCAGTTGGCAGACGTAGGGAAGACGCTCGGGATAAGGTGACAGCGTCTTCTCTCCCTTTTTGTTGGTTTTTAGTTGACCACTTTACATACGTCCAAAAAAAAAAAAAAAAAAAACGCCATGTATGAACCGATCTAGCGTCTGATTATCAAGCTCACGTCAGCGAGAGGCCTGGTGACAGCTGGCTTTCCTGCGTCTTATAAAAAAAAAAAAAAAGAAAGGGGAAAAAAAAAAAAAAGCCCTCCTTTCTCCGGCACACGGCATCATGCTTTGACACGCCGCTGAAGTAATTATTTGCTGAGCGGCTGCACACACCCCGCAGAGCGTGCTGGTGTCTCGTCTGACACATCTGGGCACCGAAAGTAATTGAAACAGCTGCTTCTGCCCATATGGCATGGAAAGGCTGTTGGTAGGATGCTCTGTGCGTTGGCCGCACCTACCTAAGGCAAATTAGCCATCATTAATCCCAAGATCTGACCGGAATAAGCAGAGCTCCTAATCAAAGCATATGCAGAAGGCTTTTCTTTTTTTGTAGGCTTGTGACACCGTTATGTTTCCCGTAAACAGAATCAGGTTTTTGTGGTTCTAAATCTGTCGGCTTAAAACAAAAAGTGAAACCTTGTGTATACAGTATGTACTATAAAAGTAAAAAAAAATAATAAAAAAATGTAAAAAAAATTATATATATATATATATATTATATACACAAACACGCCTGCCTTTACACGCACATGAATTTTAATGGCATCCCAGCCATATGCCGCGTACACACGATCGGACATTCCGACAACAAAATCCATGGGATTTATTTCTGACGGATGTTGGCTCAAACTTGTCTGGCATACACACGGTCGCGCAAATGTTGTCGGAAATGACAAACGTCAAGAACGCGGCGACGTACAACACGTACGACGAGCCGGGAAAAATGAAGTTCAGCAGCCAGTGCGGTTCTTCTGCTTGATTCTGAGCATGCGTGGAATTTTGTGCGTCGGAATTGATTCTTGATTCTGAGCATGCGTGGAATTTTGTGCGTCGGAATTGTGTACACACGATCGGAATTTACGACAACGGATTTTGTCGTCGGAAAAACTTGAGAACCAGCTCTCAAATTTTGTTTGTCGGACAAAAAAATGTCCTACACACGGTTGGAATCTCCGACAACAAGCTCCCATCGAACATTTGTTTGTTGGAAATTCCGACCGTGTGTAGGTGGTATTAGTCCGCAGGGTTCGATATTGAATTTGGCTCGCCCTTTGCAGCTATAACAGCTTCAACTCTTCTGGGAAGGCTGTCCACAAGGTTTAGGAGTGTGTCTATGGGAATGTAATGCCGCGTACACACAATCAGAATTTCGGCCCGCAAAAGACCGATGAGAGTTTTTCGTCGGAAAATGCGACCGTGTGTATGCTTCATCAGACTTTTGCTGGCCCGAATTCCAGCCAGCAAAAGATTGAGAGCATGCGCTCAATTTTTCGGTCGGGAAAAGTTCCTATGAGATGGTCTGTGGCAATTCCAACGCGCAAAATTTCTACGTATGCTCGGAAACAATTTGACGCATGCTCGGAAGCATCAAGCTTCATTTTCTCGGCTCGCCGTAGTGTTGTACGTCACCGCGTTCTTGACAGTCGTAATTTCAGCAAACTTTTGCATGACCGTGTGTATGCAAGGAAAACTTGAGCGGAATTCCGTTGGAAAAGCCGTCATATCTTTTTCCGACGAGAAGTCCGACCGTGTGTACGCGGCATTAGACCATTCTTCCAGAAGCGTATTACGGACTAATGCCCCGTACACACGGTCGGATTTTCCGACAACAAATGTTTGATGGGAGCTTGTTGTCGGAAATTCTGTCCGTGTGAGGGCTCCATCGGACATTTTCCAATGGAATTTCCGACAAACAAAATTTGAGATCTGGATCTCAAATTTTCCGACAACAAAATCCGTTGTCGGAAATTCCGATCGTGTGTACACAATTCCGACGCACAAAGTGCCACGCATGCTTGGAATCAAGCAGAAGAGCCGCACTGACTATTGTACTTTTTTCTCAGCTCGTCGTACGTGTTGTACGTCACCGCGTTCTTGACGTTCGGAATTTCCGACAAGATTTGTGTGACCCGTGTGTATGCAAGACAAGTTTGAGCCAACATCCGTCGGGAAAAAAATCCATGGTTTTTGTTGTCAGAAAATCTTATCGTGTGTACGGAGCATGAGAGTGGAATATAAGAAAAAAAAAATGAATACACAGATCAGTCGTCACAATATGACCACTGACAGGTAAAGTAAATAACATTGGATTATCTTGTTATAATGGTATCTGAAAGCGGGTGGGATACATTAGGCAACATGTGAACACGTTGTCCCTGAAGTTGGTCTAAGGATGGAAAATCAGGGAAAGGGTCATAGGCGGCCAATGCTCATTGACAGGGGCGGACTGACAACTCATGGGGACCCCGGGCAATAGGAGATTATGGGGCCCCCAGGCAATAGGAGAAGATTATGGGGCCCCCGGGCAATAGGAGATTATGGGGCCCCCAGGCAATAGAAGAAGATTATGGGGCCCCCGGGCAATAGGAGAAGATTATGGGGCCCCCGGGCAATAGGAGAAGATTATGGGGCCCCCGGGCAATAGGAGATTATGGGGCCCCCGGGCAATAGGAGAAGATTATGGGGCCCCCGGGCAATAGGAGATTATGGGGCCCCCAGGCAATAGGAGATTATGGGCCCCCCAGTCAATAGGAGATTATGGGGCCACACAGTATACAGTATACATACAGAGACACACAATATACACACACAGTATACACACACAGTATACACACACAGAATACACATACACACACTGAAAAGGTACTGGAGAGGCGGGGCAGCTATAATCTTGGGATTTTTTAAAAAAAACACAGAATTTTACATACTGTCCCTGGTTTTATTGAGGCTGGCAACCCTTATGGGGCCCCCTTAGTGGCATGGGGCCCTCGGGCAGTGCCCGAGTGCCCGAATGGTCAGTCCGCCCCTGCTCATTGATGCATGTGGGGGGGAGGCTGGCCTGTGCAGTCATATCCAATAGAAGAGCTACTGTAGCCCAATGCTGGTTCTGATAGAGTGCGTCGCAGTTTGTTGTGTATGGGGCTATGTAGCCTCAGACCGGTCAGGGTGCCCATGCTGAC
Source organism: Lithobates clamitans (assembly GCA_037952925.1). Classification (NCBI taxonomy): domain Eukaryota; kingdom Metazoa; phylum Chordata; class Amphibia; order Anura; family Ranidae; genus Lithobates; species Lithobates clamitans. The sequence goes on along the minus strand of JBBGZY010000133.1, from coordinate 5,936,736 downwards.
CCGTGTCCACAGCCAAAAGCGTCTACAATGGGCTTGTGAGCATCAGAACTGGAATACAGAGCAATGGAAGAAGGTGGCCTGGTCTGGTGATCAAGCTTACTTTTACATCATGTGAATGGCGGGTGTGTGTGCATCGCTTACCTGGGGAAGAGGAGGCACCAGGATGCACTATGGGAAGAAGGCAAGCAGGCAAAGACAGTGTGGTGGGTTCATGCGTTGTCTAGTGGAGTCCACGCCTTGATGGGTCAGGGCTGTTTTACTGGCATTGGATGAGGGGGGGTCTACTCAATATTAGATGGGTGGTCATAATGTGCACTATGGGAAGAAGAAAAGCTGGCAGAGGCAGTGTGATGCTTTGGGCAAAGTTCTGCTGGGAAACCTTGGTCCCCGCCATTCATGTTGATGGTACTTGACATGTACCTACCCAAACGTTGTTAGCGGCAGCTGATGGTACACATGCGCCGCCACCGCCCACCGGTCACCAGCCCTGCACTTACCCCATCCAGGTCACGGGCAGAGCTTCCTTCCTTTCCCTGTGTCTCCTGCATCTTCCTCCCCGGCGGCCAATAGGATCGCTTCTCCTCTCGGCTAAGCGGGTGACAGGTCTCAGGACCTGCTTCCTGATTGGCCAGTAGGAGAATCAGGAAGACAGTAGCTAATATTTATTCGCTATTGTCACACAACTGCGCCCTGAGCCCACCCTTTTTTAAAGCCTATTAGAGACTCTAATCACGTGCTTCCAAAAAAAAAAAGAAAAACTCCATTGGAATCCATGCGTCTGGCACCCTGCATGTAGATTAGGAGGCCGACAAGTATTAGGGGGGCGGTGCTGGGCCGCCACTGAATGTTGTTGACCAAGAATACCTGTTCAGGGAAACAATACTCCCTGATGGCAAGGACCTCTTTCAGCAGCACAATACACCCTGCCACACTGCAAAAATGGTTCAAGAATAGTTTGAGGAACAGAGCAAGTTCGAGGTGTTGACATGGCCTCAAAATTCTACAGATCTCAACCCAATCGGGCATCTGTGGGATGTGCTGGAAAAACAAGTCCGATCCATGGAGGCCCCACCTCAGAACTTCCAGGGCTTAAAGATCTGCTACTGATGGCTTGGTGCCACATACCACAGAAGACCTTCAGAGGTCTACTGAAGTCTATGCCTCAACGGGGGGAGGGCTGTTTCGGTGGCAAAAGGGGGATCTACTCACTATTAGGTGGGTGTTCATAAAGGTGTAGCTGATAAGTATTTATAAGTAATATAGATGTATAAAAGTCACTGGGCCTTCAACATATACCGATCATCCATAACATTCTGACCACAGCACCCAACTGTCCCTGATTTGGAGCAATGTCCCTCTGTCCCTCTTTCCTCCTCATTTGTCCCTCATTTTGGTCTGATCTATATAGTTGTATATAAAATGCACTTTTTATCTTTCAAAAAGTGTTTCCCAGAGCTAAACCTTTTATCCAAATTCTAAATTGCTGCATTTGTAAATTTTAATTTTTTCAGTTAATTCTCCTTTAAGGGGGTGTGGCAGGGGGCGTGTCCTATGCCTACATAAGTTTGCTAGTACCCTTTTTTCCCGAAAATAAGACCTAGCGTGATTGTTGGTGATGGCTGCAATATAAGCCCTACCCCCCAAATAAGCCCTAGTTAAAGTCCTTGTAGGTCTTATTTTCAGGGTAGGACTTATTTTCGGGGAAACAGGGTAGGGCTTATTTGGGGGGTAGGGCTTATATTGCAGCCATCACCGACAATCGCACTAGGTCTTATTTTCGGGGAAACAGAGTAGGTGTCCCTCATTCCCATCTCAAGATGTTGGGAGGTATGTTATGACCACTGACAGGTAACGTGAATAACATTGATTATCTCCTTACAATGGCATCTGAAAGTGGTTTGGATATATTAGGCAGCAAGTGAACATGTTATCCCTGCAGTTGATGCATTGAGGCCTGGTTCACACCTATGCAGGTTGCAGTTTGCATATTCCAGGTGCATTTTGCGTTTTTTTAATACACGTTTTTGATCCATTGAAGTCTACGGAACCAAAAAACAGAAAAAAGTCCCTGGCCCTTTCCATAAAATGCACAGATGTGAACGTGACCCATAGGAAACCGTGTTAAATGGACTGTAGTGTAGTGTTTCTGCAAAACTGAAAACGCACTAAAACATGCCTAGGTGTGGCCTAAAAGCAGAAAAAATGGGCAAGCTTAACCACTTGCCGAGCGGCTCCTGTACATATACGTTGGCGCTTTGAAGATGGATATCTCAGTAACGGCAGCAGCTGCTGCCACAACCGAGGTATCCATCTCTTCAGGAGCCGGTCGTGTTTAGGATAATGGTGGTCTCTGCGGCGGATTCCCTGTGAGAGCACCGTTATCGGCAGCGGGAAAGGCCCCCACCCACCTGCCGCTCTCCCGCGCCCTCCGACACTTACCGGAAGCCGTCGGCAGCGGCGGAGGCGATCGGGACCTGTCCGTGGCTGTGTATGGAGACGAGTGAGGGAAAGATGGACGCCACCTGTCTCCATACTAAAGCAGGGCGGAAGCGACGTCATAACGTCACTTCCGCCCATACATCTTAAAGGCACATTTTTTCAATGTCATTTTTTTCAAATGACAATTTTTATTTATTTATTTATTTTTTTCCCATTTTAGTCCAAATATGAGATCTGAGGACTTTTTAAGAGGTCCTGTCATGCTTCTTTTCTATTACAAGGGATGTAATAGAACAATAGAACCCCCAACAACAATGAACCACCCGCAACACAATCCCCTCCAGTACCAATATACCTCCCCAACAACAATGGACCACCTGCAACATAATTCCCCCCAGCAACAATAGAACCCCCAACAACAATGAACCACCCGCAACACAATCCCCCCCAACAACAGACCACTCGCAACACAATTCCCCCCCAGCAACAATAGAACCCCCAACAACAATGAACCACCCGCAACACAATCCCCCCCAACAACAGACCACTCGCAACACAATTCCCCCCCAGCAACAATAGAACCCCCAACAACAATGAACCACCCGCAACACAATCCCCCCCAGCAACAATAGAACCCCCCCAAAAACAGACCACTCACAACACAATTCCCCCCAGCAACAATAGAACCCCCAACAACAATGGATCAGCTACTACACAATCCCTCCCAGTGAAATAGAACCCCCCAACAACAATGGACCACCTGCAACACAATTCCCCCCCCCCAGCAACAATAGAACCCCCCCAAAATCAATGGACCACCCACAACACAATTCCCCCCAGGAACAATAGATCCCCCAACAACAATGAACCACCTGCAACACAATCCCCTCCAGTACCAATATAACCCCCCAACAACAATGGACCACCTGTAACAATAGAACCCCCAACAACAATGAACCACCCGCAACACAATCCCCCCCAACAACAATAGAACCCCCCAACAAAAATAGACCACCCACAACACAATACCCCCCCCCCAGAATCAATAGACTCCCGGAAGCAATAACAGATCTCCCCACAGCCAGCAACAATAGACCCCTCCCTCAACAGTAGATCTCTCCCAGCAAAAATTGACCCCCATCAATATAATACCCACCCCAATAGCAACAATAAGTCCCCCATCAGCAACGATAGACCTCCTTGCAAAAATAGATCCCGTGCTGTGATCCCGCTGAAATCTGGTCATTGGGGGGGAAGGGGGTTGTCATTGAATCCATACATTGTTATTGGTATTTATATTGCACTGGGAATTTACATATTGTACATTCATATCAGTCCCTGCCCTCGAGGAGCTTACAATCTACAGCTCCTAACTCACATACACATACCGGGGCCAATTTAGACAGGAGCCAACCAGCATGGGAGAACATACAAATTCCATGCAGGGGTGGGATGGGTGTCATTGAAAGCATAGAGGGATTTATATAGAGCTGGAAATTTCTACAACGCTTTACATCACCGATTCAGGACTGCCTACCGCACTTATACTGTGGCAGGTCAGTCCCACTGCGCCAAATCACATACATGTACGCGATTTGGTGTTTCCGGGTCGATGACGCGCACCCTCCGCCTCTAGCTGTCCTGTAATTCGCAACAGCACAAGTCGATCAGCGGGTCTCGCCCAATGATTCATGGCCGGGACCCGCTGATCGGCTGAATGAATGACAGAAGAGAGCCCTGTGTTGGTAAACAACACAGAGCTCTCTACAGACAGCAGCAATGTGCCCGTTTTTTTTTTTCTCCCTGCAAAGCTTAGCAAAAACAGCACACACACTAAAGATTGTTAGGCACTCAGTTAACCCTTTGATTGCCCCTAAATGTTAACCCCTTCCCAGCCAGTGTCATTAGCACAGTGACCGTGTATAGTTTTATCACTGATCACTGCATTGGTGATGTCAGTGGCAGTTAGTCAGTTAGTGTCAGTTAGTGTCAGTTTGACCGCAGCATTATCATAGTCCCATTATAAGTCGCTGATCGCCACCATTACTAGTGTACAAAGTAAATAAATAAATAAATAAATAAATAAATAAAAACTCCAGTATATATACACCATAGTTTGTAGACGCTATAACTTTCACACAAACTAATTAAAGTGGTGTTCCGGCCGAAATTATACTTTTTAAACAAAACTACCCCTATAATACACAAGCTTAATGTATTCTAGTAAAGTTAGTCTGTAAACTAAGGTCTGTTTTGTTAGTTTATAACAGTAGTTTGTTATTTTATAAACTTACAGCAGGCCGTGGCCATCTTAAGTGTGGGCATCTGAAGCCAGACTGTATTTCTTCCTGGATCTCATCCTTGCAGATCTCGCACATGCTCAGTGCCGCACAAGCAGTGTAATAGGTTTCAGGTCAGGTTTCCATAGCAACGGCAGTGTCAGAGGAAGTTGCCGCCCCTTTCCCAGAAGGCATTGCAAACAGGAAATGATGCGATGGGCCACGGCCAGGGAGGAGGAAGTGAAAAATGAATACAGCAGATATACAGTAGGTGCTGAAGAAAAAAAATAAAAAAATATCCAATTTGTTTACAGTGCACAGTTTAGTGAGGGGTGCTGAAGAGTTGTGAAAGTGGGTGGAACTCCACTTTAATGCACATTTATTGGAATTTTTTTTTTACCAAAGACATGTAGCAGAATACTTATTGACCTAAAATTTATGAAGAATTTGTTTTTAAAAAAAATGTATTGGTTAAGTTTTATAACAAAAAGTAAAAAAATATTGTTTTTTTTTCCCCCAAACTTTTTGGTCTTTTTTCATTTATATAATAAAAAAAATAAAAAAAACAGAGATGATTAAATACCTCCAAAAGAAAGCTCTATGTTTGTGAAAGAAAATTACATACATGTAATTTGGGTACAGTGTTACATGACTATGCAATTACCAGTTAAAGTAGCGCAGTGCTGAATAGCAAAAAAGGGCCTGGTCATAAGGGGGGGGGGGGTAAAACCTTCCGGAGCTCAAGTGGTTATTGGGCTTTCATATCAGTCCTTGCCCTCAAAGAACTACTAAGATCCTTGAAGTGTCACTAAACCCACAACAGTGAAATCAGTCTGTATAGGCAGTAAAGCATGCTTGTTATATGCTTAACGTAGAGTTCCACCCACTTTTACAACTCTTCAGCATCCCTCACTAAACTGTGCACTGTAAATTAATTGGATTTTTTTTATTTTTTTTCTCAGCACCTACTGTATATCTGCTGTATTCATTTTTCACTTCCTCCTCCCTAGCCGTGGCCCATCGCATCATTTCCTGTTTGCAGTGCCTTCTGGGAAGGGGCGGCAACTTCCTCTGACACTGCCGTTGCTATGGAAACCTGACCTGAAACCTATTACACTGCTTGTGCTGCACTGAGCATGTGCGAGATCTGCAGGGATGAGATCCAGGAAGAAATACAGTCTGGCTTCAGATGCCCACACTTAAGATGGCCACGGCCTGCTGTAAGTTTATAAAATAACAAACTACTGCTATAAACTAACAAAACAGACCTTAGTTTACAGACTAACTTTACTAGAATACATTAAGCTTGTGTATTATAGGGGTATTTTTATTTAAAAAGTGTAATTTTGGCCGGAACACCACTTTAAATCAAAGGGGTTATTCCTCCGCATTGTGTAAAAAAAAGCTGTTCGATCCTGTCTTCTCTGATCCTTCCCTTCTTTTACTGTCCCCAATCCATCCCCAGATAGTACAGAGCCTTGGGCTTTTTTTTTTTTTTTTTTTTTTGGGAGAGTGCATCTGATTAGCACAGGGCCAATCACCACTGTCTAGACAGAGGGTCAGGGGTTTCCTGCATCCTGATAGGCCAGTCAGAGGAGAATGCAAACTCCTTCCTACAAGCTTTAACCAGACACTGATAGAAGTCACAAGACTGCTATGTACTGCTGATGAGAAAAGGTATTTAGCAGTTTATATTTACTAAAATAATTGCATTTCCATGTTCTGTGTACTGTGAGAGACCAGATATAATGAATGCAGAGTCCTGGGTTTAGAAACACTTTAAACCCAAAAGCAAACATTTATTATATTGCAGCTTACCAATCCTTAGATGTAATAGCTACACTATTAATGGCTACATTTGTTTTCTTTTTTTTTTTTTTTTTTTTAATTTTATTTTCATCCGGTGAACCAGCAAGTAACCTGCTCTCTCTTAGAGAGATGCAACAAACTATATACCACTGACCAGGGTGCTTACAATGATCAGCTTTCATTTATTGAATTTAAACCTTTATCCTGAAAGAAAAAAAACAAAAAACTTCTGTAATTGCTTATAAATTATTTGGCTTCAATTTGTTGGCGTATTTAAATCTAGTGATAAACCAATGAAAACAATTGGCCAAAAATAGGGTTTTCATCTTGTGGGCCGAAAGAAAAAAGTTCAAATAATGGCTGCCGAAAACGCCTGCAACTTCCATGCGATTTTGCCTCGCTTATGGTGTGCTTTTCGTAGGTCATGCGACAAAACATATGCATCAAAAACGCAACATGGGTGCATTTTTTTAATGTGTTTCTGCTGCGTTTGCAATGCATTTCAATGAGAAGGTGCGTTTTTGGTGCGGTTTGCCAAATCCGCAAGAAAAATGCAGCAGGATTTTTAACATTGCTTCAAAAAAGGTGCTGATGATGGCTGACAATAAATTCATATTCATTTAAATTCATAATATTAATTAAAAAGTTAAATATAATATATATATATATTATGTGTATGTGAACAGAAAAAAATATTTTTTAACCGTTTCAATAACAGGCACTGTTACCCCCTTCCTGCCCAGGCCAATTTTCAGCTTTCAGTGCTGTCATACTTTAAATGACAATTGCCCGGTCATGCTACGCTACCCAAAGGAAATTGATATCATTTATTTTACACAAATAGAGCTTTATTTTGGTGGTATGTAATCACAGCTGTTTTTTTTTTTTTGCTAAAAAAACGAAGAGACTGAAAATTTCGAGGGGAAAAAAAACGTTTTTCTTCGTTTCTGTCAGAAAATTTTGTAAATAAGTTTTCTCTTTCACTGATGTGCATTGAAGAGGCGGCACTGATGAGGAGGCACTAATATGGTGCACTGATGGGCACTGATAGGTGGCACTGATGGGCACTGAAATGCAGCACTGATAGGTGGCACTTATGGGCACTGATAGGTGGCACTGATGGGCACTAATAGGTGGCACTAATGGGCACTGATAGGTGGCACTGATGGGCACTGATTGGTGGCACTGATCGGCACTGATAGGCGGCACTGATGGGCACTGATCGGTGGCACTGATGGGCACTGATAGGCGGCACTTATGGTCACTGATAGGCGACATTGATGGGCACTAATAGGTGGCACTGATGGGCACTGATAGGTGGCACTGATGGGCCCTGATCGTCACTGATAGGCAGCACTGATGGGCACTGATTGGTGGCAATGATGGGCACTGATAGGCGGCACTGATGGGCACTGAAATGCAGCACTGATAGGTGGCACTTATGGGCACTGATGGGCACTGATAGGCGGCACTGATCGGCACTGATATTCGGCACTGATGGGCACTGAAATGCAGCACTGATAGGCAGCACTGATGGGCACTGATAGGCGGCACTAATGGGCACTGATAGGCGGCACTGATGGGCACTGATAGGCGGCACTTATGGACACTGATAGGCGGCACTTATGGGCACTGATAGGTGGCACTGATGGGCGGCACTGATGGGCAATGATAGGTGGCGCTAATGGGTGGCAGTGATGAGCAGGTACTGATGGGCGCTGAAAGGCAGCACTGATTGGTTTCACTAATGGGCACTGATTGGTGTCACTGATGGGCACAGACTGGCATCACTTGCCGGGCACTGTTGGGGCTGCACTGTAATCAATGCCCTGATTGCATTTACAGACTCCCCTGTGAGGAGATGCTGCTGATTGGCTCTCCGTGTCTACATGTGATCGGCTGTGATTGGACACAACCGATCACATAGGTAAAGAGCCTCATCATCGGCTCTTTACCAAGATCGGGTCCCCTGCGGGCACGCGAGAATGGTGACACTGGGGTAACATCATATGACGTTGTCCCAGAACGAGAGGCGATCCCACCGTCATTTTACTATACGGCAGGCGGGAGGGAGGTGGTTAAAATCCGATAGTTTTGGTTTCGTTTCGGCCAAGTACATCCTGAATTTTCAATTTCGGTAGCAAAATTTTTATTTCGGTGCCCCACTATTTAAATCCGCTGGTACTTCCAACACTCCCCTCCCCATAGACTGCCAATGCTTTGCTCCTTCTATTTTTTTTCATGGCTACAGTTGGAAAAAAAAAAAGTAATCCTCAATTTGATTCCATTCACTATTAGAAAATCGAATCAACATTCCGAAAATCAAAATTTCCGAGCAAAAATTCCAACCGGCGTATGGCCGGCTTGAGAAAACGGGGGGGGGGGGGGGACAAAACAGAAGGATGAAAATTATTTAACAAGATTAGGGAAAAGGTTGATTCTCATCGAAAAAAAAAAAAAAAAACCCGGGGATAATTGTAATACAATAAAGAAGACTTCCTGCAATTTGCAGCAGCTGGGGAAATTCTTTTATCTTCAAAGACCTGGATGAGAACTTTGAATAGGGCGGCTTTTATCTTAGAGGAAAGAATTTGATAACTAGCTTTTGTACCTTCTAAACTGGCGGGTTAGTAGGTCTTCCTGACTCTTGGGAGCGGAATAGTGGAAGCCGTATGTAGGAACAGATAGCCTTGTCTGGGCTGTGAAGACACCGCGGTTATGGGAGCCCTCAAGGGACAGTTATAATGATCGGGACAGAAAAGTGAAGTCTGTCCCGGAGCTGGAAAGTGCATCGTTTAATGAAAATGTTGTCTGTTATTAATAGATTTATGGTTGCAACAAGCCTTGGAGGGGGCCTGGGGTATTCGGCAAAAGTGTTTCAGTTCTGCGTAGAGGTTCTGTTTTTTTTATTTTTTTTTTTATTTATTCTTTAGCCCTAGAAAAGAGCAGTTACAGTAACCTCAAGGAAGAGATACAATCAAGAGGCGGCCCTGGGCGATGAAAGGTCTCTGTTGTTTTTCAGAGCGGGCATTTGTAGTTCACCAATCAAGGTCACGGAGATGATTAGGCTCTCAGCTTAACATGCAGTCACTGCGACTAAAAGTTACATTGTCTGAACCGGTTTGTTTTTTTTTTTTTTGTTGTTTTTTTTTTCCTCCTCGCTAGACGCAATGGCAGTACGTCTTACGAGAGGCAACGGATCTTTTATTTATACAAAGCCCCGCCAGGCTAACAAATAGCAGATGAAACAGAACAATGATGTTCTCTTCTTATGAAACTTTACCGTCTAAACCCCTAATTACTATCATCTAGCACAGCCTTTCCCAATCTTTTCAACATAGAGGAACCCTTGAAATAATATTCCAGTCTCAATGAACCCCCTGCTAAAAATGACTATATCTACAACTCATGATACTTTAGTGTCATGGTCAGTGGGAAGAATGTTCCTTACATTGGTGATCAGTGAGAAGAATGTTCCTTACATTGGTGATCAGTGGGAAGAATGTTCCTTACATTGGTGATCAGTGAGAAGAATGTTCCTTACATTGGTGGTCAGTGGGAAGAATGTTCCTTACATTGGTGATCAGTGGGAAGAATGTTCCTTACATTGGTGGTCAGTGGGAAGAATGTTCCTTACATTGGTGATAAGTGGGAAGAATGTTCCTTACATTGGTGATCAGTGGGAAGAATGTTCCTTACATTGGTGATCAGTGGGAAGAATGTTCCTTACATTGGTGATCAGTGGGAAGAATGTTCCTTACATTGGTGATCAGTGGGAAGAACGCTCCTTACATTCATGGTCAGTGAGAAGAATGTTCCTTACATTGGTGGTCATTGGGAAGAATGTTCCTTACATTGGTGATCAGTGGGAAGAATGTTCCTTACATTGGTGATCAGTGGGAAGAATGTTCCTTACATTGGTGATCAGTGGGAAGAATGTTCCTTACATTGGTGATCAGTGAGAAGAATGTTCCTTACATTGGTGATCAGTGGGAAGAATGTTCCTTACATTGGTGATCAGTGGGAAGAATGTTCCTTACATTGGTGATCAGTGGGAAGAATGCTCCTTACATTCATGGTCAGTGAGAAGAATGTTCCTTACATTGGTGGTCATTGGGAAGAATTACCACCTTTTATAGATACCTAAAAAGATCAATGGTGTCAGTAGGAACATATCTGAGAGGCAGAAATTGCCCATTGCTCAAGGTACCCCTGACAGCCTCTGGAGGAACCCTAGGGTTCCATGGAACCCTGGTTGAAAAACCCTGATCTACTGTAACATTTCCTACTTTTAAAAGGATAGATACCTAGGCAGCAGCAAATGCTAGTCTGTTTCAAATGCCGCTTTATGCATTGACTTACCTCCTTAGACCCATTTTCTGACAGTGTGGTCACCTGCTGATTGGCACCTGTGGCATACCAACGGGGAGTGGGGGGGGGATCCGCCGTGGGTGCCACACATTGGGGAGGTGTCAGGCTGGCACTGCTTAGGGGTGTGAGGCCGCCTGCCGCTTATTCAGCGGTTCTGCTTCCCTTTTCGAGCATTGGGAGCTTTTACCTCTAGTAGCGGTCTTCGCAAAGATGGCAGTGGCCCGCGGGGGAGAAATAATGCATAGCTCCCAACTGTCCCTGATTTCGAAGGACTGTCCCTGATTTGGAGCAATGTTCCTCTGTCCCCCCCCCCTCATTTGTTCCTCATTTTGGTCTGATCTATATAGTTGTATATAAAATGCACTTTTTATCTTTCAAAAAGTGTTTCCCAGTGCTGAACTCTTCATCCAAATTCTAAACTGCTACATTTGTAAATTTTAAAAGCCAATATAAAGGAATTTTAGTGGTAAAAAAATGTCCTTGTAATTTATTTAACCTTTTTTTTTGTTAATTCTCCTTTAAGGGGGTGTGGCAGGGAGCGTGTCCTATGCCTACATACATTTGTTAGTCGGTGTCCCTCATTTGCATTGCAAAATGTTGGAAGGTATGATAACGCATATGGCGGCAGGAAGTGTCCGCTGGAACGCATTTCCCATTTCCTGGTCCCTGTGGTTGGCGTGCATTCCACATTTTAGAACCATGCTTTTCTTCATGCTTTGCACCCCAGCGAACACCCCGGAAACATTTACATCCTGATTCCACTGTCACCAAGCATATACCATACCACACCTTGTCCTGCAAACAAGCACCCCTGTGGTAAGGGTGCGTACAGCGGTATTTCACTTAGATTATTGCCAGATATGGGGGGGGCAGATGGAGGGGGGGTGCCAGATGGGGGTGTGTGTGTAGGGGGGGGTGCCAGATGAGGGGGTTCCAGAAGGGAAGCAGGCAGTGCCAGATTTAGGATTTGCCCCGGCTGCCAAATGCTCTAGGTACACCCCTGCTTGGCACCATCCAAAGGCAGCTTAACCACTTGTACCCTCTGGGACCTGCATGCCTCCTAACCTATAAGCCTGTTCAATGGCTTCTTTTAGCCATCTGGCTATGGTGCGTCTTGAGGCCTTATGCCCTTACCTTGCTCCGGAAATCAAAATAAATAAGGAATCCGTCTTCCTAATCTCTTTTGTTGCTTCTAAATAATGCAAGACGCATCTCCTCAAGTCTAGACTATGGAACCTTACTTCTTGTTCTTTTACTAGGATTTGGGCAAAACGATGGTAACACAATCTCCTGGCCTCTGTGGAATTTCGAGGCCACTTTAGGCAGAAATGCCGGATCCATCTTAAAGATTATGCGATCCGGAAAAATCTGAAAAAAGGGGGGCCTGATTGATAGGGCCTCTATCTCACAGACCCTTTTGGCTGTAGTAATTGCCACCAAGAAGACTGCTTTAAGCGTCAGCATCTTCAGGTTGCAACTATCCAATGGTTCAAAGGGGTCTGCTGTCATAGTTTGCAGCACTAATGACAGATCCCACTTTGGAAAGACTGTACCTTGTATCGGTCTTTGTCTGCTCAGTGATCTAAAGAGTCTGATTACCCACGGATCAGATGCTAATCTTTTTTCCAGGTAAACTGAAAGTGCTGACACTTGACTCTTAAGCATGCTAAGACTTAGTCCTTTGTCTATCCCGTCCTTATATCCGTCCGTATATTGACTTTCTTGTCTGTACACCATCTGTTAAAACATCTCCATACTTTTTGGTAGATGTTCCGTGTCTCAATCTTTCTGCTTTTCACCATTGTGTCTATTAGACGGCCTGAGAACCCCTTTGCTTCTAGCAACTGCTCCTCAGACACCATGCGGCCAAGTTCCATCTTTGCACTTGGGGGCAGTGTACTGGACCCTGGGAGAGTAGATCTTCCTGGATCGGTAATAACCAGGGGGGTTCCACCGCGAGTTCTCTGAGCATAAAGAACCACGGTCTCCTGGGCCAATAGGGCGCTATGAGAATTAGTGTTGTATTCTCTGTACGTAACTTCCTTATTACCGCTGGTAGTAGTACTGGTGGGGGAAAGGCATAGCATTTGTTGAATGCCCACGTTTGTGCTAACGCATCTACCCCGAGCGCTCCGTCCTCTCTTTTCAGGGAGAAGAACGCTCTGACTTTCCTACTTTCCTTTGAGGCAAACAAGTCCACCTGAGGTATTCCCCATTTTTGAGCAATCTGCTCGAATACCTCCTGCTTTAGCGCCCAATCGCCTTCTTTTACTTTTTTCCTACTGAGGAAATCTGCCACTTTGTTTAAATCCCCCTTCAAATGGACTGCTGACAATGAGAGTATGTTTTCTTCTCCCCATTTCAAGATTTCCTCTGCCAAGGTCCACAGGGTTCCGCTTCTTGTTCCCCCCTGTTTGTTTATATAGGCGATCACTGACGCATTGTCGGACCTGACCTGCAAATGATGACCCCTCAACTCTTTCTGGAAGGTTTGGAGTGCATACCATACTGCTCTCAATTCCTTCTAGTTGGATGATCTCATCCTCTCCTCCTTTCCCCAAGTCCCTTGTGATATCTGAGAGCCTAAATGTGCTCCCCACCCTACGCCGCTCCCCTCTGTGGTTAAGATTCGGGAAATGGATAGGCTCCACAGCCGTCCTTTGTTCATGTTCTCTGTTCTCCTCCACCACCATAAGGTTCTTTTTAGCCTTGCTGGCAATAGAACCTTGGTGTCTAAGGACTCCTGCCTGCAGAGGCGGCTCTAGGCTTTGTGAGGCCTTAGGCAAAACTTACACATGAGGCTCCACGGACTGGGACGCTCTGTGATGAGGCCGCTATTCCTCAGGCTGCGGGCAGTATCTGATTTGTCCGTCAGCTCCTAAGCCACAGAGTCCCAGTGGGGGTAGGCGGAGCCGCTGGCGTCAACTTTAGTGATTGAGAACAGGCAAATTAGGCGACCGCGAGGCCCCTGTGAGTGTGAGGCCTTAGGCAACCGCCTAATTTGCCTAATTAGAGAGCCGCCTCTGCCTGCCTGTGATCCCATATCCTTAACAGGAACACCTGCAGTGGCCGGAAATGCAGGCCTGCCCACTGTACTGCTGGGATTGCAGATGTTAACAGTTCCAGTGTTTACATTATCTGCCTTATGGCACATGGTAAGTTGGCTTGTAATATGCTTACTTCTTTCTGAATCTTCCCTATTTTCTCTATGGGTAGAAACAGTCTTTGTTGCGCTGAGTCTATGACATACCCCAAGTATACTATTTGCTGACTGGGTTGTAAATTGGATTTTTCCAAATTTACCAGCCAACCTAGACTCTCTAAAAACATTTGCGCATAGCTGAGGTTTTCTAGTAACTTCCTGGGTGACTCTGCCAACAGGAGAAGGTCGTCCAAGTAGGCAATGATGGATATGCCTTTGACCCTTAATGGTGCCAGAGCTTCGGCCAGAATCTTTGTAAAAATTCTGGGCGATGAAGAGAGGCCGAAGGGTAGAGCCTGAAATCGAAGGTGCTTGATTCCTACTTCCGTCTTTATTGCTAATCTCAGAAATTTCTGACACTCCTGGTGTATCGGGATGTGGAGGTATGCGTCCTTTAGGTCTAGGGAAACCATATAACAGTTTGGGGGCAATAGTGCCCTTACTGAATATATGTACTCCATTCTGAAACTCTTGTAGGTTATAGACAAATTTAGAGGCTTGAGGTTGAGGATTGGTCTGACCGGCCCTAATGTTTTCTGCACTCCGAATATGTGGGAGCAGAAACCTTACCCTCTCTCTCCCTTTGTTCTTTGAGTTCCTTTAAGGATCTCATGAATCCTCTGGCCTTCTCCTTGATCCTTGAAAGGTTGGTGATGTATAACCTGTTTGGGGGTGATCTTGAGAACTCTAAACGATATCCTTCCTTAATTGTTCTCAGAATAAATTGGTTGGAAGATATTTCTTCCCATTGCGGGAGGAAGGCCCCCAGTCTCCCTCCCACTGCGACTACTTTGTCATTTCTTTTGGGTTTGCTCAGGAGGATGAAAAATCGCCCCTCCCCTTGCCTTTCCCTCTCTGAACCCAAGGTTTCCTCTGGGTCTCCATTTTGGGAGTTGTAAAGCGGGATCTTGTATTCCCTCTTTGCCTCTTCTTACTTTGTTGTGGCTGTTTCCAATTTGCTTTATGCTTTAATGGGAACGCCTTCTTCCTATCTGCAGTTCGGTCCAGCACCTTTTCTAACCCTGGTCCGAACAGCAGATCCCCTGTAAAGGGAATCCCACAGAGTTTGGCTTTGGACGCGCAGTCACCCTGCCATTTCTTAAGCCATAGGGCCCTTCTTGTGGAATTGGCTAGTGCGGAGGACCTGGGTGCCATCCGAACCAGTTCTGCGGAAGCGTCTGCGATATACACAAGACCTTGCAGCAGTGTGGGAAATCAAGCTAGAATCTGCTCTTTCGCAGTTCCTTCTTCAATGTGAGCCTGTAATTGGTTTAACCAGAATTCTACATTTCTAGCCACCACCGAGACCGCCATAGCTGGCTTCAGGCTGCCCACTGTCGAGTCCCATGATTTCTTTAACAATGAATCCATTCTTTTATCCATTGGCTCAGAAAGAACCCCCATGTCCTCAAATGCCAAGTCCGTGTGCCTTGACACCTGCGAGAAGGCTGCATCTAGTTTTGGAATCTTGTTCCACACTGATGCTGGGTCCTCTGTGAAGGGAAACTGTCTTTTTAAGGCCTTAGAAAAAATGGCTTTCTTTCAGGTTCCTGCCACTCTTTCTTAATAGCTTCTATTAGGACCTCATGAACAGGAAAATTCCTCTTTTCCCGTTCCCCTAGGCCCTCATACATCTGATTGTGCAAGGATAATGGTTTCTTCTCCGTTTATATACCTAGCATGGTATAAATGGCCCCTAAAAGGTGATCTACCTCCTCTAATAAGAGCTTGTATTGGGATGGCTTCCTGGAATCCCCATCCAGAGCTTCACCCTCAGAATCTTGGGAGCCGGAAGTTGCACTGTCAGGTTCCTCTTCCACCTCCTCCCTAGGGGCTACTGAAGGACCTGCACTAGTGGAGGGTATTGCCTGTGTTTTTGGTAACGTTGTTGTCGGAGGAGCAGTCTGAAACTGTGGCATTTGAAACCCTTCAAAAAAGGTCTTGAAGGATTCGAAAGTACTGGACAATTCCTTAACAGATGCCGCTAGCTCACCGTGCTCCGAAGAATGTTCTTGTACTAGTTTACTAATACAATCCTTGCATAATGGCTTTTCCCAGGAATCTCTAAGGGTAATTTTACAGGAAGGGCACCTCCTTTTTGAAACATGAGGGGCCCTGGTTTTCTCTGTTTTCTGAAAAGACATAAGAAAAAAACCGCCAACCATTAACACACAGTACCCTTCCCTGCATAATTGCAGGAGTGCAACACTTTCATTCGGGTTTGCCTCACCAGGGGCCCTATGAATCCACCCTCTGACACCTGAGGGTCTTCAACCTGCTCCCCCCCTTGCACCTGTCCCACACTAATGATAGAGGGCGGGGGGGGGGGGGGTTCAGGCCAGGGGAGCTCCACCCTAGGTTCCCCTTACCTTAACATGGCTGGAGCTGGTCTCTGCTGGAGCAGTGCGGTCCAAGTCCTCTGCATCCGCCATCCTCGTGTCACCTCCGGAGCTTCTGCTGTCTCTACAGCATGTACAGCTCCTCTCCAGCCCCATGCCTGGCTCCTTTTCAATGTTCGCGGCCGGAACCGGAAGCCGCAAACCCGGAAGTGCACGCCCCCTTCTGGCCGGATATGATGTCACCCGCCACAGGCCGCGCAGTCCCAGTACCCGGCGTGTTACTATTCCACATGCTGCTGGGGGCATGAGACTGCAGGAGCTGCGCTCCGCTTCACCGCACTTGGTGATGAAAAGGGAGCCCCCCCCCAACCTCAACCTGCGCTCAGGGATGCCGGGGTGGCAATATACAGAAAAGTTTTCCTGACCAGGTTAGTGTCATAACCGCTGTGGGTCTGTACACTAACATATTCCCTGGTCTGTCCTAGGAGTCTCTACTCCTCTTTCAGGACATGCTGCCTGAGCCTCCCTGGCTGGTTCCTGTGGTGTCTCCCCTCTGGAGGAAACACAAATAACTGAGGAGCCAGCAGGGGAGGAGGAAATTTATAGAAGCTGGCGCAGGTGTTTCCAACAGAGGGGAGGAGCCAAGCTCTCAGGTGGCTGTCCTGAAAGACGATTAGGGGAAAAAAATGAACTTAAATGATTTTAGCAAATGGCTGCAATATAACAAAGAGTGAAAAATTTAAGGGGGTCTGAATACTTTCCGTCCCCACTGTATATAGGGCAGTAGAGCAGTGGATGGTCTCAGTATATTATCTTTTTATTATAACTTTTTTTTACAATTTTATTTTTTTTTACAATATTTGTTTACTTATTACTTTATTATTATTATTATTATTTTACAATTTTTTAGGGGCCCCATTGGGGAGCTTTGGTGAAATATCAAGGGTCTAAACAGACCACTGATGTCTCACTTTTGAGACAGAGAGGAAGGGACTGAGGACAGAGATACCCCAGTCCCTTTCTCTGTAGCCAAGCAGCAGTTGGAATCTGCACTGCACAGCGCGATTAGGGTGTGCCCAGGCACACCTGGCAGTGCGCACGCCTATGTTCAAAAGCCAGTATAAAGGAATAGTAGTGGTAAAAAAAAAATACTTGTGGGTTTAACTAATTAATTCTTATTGTATAATTCTCCTTTAAAGTGTTACTAAACCCAGGACCCTGCATTCACTATATCTGGTCTCCCACAGTACACAGAAAATGCAATCGTTTTGGACAGGGCTTTTTTCTCAGAGATTAGGTGCAGGGACCCCCCCCCCCCCACTTCCGAGTCACCCCTTGACTCCGCCCCCTACCCACCTCCGAGCACCCTTCCTTCGGTCCAACCCTTACCCACCTCCCAGTACTGCCCCTTTTAGAAAATACAGAACCAAGTATTTTGTATAGAATTTGGTAATGATAACAAGAAAGGCAGTAAAATAGATCTAGCAACCCAGCGACAATAGAACCCCTCCAGCAACAATGCATACCCAACAGCCATCATCAATAGACCCCTCAGCAGCCAGCAACATTAGACCCCTCCCTCAATGGTAGATCCCTCCCAGCAATGATTTACTCCCTGCAACATAAGACCCACCCCCAGCAACAATATATCCCCCATCAGCAACAATAGACCCCCCTGCAAAAAAAGATTCCATCCGGCAACAATAGATTCCCCAGCAGCCAGCATCAATAGACCCTCCAGCAGCCAGCTACAAAGACCCCTCCCTCAACAGTAGATCCCTTGCAGAAATGATTGACCCCCCTGCAACATAATACCCACACCCAGGAACAATAGATCCCCCATGAGCAACAGAAGTCCTCCCCAGCAACAGTAGACCTTCTTCCTCCCCAAAAATAGATCCCCTCCAGCAACAATAGATTCCTCATCAACCAGCATCAATAGACACTCCAGCACATTCCAGCAACCCTTGCCATTCAGTTCCCCACACGTTCCTGCTGAAAAAAAGCCCTGTTTTTAGTAAATATAAACAGCTACCTTTTCTCTTCAGCAGTACATAGCAGTCTTGTGACTTCTATCAGTGTCTGGTTAAAGCCTGTAGGAGGAGTTTCCATTCTCCCTCTGAGGCTGCAGGACCCCTGACCCTCTGTCTAGTCAGTGCTGATTGGCCCTGTGCTGATCACATGCTCCCTCGCCAAAAAAAACACTCTAGCAATACACACTAAACTGAGCATGTGCAGAGTGCCCCCAAGGCTCTGTTCTATCAGGAGATGATTTGGGGACTGTGGAAGAAGGGGAGGATCAGAGAAGACAGGATCAAACAGCCTTTTCACACAATGCACAGGAGTAACCTCTTAGGTTCCACAGTGAGTATAACAAGCATGCTTTCCTGCATATACAAAAGTTCACATAGAAAAAAAACAAAAAAACTAGCAGTTGCGCGGGTCTTCCTACACCTTCAAAATGAGTAAATAAGCAAAAACAAAAGGGTCTCTCATGTTGGGCTACACCATCGAAGCTTAGGCATCAACAAGAGAGGAAAAGATCTTTCAAACTGAAGATGACACTAACTGGCGCTGCTGCTCTCCAACAATCCCACTGGGTAATGAATAGTCACTGAAACAACACAAGAAAGAGACGACTGCCCTAGTGTAATCCAATTTATTAATTGCAGCGTGAACTTTAAAAAAATAAAAACGCACTCACATGGGTACAGATTATAACAAGCATGCCTCATATGGCCAAAACTCCCCTCCATGGCTGCTGTAAGATCCGGGGGTACTGGAGCCCTCAACGGAGCCTGCCGACAGCTGTGAGCCACAAACGGTTCTCGGCGTGCCAATGCTACTGCGCATGCGCCCGGTCCAGCCAGCGTCATACTCCATAGCCAGGAGACCATACACAAAGGAGGAGCGGAGGCACGCAGAGACACGTCACTGTTGACGCGACAACGCGTTTCGGAGGCGTGGCCTCCTTTGTTAAGTCACTTCCCTTGCGTATGGTCTCCTGGCTACGCTGCGTGACGCTGGCTGGACCGGGGGCATGAACAGTAGCATTGGCACGCTGAGGACCGGAGTTTGTGGCTCACAGCTGTCGGCAGGCTCCATTGAGAGCTCCAGTACACCTGGATCTTACAGCAGCCATCGAGGAGAGTTGTGGCCATATGATTAGTGCTCGTTATAATCTGTAACCTTGTAAATGCATTTTGCATTTCAGTTCACACTGCAATTATTAAATTGGATTACACTAGGGCAGTCGTAGGGCATCTAGACGTGGTGAAGACGACTTGCTGAAGTTCAAACCGAGCATCAGAATGGCGGAGAAAGAGGATTTGAACGTGGCATGGTTGTTGGTGCCAGACGGGCTTGTTTGAGTATTTTAAATACTGCTGTATGATTCACGCACATCCATCTCTCGGGTTTACAGAGAATGGTCTGAAAAAGAGAAAATATCCAGTGAGTGGCAGTTGTGTGGAGGAAAATGCCTTGTTGACGTCAGAGGGTAATGGGCAGACTGGTTTGAGATGATAGAAAGGCAACAGTAATTAAAAAAAACACTCGTTACATCCAAGGTATGCAAAATACCATCTTTGAACGCTCAACACATCGAACCTTGAAGCAGATGGGCTACAGCAGCAGGAGACCACACCGGGTGCCACTCCTGTCAGCTAAGAACAATAGAAGATTGGAAAAACGTTGCCTGGTCTGATGAGTCCCGATTTCAGCTGCGACATTCAGATGGTGGGGTCAGAATTTGGCATAAAAAACATGAAAGCATGGATCCATCCTGTCTTGTATCAACGGCTCAGGCTGGTGGTGGTGGTGTAATGGTGGGGGGGATATTTTCTTGGCACACTTTGGGCCCCTTAGTACCATTTGATCATCGATTAAACCCCACACCCTACCTGAGTATTGTTGCTGACCATGTCCATCCCTTTATGACTACAGTGTCCCCATCTTCTGATGGCTCCTTAGAAGCAGGATAATGCACCATGTCACAAAGCTCCAATCATCTCACCACTGGTTTCTTAAACATGACAATGTGGCAGATGGTGATTTTGTTTGGGGGGGGGAGGCAAACAGCAGCCCTCCCCTTCCCCCCGAGCGGCACCCAGCTCCCCCCTCGCCGAGAGGCACCCCCCTCCGCTGTTTTCCGGTTGGTTCTGCACTTACCCCATCGTGGAGGGTGGCAGGCCATGTGGTGCAGCAGCTCAGCTCCTGTGTCCTCTCCTCCACTGCGGCTTCCTGCTCCTCCCCTCCTCCTCCTAGGCGTCCAATAGGATCGCCTGTCCTTTCAGCCAATTGGGTGACCGGTGTCAAAACCTGCTTCCTGATTGGCCGGGAGGAGGATCGGTGTTACAACAGCGAATATTAATTTGCTGTTGTAACACACCTGGGTGGGATCGGCGCGCACTTTCTGAGACCCGAACCCACCCTATATTGAAGCCTATCAGAGCCTTCAAAAAAAACAACCCCTCTGCATTGGAATCCATGCATCCGGTGCCCTGAAAGGGGCCGGACGCATGGATAGGGGGAGGCAGCGTGGACAGAGTGGGGGGCGGCGCCCGTGCGCCCTTAATGGACGGGCCTGCCCTGATGAGGTCACTGTACTCCAATGGTCTCCACACTCACCAGATCTCAATCCAATGAAGCACCTTTGGGATGTGGTGGAATAGAGATTGGCATCACGGATGTGCACCTGACAAATCTGCAGCAACTGTGTGATGCTATCATGTCACTATGGACCAAAATCTCTGAGGAATGTTTCCAACACCTTGTTGAATCTATGCCGCCAAGAATTAAGAAGGCAAAAGGGGGTCCAACCCGGTACTAGCAAGGTGGACCTAATAAAGTGGCCGGTGAGTGTACGTACTGCAGACGGGAAGTGGGTAAATAAAAGTAAAAAGTTGAATCAAGAATGGACTATTAATTATTGCTAATAAATCGAAAACATAAACGTAATGTACCATCCTATCAACTAGAAAATTGGAGCAGAAGGTTTGAGGCAACTATGGACTCTCATGGTATGGCAAAGACTCACATAAACATTTGTTTAAAAAAGTATACGTGTATTTAAGACAACAACATAATTTAAAAAGATCCTACGAAGAGAGGATATACAATACACGGTATTAAATCTCTGAAGAGGAACTGGACAGTTGGACGTGCGTCCATCCAACCAAAGGGACCATGGATCTTGTCCTGAGGTTGAATTGACATAGGACGAGATCCATGGTCCCTTTGGTTGGATGGACGCACGTCCAACTGTCCAGTTCCTCTTCAGAGATTTAATACCGTGTATTGTATATCCTCTCTTCATAGGATCTTTTTAAATGATGTTGTTGTCTAAAATAAATTTATACTTTTTTTTATACAAATGTTTATGTGAGTCTTTGCCGTACCATGAGAGTCCATAGTTGCCTCAAACCTTCTGCCCCAATTTTCAAGAATGAACTACTCACCTAAATTAGAGGTAGTAGTGTAACAAATATTTACTGTATAGACATAATGATACCCAGTGATTTCTAGGTGACAGGTACTCTTTATGGGGAATGCTTTATCTTTGTCACAGAAATAATCAGCATTTAATGTATACATAATGCAACGAGTGAACATCAATGTTAGCAGTGTTAGGAAAGCTCTATTGTAACAAATAGCTAAAGACTCACAAAGGCATCAGTGACTTTTACGGCTTCCTTGCTCCATCTCGGTCATTAATTTCCTAGTGAGGGATGAGATGGTCACTTTGTACAGTTCTGCTCCATTCATTATGAAGGATGGGAAACAGTTATAAATGTGTCTGTGTGATGTATGCTTAGGTCATTGACTAGAGATACAATGAAGCCATAACTCAATCCCCAACGTCACCTGATGACTTAACTTTTGGAGGTTTTCTTTTCCCGATGACATTTATAAAGTTCTAAATGTGAATGCGCACGCTTAACCCTTTGTTGATGAGACGTCCTTGTCTACAACTAGAGGATAAACAATGTTCCTTTCTTATGCCGTGTACACACGACCGGAAGGAACGAATCCGCCGTACAATTCGATCGTGTGTGGGCTTCATCAGACGGACTTTAGAAATAGAACATGTTTCAAATCTTTCCGATGGATTCGAGTCCGGTCGAAAAATCCGTTCGTCTGTATGCTAGTCCGACGCACACACAACGATGCAAGGGCAGCTATTGGCTACTGGCTATGAACTTCCTTATTTTAGTCCGGTCGTACGTCATCATGCTCGAAACAGTCAGACTTTGGTGTGACTTTGGTAGGCAAGTCCGTTGCGTCGGAACTCCGTCGAAAGTCCATCAAAAAGTCATTCGGAGTTCAGTCCATCGAAAGTCCACGGCATTAGACAAATGAACAATTCCCATAGGCTGCCATGGGCATTAAAAATTGAGTGCCGCAGCAAATATTCTGCGTTAGTCTTGGGGCGAACGGTTCAGCCTGAGCAAGAGTTTTTGTTCCTGAACATTGGCTGTTTGCCCCCCGTTGAGGGAACTCCCAAATTTGCATAATGTTCAGTGGGTGTTCGCACCACCAAACGCCCTGCAATGCACTGCGCGCTGCACAGTGCGTTCTGTCTGCGCCCTGATTGGGCAAAGCTTTGCCCAATCAGGGCACAGTAAAAGTTGGTTGTTATGGAGCAGGGATGGCCGTTGCGTCCTTAACAACCGATGAGTCATCAACTGTCAATGGGCTTCTCTGCTGACAGCTGAATAATAAAAAAGGAAAAATTGCCAGTAAAAAATAGTAAAAAAAGAAAAAGAAAAATGGGTCTGCTATGGATTATAAGGGGAACCCCTACTCCAAAATGTAAAAAAAAAACCCCAAAAAAACAGTGTGCCTCTCCAAAATCCATACCAGACCCTTATTCGAGCATGCAGCCTGGCAGGTCAGGAAATAGGGGGGGGGAGCAAGCAAGCGCCCCCCCCCCCACCTCCTGAACCATTCCAGGCCACATGCCCTCACCACCCCAAAGCACGTTGTCCCCATGTTTTTTTTTTTTTTTCCGGGTCGGCAGTGTGGAGGGGGTATGAGGTGCTTTGGGGTGGTGAGGGCATGTGGCCTGGAATGGTTCAGGAGGAAGGGCGTCCTCTCGTCCCCCTTCTTCCTGACCTGCCAGTCTGCATGCTTGGATAAGGGTCTGGTATGAATTTTGGGGGGGAACCCATGCCATTTTTTTTAAATGTTGGCATGGGGTTCCCCTTAAAATCCAGGGGGGCGGGATCTGGGGGTCCTCTTGTTAAAGGGGGCTTCCAGATTCCGATAAGCCCCCGCCCGCAGACCCCCACAACCACAGCCCAGGGAAGAGACCCCATCAACATGCCCCCCACCCCAAAACGCCCCCTCCTCATGTTGAGGGCATGTGGCTTGGTATTGTTCAGGAGGGAGGGGCGCTCATTTACCCCCCCTTTCCTGACCTGCCAGGCTGCGTGCTCGGATAAGGGTCTGGTATGGATTTGGGGGGCCCACGCTGTTGAACATTATTATTTATTATTATTATACAGGTTTTATATAGCGCCAACAGTTTACGCAGCGCTTTACAATAAAAAGGGAGACAGTACAATTACAATACAGTTCAATATAGAAGGAATAGGCCCTGATCGTGGAGCTTACAATCTAAGGGGGCGGAGGTGGTACAAAAGGTGATGGCTGCAGGGGATGATCTGATGGAGGCGACTCCAGTACAGATCTTAGGTGGAGGTGGGGTAGGCTTCCCTGAACAAGTGAGTTTTCAAGGATCGCCTAAAGATGGATAGGGTAGGAGCTGACCGGACATACGGGGGCAGGGAGTTTCAGAGGATGGGAGAGGCTCTGGAGAAGTCCTGTAGGCGAGAATGGGAGGAGGTAACAAGGGAGCTAGAGAGCATGAGGTCCTGGGAGGAGCAGAGAGGACGATTTGGGCGATGTCTGCATCATTAAAATCACTGCTCCTGAAAAAATTATTGTTTTACAATTTTTTTTTTGCATTGATACATGTCCCGCAGGGCAGTACCTAGACCTCCACACCCCTTTTAGGGCCAATTACTTGCATAAAAGCCTTCAAAATAGGGACTTTTTTCCTGTTCGAATCCCATAGACTTTAATGGAGTTCGCTGTTCGGGGCAGAACTTTTCCCCCGTTCAAGAGTTCTGCTGCGAACCAAACAGGGGGGTGTTTGGCCCATCTCTATTCTGCATAATAAGTGTATGTTAGGATGAAAAAATATAAATAAAAACATGCCTTTTCAATACATACACATTTCTCCATGTTTAATCCCTTTAAAGACACTGCAATTACTTCTTGCAGGCTGACGACA
Source organism: Lithobates clamitans (assembly GCA_037952925.1). Classification (NCBI taxonomy): domain Eukaryota; kingdom Metazoa; phylum Chordata; class Amphibia; order Anura; family Ranidae; genus Lithobates; species Lithobates clamitans. The sequence continues at coordinate 5,911,998 of JBBGZY010000133.1, read as the reverse complement.
CACATCTTTTTGTGGACTGAGTGGTGTCAGCCCTGTCCAGTTTTCTTTGGTTAAAGTGGTTGTAAACCCTTACATATAGCCAGTGAAGTGACTGACCTCAGGTATTACACAGAAAGGAAACCTCCTACATAAGTTGTACCTGTTTATCTGCAGCCCTTTTTTCACTACAAATACCTAAAAAATACAGTTTACACAGCACTTTTGATTGTCAGAAGGCTGGGGATGGGGATCTGATGTCACAGCGCAACATAGAGCAAGGAACTGAGTGTAATCTGAGACCTGAGTGGAAGCAATGGATGCACCCCCTCTACACAGTCTCATAGTGAAACATGCACAGTTGAGGCTGTCATTCACAGGCTGTGTGCTGGAGCTCCCTTCCTTGTCCCTCTGAATCTCTTGGCGTTGGCATAACCTGTCAGAAGTGACTCATGAAGATAGCAGAGGAAAGAGACAGTAGACAGGTATCACACTAGGTGCTATAGATCGAGGTAAATACACACTATTGAGGGACGTGCTTTGTTTATTTTTTACAACTACTTTAAACTACTTTTTTTTAAATTTCGTATAAAGTAAGAGAGGGTTATAACCCCTGTCGTTTTTTTTTTGCCATCTGTGTCCCTTTAGGGAGATTTCGCCTAATTTCCTGTCCCATAGCCATTACAGGAAGTGAGGTAATCCCTGGTTGTCACCAAGGTCACCAGAAGTAGTGTTATGGAGGAGCTCAGGTATGAGGAAAGATTAGCTGAACTGAATTCAATATCTTGAGAAGAGGCAATTAAGGGGGGATATGATCTCCATGTATAAATACATAAGGGGGGATATAATCACCATGTATAAATACATAAAGGGGGATATGATCTCCATGTATAAATACATAAGAGGGGGATATAATCTCCATGTATAAATACATAAGGGGGGTATGATCACCATGTATAAATACATAAAGGGTGATTTGATCTACATGTATAAAATTCAAAGAGGAGCATCACCACAGGGTGGCACTGTGGATGTGAAAAAGTAATCAACGGTGCCACGTCCTTGATTGGAAGTATACATAAATGAGTGAACTCAGGATGGACTTTTTAGGCACCACAGTATACAAGATAATAAAAATATAATCATTTATTGATACAAAGTATTTAAAAAACAACAAACAGTGCAATTAAAATTGCTAGCAACATACACTAGACAAACTACCACATATAGACATCCTCACCACTACCCTAGGGCCATATTGTACCTCGACTTAAATAGAAAGGGTAATCTATAGATAATAGGCCTGGCGTGGATTGGTGTCGTGGGCAGAGGAGCTGGAACGCCCGGTGCTCTACAGGTTTCGCACTGAGCGCGCTTATTCAGGAGCTTCAAGTGGGTACTTTATGTGGGAGAAAATACATTAAGTAAGTACCAACAAGTTATATACATTAGTAAGCAATAGTTATAAATTGTCAGCCAAGTCATACTGTCAGAGTTACAAACACAGCCGGCCGGTGATCATTAGCGGAACAATGTGAGATCGGCAGTACAGCATGGATGTGGGGACACAAGTAAGTAAATAGCACTATGGTGAACCAAGGTACCCAAAAGGTGGTAGAGCAGGGTGATGTGCTAGAGTGCAGGGAAACAGATTGATTTATATCAGGCAAGAAAAGAAAGGGAAACAATTCCTTCAACCAGCAAGGAGCAAAAGTAGTCTGCTTACATAACAGTAATGACAGAATGCGGGGAACACAGCACTGCTCAGGAAGCGTAGGCCAGAGGATATAGTATCTAAAGTATAAATCATTGATGAGGGAGTCTATAGTTAGCATAACATTGGGAAAAGTAGATGGAGAAAAAAAAGGAGAAAAAAGAAAGGAAAAAAAAAAAAAGAAAAAAAAAGGAAAAAAGGACATAAGGAAATAGGGAAGGGGGAAGTTGAACGGAGAAAAAAATCAAACAGTAACCAGCAATAAAAAAAAACAGTCCAGAAAAAGGGAGGAGACAAGAATAGTACAACATGGATAATCCCCGGGGTCAATAGGACACGTACCCACAGCCGCAGTAAGCAACGTGGTATAGCAGTATATTGTATAAATACCTTGGTGGTCCATATGTGGAACTTGGTGTAGAGTTATTCACTTTTAGGTCATTACAGAGGACAAGGTGGACGCTTTATGTATGAAGAAAAAAGATTTAACCTCCACAAATGGAAAGGCTTCTTCACAGTAAGAGCTGTGAAAATGTGGGATAGACTCCCTCCAGAACTAGTTCTGGCCAGCTCAGTAGATTGTTTAAAATAGGAGTTGGATGCATTCCTAAATGCACAAAATATACCTGGATATCAACATTTAGATAAAAGATAATAACACCAAGGATGGTTGGTCCAGGATATATCCAATTGCATCATGGAGGGATAAGTAAGAAATTGGAAAACTATTCAAATTTGAAAGCATAGTTACATAGTAGGTGAGGTTGAAAAAAGACACAAGTCCATCAAGTCCAACCTATGTGTGTGATTATATGTCAGTATTACATTGTATATCCCTGTATGTTGTGGTCGTTCAGGTGCTTATCTAATAGTTTTTTGAAAATTTCGATGCCCCCGCTGAGATGACTGCCTGTGGAAGGGAATTCCACATCCTTGCCGCTCTTACAGTAAAGAACCCTCTACGCAGTTTAAGGTTAAACCTCTTTTCTTCTAATTTTAATGAGTGGCCACGAGTCTTGTTAATCTCCCTTCTGCGAAAAAGTTTTATCCCTATTGTGTGGTCACCAGTACGGTATTTATAATTTGAAATCATATCCCCTCTCAAGCGTCTCTTCTCCAGAGAGAATAAGTTCAGTGCTCGCAACCTTTCCTCATAACTAATATCCTCCAGACCCTTTATTAGCTTTGTTGCCCTTCTTTGTACTCGCTCCATTTCCAGTACATCCCTCCTGAGGACTGGTGCCCAGAACTGGACAGCATACTCCAGGTGCGGCCGGACCAGAGTCTTGTAGAGCGGGAGAATTATCGCTTTATCTCTGGAGTTGATCCCCTTTTTAATGCCAATATTCTGTTTGTTTTGTTAGCAGCAGCTTGGCATTGCATGCCATTGCTGAGCCTATCATCTACTAGGACCCCCAGGTCCTTTTCCATGCTAGATTCCCCCAGAGGTTCTCCCCCCAGTGTATAGATTGTATTCATATTTTTGCCACCCAAATGCATTATTTTACATTTTTCTACATTGAACCTCATTTGCCATGTAGTTGCCCACCCCATTCATTTGTTCAGATCTTTTTGCAAGGTTTCCACATCCTGTGGAGAAGTTATTGCCCTGCTTAGCTTAGTGTCGTCTGCAAATACAGAGATTGAACTGTTTATCCCATCCTTCAGGTCGTTTATGAACAAATTAAACAGGATTGGTCCCAGCACAGAACCCTGGGGAACCCCACTACCCACCCCTGACCATTCTGAGTACTCCCCATTTATCACCACACTCTGAACTCGCCTTTGTAGCCAATTTTCAATCCATGTACTCACCCTATGGTCCATGCCAATGCACCTTATTTTGTACAGTAAACGTTTATGGGGAACTGTGTCAAATGCTTTTGCAAAATCCAGATACACCACGTCTACGGGCCTTCCTTTATCTAGATGGCAACTCACCTCCTCATAGAAGGTTAGTAGGTTTGGCAAGAACGATTCGAAAACTATTTTTTTTCGTTATTTCAAATTTGTTTAAATTCCGTACTATTGTAATTTGGAAATTCTGATACATTCGAATTTATGAAAAACGAAAATTCGTCCGAATTTCAATTCAGAACAAAATGAACCACACATCTCTAGTGTCCCTAACCTGGAACAATTATGAAGAGTTGAGATGTCATGGAATGCGAGTTCAGATGCCACTACTGGATAGTGAAGATAAGGCATGGGGGGGCAACACTGGAATGGGCACCTTTAAAACAAGTCAACACCAAGCAGCTCCAGCATTGCTATCCATCATAGCAGTGGTGGAACTACCAAGGCTGCAAGGGTCGCACTTGCATCCAAGACAGCAGGAAGGGAGCCTGCTGCAGAACATGTGAAAGGGTCCCTCTGTGGGACTGTAATAAAGAGCCTCATGATGGGAGTAAAGGGCCGTGGGATCAGATGGGAGGGCCCCGAGCTTGGAGGAAAGGGCCAAGCCACCAAAGGAAAGGGCCCCAGGACCAAGGTAAAGGGCTCTGAGCCCGATGGAAAGGGCTCGGGGACCGATAGAAAGGGTTTGGGGACCAATAGAAAGAGCCTCAGGACCAATGGAAAAGGCCCTTCATAGTTTCTTGCACCAGGGCCTTGAAGGTTCTAGTTACGCCTCTGCACCATGGCTCACATTAAGCACTCAGGGAGACATTTGTGTTATGGAACCCAACTCTCAGAGGCACCACGTTCCATCATGCCAAGGATTTTTGTACACACAGGCAGCATACACTTTGACTTTTAAATGTCGCCGGGGCTGAAAAATCTATATGGCGTAAACTTTTGCCTAAAAATCAATCTCATGTAGGGTTTGATTAGAAGAAAATTGCTATCCCATTTGTTTCTACATTTGTCTGCATGTTGTCCTTTTCACTCATAGGCTGGACAATGAGAAGCATTCTTTAAAAATTCCCCGAGAAAGTGTATGACATTAAAATGTCCTTTGATGCTCTTTCGCTAAACATCGGACATTAGCGGTTTGGGTGACACTGATCCCTAATGCATCTCGCTTCAATCAATAGACACCAGAATTTCGCAATTAAGAAAAGGGGGGTTTTAGACCAAACGCAGACACGCTTTTATGTCACTCCTGTCTTTTCGCTCAGGACTATAATTCAAGAAGAAAGATACATTTCTGGTCGGGCAAAATCTTTTTTCATGTGTTTTTCTGTTTATCCGTATTTATAGAACATGAAATTAGACACTCGGATCATAGATCAAGAAATTGCCTCCAGACCCTTAACTATTTCGGCAATATCCCAGTTTTTGCTTTATTTGTTTTGCTTTGATGAAATGGATGAATAGTGCGGAGTCTGTATTAGACTGTGCTGGCTGCTATACTTCATTATGTAGATCTTTTCTTTCTCTCTTTTTTTTTCCACTAATAAAGCCTTTAATTTGGCTTTGGTAATGCGAGGCTTGAGGAGGAACTCCAATCTAATTAAAAAATGAAATTCAAGGGATTGCTTTAAAAAGTCACAGTTGAAACCATTAAATAGATCCAATTAACACTTTTACTTACTATCCTTGTCACTGGAGAGTAGCTGAATACGGCAACTGTCTACTGAACATTTTGAGTCGGATTTACTAAAACTCGAGCACACAGAATCTGGTGCAGATGTGTATAATAGCCAATCAGCTTCTTACTTAAGCTCGTTCAATTAAGCTTTGACAATAAAACCTGGAAGTTGATTGGCTACTATGCACAGATCCTGTGTGCAGCCGTTTTACTAAATAGAGAAAAACTCACCCAAGCTCAACCGCTATATAGTATAGTTGGTGTGTAGAGTAGTCGTTGCTCTGGCTAATTAAGCTCACAAAAGATCCATAGAAAGTACAGGCCGGCAACTTGACAGCTTCTCCATAGAAAATATTTATCTAAGCATTACAGCAATAACATCATACAAAACTGACACGTTTCGGCCTTAGGCCTTTATCAAAAGCTTTTGATGAAGGCCTAAGGCCGAAACGCGTCAGAATTTTTGGATTTATGTAACATCGCTTTGCCCTGTGGCCACTAGGGGCGCACACACGCTGCAGGAGGCGCGCGCGCCCCCTGCTCTCCCCCTGAGCCGATGCTTGTGCCCAGCGGTCCAATCACTGCCGGGCTCCCGCAATCGCGGCTGACACACGGAGAACTGGGATCTGTGTGTGTAAACTGGTTCTCTGAGGGGAGAAGTGACAGATCGTCTGTTCATACAGAGTTTGAACAGCGATCTGTCATCTCCCCTACACAGTCCCCTCCCCCCTTCAGTTAGAATCACCTACCAGGGAACACAATTAACCCCTTGATCACCCTGATCGCTGTATAAATGCCAACGGTCCCAAAAATGTGTCAAAATTGTCAGATGTGTCCGCCATAATGTCACAGTCCTGATAAACATCGCAGATCGCTGCCATTACTAGTAAAAAAAAATTAATAATAAAAATGCCATAAAACTAACCCCTATTTTGTAGACGCTATAACTTTTGTGCAAACCAATCAATATACGCTTATTGTGATTTTTTTTTTACCAAAAATATAAAGAAGAATACATATCAGCATAAACTGAGGAAAAAATTTTTTTTTATATATTTTTGGTGGTATTTATTATAGCAAAAAGTAAAAAAATATTGTTTTTTTTTTTTTCAAAATTGTTGCTTTTCTTTGTTTATAGCGCAAAAAGTAAAAACCACAGAGGTGATCAAATACCACCAAAAGAAAGCTCTATTTGTGGGAAAAAAAGGACGTCTATTTTGTGCAATGTCGCATGACCGCGCAATTGTCAGTTAAAGCGACGCAGTGCCGAATCGCAAAAAGTGCTCTGGTCAGGAAGGGCGTAAACTCTTCCGGGGCTGAAGCGGTTAAATAAATATTTTCTATGGAGAAGCTGTCCAGTTGCCAGCCTGTACCTTCTATAGTTTTAATAAATCTCCCCCTTTTTTGCCCCTTTCACACAAGTGATTCGATAGGGTCTGCCTGTCAGTTTTTCAGACGGACCTGATCGGACCCTCCAGTCTCTTCTATGGCGGATGTCAGCAGACACCGGCCACCATCCGATCTGTTCCTGTCCACTAGACATGTGCACTGCTGAAAAATTCATTCGTTTTCGTTTCATTCATTTTTTTTTTTTTTTGTTTTTTCGTTTTTTGGGTCATTCGTTATGATTGCAATTTGTAAATTTGTAAGTTCAAAAATTTGTAAATTCGAAATTCCGTAATATCATAAATTCGTAATGCGAAAATCCTAAAATAAGAAAGAAAATCAGAAAAATTTGAAAAAAAACGAAAATCCAAAAATTCTAAAGAATAACTAACTATTATTTGTTTTTCCCAAAAATTTTATTTCAGAAAAGAAAACATCTACAGAAATCTCAACTTGTGTACATAAATGAGTGTTAGAACAATAAAATTGTAATGCAAGAGCAAACTCTGTCACTTCGACATAAACCTCTATATAGTGTCTCTGGGCCTCTCAGTCCCAGTTGCTTTGTTATGCTCTGTCCAAGGTTAGGACTCATACGGTACACCACTACCGTTCGGGTTCTCAGGTTGCCCACCGGGAGAAGAAGGCGGCTAGGGAAGAGGGTGTAGGCCCCATATGATCCTATCTGGCGAGGGTCGTGAGTATTAGTGGTGAGGGGCTCACTGTTCCTCTTGCCCCTATGTGTACCTAGTTGAGTTTAGTTGGGGAATATGTGAAGTGAGTTGAAGATAACTAACTATTAAATTATAGGTATTGGAATTTTCTTTCAAATATGGCTGTTAGTGAACGTAACAAATACGAATTTATCCGCAGTTACCAATTATCCGAAATAACGAATGCCATATCTAAACAAGTGGAACGGAAAGAATTAATCATAAATTATAATAATAAAAAGTTTTTATTATTGTTATTTATTTTTATTAACTCATTACGTTCCATTCGTTTAGATATGGCAATCGTTATTTCGGATAATTTGTAACTGCGGATAAATTTGTATTCGTTACGTTCACTAACAGCCAAATTTGAAAGTAAATTCCAGTACCTATAATTTAATAGTTAAAATTTCAGATTTTCGGCTTTTTGAATTTTGAATTTATGAATTTACGGATTTTCAAATATTTGAATTTAGGGAATATTCTGAAAAATTCGATAAACGGGTTTTTGTTAATTCGATTTTTAGGAATTAACAAATTTGTCGAAATTCATTAAAAAACTAATTCGGAACGAAACTAATTGCACATGTCCACTGTCCACCAAAAACAGATGGATGGGAACCTATTCCCCCATGCGTCTGGCGGATCGGATTGAATTGAAACAGACAGGCGGTCCATTTTTCCATCCAGTTGCCCCATATAGGACAGCGGGCTGTGTCTGCTCTGCATGGCGGAGCAGACCTGTCATCCACCTGCTCAGCGGGGATCAGCGAAAGAGATCCCACCGCTGAGCAAGCAGATCCTTCTTCATAGAGGCGTCCATGTGGAAGGGGCCTTTGTGTCTCCGATTTGTCTTCTATATATCAGTGGTGTCCAAACTGCAGCCCACTGTAAGATTTTATCCACCCCTCTGATGTAAGAGGGGGTTTTGAAGGGGTCTCTGTTGTAAGGTGGACTTTAAGACCCCTTTCACAATGCGGGCGTTTTTCAGGCGCTACAGCGCTAAAAATAGCGCCTGCATAGCGCCTGTAAAAAGCGGCTCCATTCACTCCAGTGTGAAAACCCGAGAGCTTTCACAATGGAGCGGTGCGCTGGCAGGGCGTCACAAAAAGTCCTGCCAGCAGCTTCTTTGGAGCGCTGAACTCACCGCTCCTCCACCGCTGCTCCCCATTGAAATCAATGGGGCAGCGATGCGATACCGCCAGCAAAATGCCGCTCCGGCGGCGTTTTGCGGTCAGATTTAACCCCTTTTCGGCTGCTAGCGGGGGGTTAAAACTGCCCCGCTAGAGGCTAAATAGCGCCGCTAAAGGGACAATAAAGATCCGCTTTACCGCTGATGCCTTAGGTGGCTCGGTGTGAAAGGGGTCTTATGGGGACTCAGATGTAAGGGGGGACTCCCATATTTATTCCCTTATTATTTATTTATTATGGGTACTTATATGGCACTGTGAATTTACGCAGTGTTTTACATCTATATTGTACATTCACATCAGTCCCTGCCCTCAAGGAGCTTACAATCTAAGGTCCCTAACTTATATGCATACATGAACATGCTAGGGTCAATTTTGATAGGAGCCAATTTTACCTACCAGCATGTCTTTGGAGTGGGACTCCTATAAGGGGGACTCTATCCTAAGGGGACTCTTATGTAACGTGGACTTTGATGGGCACTCTGATGTAAGGTGGACTCCCTTATAAAATCAGTCCACCTTACATCAGAGTTCCCATTACAGTCTACCCTTGCATCAGAGGAACTAATCCTTTGTTTTGTCTGCCTCTATATATCCCCCCCAGACGACGTCCAAGGAGATGAAACGCGTCGGGTAGGACCCCACTGCCGCCATTTGTACGTTTACAGCGCTAATTTAAAGATATACATGTGAGTGTATTTCCTAGTTTTTTAATAAATTTGCTACATATTTTTACGGATTTACACTATGTGGCCTTTCCTTTCTCCTCTCCACCTATTGCTACCACCATCTGCTTTCTGACATCACCTTGAGGGATACACACGGTCCACGGTTCATCCCAGGACCTCCATCCAACTCCTCTGGATCTCCTACAGCTGTTCACCACCTAAGCCTGTTTGACCCAACTAAGCGTATGTCTTTTTGGGTCCAATTGATCCGGTAAGCCTCCTTATTGTCGGTGGTGGTGTTCTCTCCACTTCAGATGTCACACTCTTATTGATATGTCCTACACATGAAGTCACGTATTATCTACGGACTATTATTTCATACGAGTTACATATTTATGGAGGACTTTTGTCTAATTTATGTCTAATTTTTATCTAGAGGTTTACTAGCCCATGGACTTCAGTGTCTTCATGCTAGACATTTATGGTTGTTTGTATTAGCGCTACACTTATTTTGTTTTGTCTGCCTCTATATGCCTGTCTCTTTTTTTAGGAAAGTGAAAAAATAGTGATGCCGGCGTGCCCGGTACAACAGGACCGGTTGTACTGCCCTATCAGCGGCCCTGCTCCCAGCAGATGCAAGTAATCTTTACCTGATGCTAGCTGCTGGGAGGGTATTAAGTCCATCCTCTGCATTTGCCTCTTGCTCCAGTGCTGCTATCCAGATGCTTGCTTGCTGTTAAATCCGGAGCCTGATTCCTACCTGATCCTGCCTTGGGAGACACCCGCTGGTGGACATTGGAACTACAATCTTCTGCTCCTTGAACCATAGCGCAACCAGCAGGTGATCCAGGTCCTGACACCCGGAGAAAACTGAAAACCCCTTTTTCTCCATTCGGAATAGGCGCTCAGCAGGAACCCCTCAGCCTGCATCAGTGAGAAGCCTGTGTGACATATATTCCTTTTTTCCATCATGGAAGGGCACAGCACTGTCACAGCATGTATATATTGGTGAACCACATAAATGCAAGGACAACTCGCCATCCTCACCCATGCAAAACAATCTGACAAAATGACTGCCACCACTGCAGATATACTCCATTAAAAAAAAAAACTTTGCTCTTTATTTAGCCATGGTAAAATTTACAAACTTTTTTGTGTTTTATGACTTTTATCCTTAGTCGTAGCTCCAGCAGGCAAAGACCCGACGTAACTGGTTTTTATGAAGACTGTCATGAATTGCCTAATCTGCTAGCACTATATAAATGAATACAATAAATCAACAGATTAGGCCTTTTTTGGCTACCTATTTATAGACATCCACATATTGTGTGATTGGTACTGAATATTAGCGTGTGCTTGGAAATATGTTATCTCCGTTGCCTATTATGTCTACATATTATTATGTTGTATATCATGCATTTAATGCGATACAATAGATATTTTGTCTATGCGGTGAATAAATGTGTTTCCATTGTGTCGCTGTTCATTCTCCGACTTGTGCAGGGAAAAGAGCTGTAAGGAATGCTTTAAATTCTAGACACAAGTTAAACTTGGCAGCGGAGGTGTGAATACACACATACTCTTTATTGCTTGCCTATTAAACTTTGCTGAGGGGGGGAATGGTACTTCTAATCCAGATGTGGCCACATGTTGTAATCTCCCTGCCATCAGTCTGGAAGGAGGTTCCAGATACAAGCTGGATGGATTTCATTAGAGGGGAACAAAGTAGGCTTTTGTTTATCCCTTCCAGATAGCCGGAGTAGGAAACAAGCGTATCATGCTAATTTGTCTCCATTAGAATATCACTCAGTCAGAAACTCGTCTCAGCCTTGGAGATTCAGAGAACTGATACTAGACAGGCAAAAGTGAAAATGTTCAGGTTAATGTAACTTCATCCTCTGCCGTCAGAGCCAACAAGCTGGTCATTTGGGTAACCTGACCCTGGAGCTGGCTGATAACGCCGTATAAGTGGGAGCAAATCAAGTTCTAACAAAGTACGATGGCCTAACATGTCCTCTGGATAACGCAATTATCCGCTGACACCAGGTGCTGTCTTGTTGTTACTATGTTAGGCTTCTTTTGTTTCATTTAATAACATTTCGAAAGTGCTCCCAGACCTCAGACCATTGTCCCCTCCCCGCCAAGTGACATTTTGCTGTCCAGCTGCCCATGCTTGGGGGGGGGGGGGCAAAATCAGGCTGCCTTAGCTTTCTCCTTCTCAACCGGGCAATAGTTCTGGGTGTTGTCCGTCCATATTTTCTAAGGATTGTTAACCCCTTCGTGCCTAAGGGTAAAACAAATCTAAATGCATTTCTGGCATTTAGATTTGTTTTGCCTTGGATTGTTGAGAGATCCATCTCTCTTTTGGGGATAGCAGCTTCAGTGTTAAATCTCTCGCAGACTTTTTCTTTTTCTCTGATGCCTATATTCCTTGAAATAGCAACCCTACTGACACAGCTCTTTGTACTACTTACCTTTATCTTTTTAACCGTTACATAATGAAATGTTGAAAATCACCTTGCTACTAAACACTATACACATTCTCCTCTTCATACACCCCTGAAGAAGGTCAAAAATTGTACTCCGAAACGCGTTGGGTGTAAGGAGGATATACTATATGCTTTCTAGTAGGCTTGTGCAATTAGTTTCATGACGAATCGAAATTCGCGCGAATTTTGCATCTTTCGGACATTCGGATGCATCCGAATAAAAAAATAACGAATTTCAACGAATACGAAAGAAATTATAGCGGATATAACGAATGAATTCAACATGATTCGGTAATTTGTTAAAGGTCTAATGAAACAAAAGGTCAACTCAAAGTAAATTTTTCAGTCCAATCAGCTGATTAATTTTGTGCTGGAGGTTGGATTACTGGCAAAGTGCATTCCTGAGAACTCAGTGAGAAGGATGTTGTATTGTATTTGAGCAGAGGAGAAGAGATATTACACGCGTTGAGTGTAAGGAGGATATACTATATGCTTTCTAGTAGGCTTGTGCAATTAGTTTCATAACGAATCGAAATTCGGCCGAATTTTGCATCTTTCGGACATTCGGATGCATCTGAATGTCCGCATAAAAAAAAATAACGAATTTCAACGAATACAAAAGAAATTATAGCGGATATAACGAATGAATTCAACATGATTTGGTAATTCATTAAAGGTCTAATGAAACAAAAGGTCAACTCAAAGTAAATTTTACAGTCCAATCAGCTGATTAATTTTGTGCTGGAGGTTGGATTACTGGCAAAGTGCATTCCTGAGAACTGAGTGAGGAGGGTGTTGTATTGTATTTGAGCAGAGGAGGAGAGATATTGTCATTGTGTGTGTTAATAGATTCAATAAACAATCGACTCTCCAAACTACGAATCATTATCACGAATATATATACCTACATAAATATCGAATTTCAACTAATATGAAAGAAATTATAGCGCATATAACGAATCCTCTTCAGAGAAGCCTATCCTGCCTCCATCTAACAACTGCACTATTTTCTCCATTAGCTCGTCCCCCACAGCTATTACACTTTTGTATAACTTGACCCTCCCTCCTAGATTGTAAGCTCTAACGAGCAGGGCTCTGATTCCCCCCTGTATTGAATTGTATTGTACTTGTACTGTCTGCCCTAATGTTGTAAAGCGCTGCGTAAACTGTCGGCGCTATATAAATCCTGTATAATAATAATAATAATTAATTCAACATGATTCGAGATTCAGTATAACGAATACCGACACTCTACGAATAATAACGAATTATCCGAAAACGTATTAACGTAACATAACGAATATAACAGAACGAAATTATGTATTTTACGAATGACAACGAACCGAAACTAAATAAATTTTTCTGTTGTGCACAAGTCTACTTTCTAGCACGGTGACAATAGTTAACATTGTTTAGACGAACATTGTTTCATTTCCATGTGTATTTTAATAATGGTGTTTAATCATTAATAAAAACCTTTTCTACTATAAATACTCCGTATACTCCTCTATTAGATACTATAACGTGCTTTTAAAGTCCATTTAGGGGAAACTTTTTTCTTTCAATCTAAATGCCTAAGCACAATTTTGCAACTTTGACATGTGTTAGTAAAACTGTACATATCATCACAACTACTAGGTGTTGCATCCAGGTGGATTATTCCGTGTTTTTTTCAAGACAAATTGGGCTTTTATTTGGTGGTAAATGGTAACAGATTACAAAAAAAAGATAATACCACGCTGACACATATACCTTAAAAAAAAGCAAAAAATTAAGCTGCAGCCCTACTGTGAGATACACACAGAAATCAGTTAATAAAAATATATAGAGATGCACCTCCACCACATAGAAAACATGCTTTCCATGCGGAAAAAGCATTCCAGACGTGGCCCCAGAACAACGTCATCTTGTGACGAAACATGCCAGAAGGAGGGACATGCTGACATCATCGCTTTACTAAGATCCTGGAAGGACGAGCGGTCTTGCTGTAAGTGCAATACCATTTTTTAGGTTAATCCACCACACCAAAAGGTGCACCTCCACCACATAGAAAACATGCTTACCAGATGGCAAGCTTGGAAAGCTTGTGGCCAATCCCCAGCCAGGGTCTTTATCCTGGGGAGAAATCTGATGCCAGCTCCAGGAGGGATCTCACTCCAGGCGGAAAAAGACAACCAGACGTGGCCCCAAAACGACGTCATCGTGTGACGAAACGCATCGGAAGGAGGGACGTGCTGACGTCATCGCGTTACTAAGATCCTGAAAAGGACGGGCGGTCTATGCAAGCCGGCAGCTTTTTTATCCCTTGCTTTTTTATCTGCTCTTTGCTATAAGTGCAATACCATTTTTTACCATTAAAGGTGTAGCTGGTTTTACACTATAGCGAGTTTTGCTTTTTGGGTATCCTGGCTCATTGTCCATTAAATGCTGAGGTGGAGGTGTACTCCTTGTTCCTTGCAAGAGTGGTGAGACGTCTGGTTGGCTTTTTCCGCCTGGAGTGAGATCCCTCCTGGAGCTGGCATCGGATTTCTCCCCAGGATAAAGGCCCTGGATGGGTATTAGCCACAAGCTTTCCAAGCTTGCCATCTGGTAAGCATATTTTCTATGTGGTGGAGGTGCACTTTTGGTGTGGTGGATTAACCTGTCACGATTTACAATCAATGGACATTTACTCATATGGGCTCGACTGATCGTTTCAATTGATGATCCTGTGGACTCTTATTTCACCTTCATATACATGCACAATAGGCACTGAATGTAGATGTTTAGCATTATAATATATTTTTATTAAATGGTAACAGATATCTCCTGATTTTTTTTTTTTTATTATCAAAGGAAAACTGGCTCAGTTTTTTTTGCTGTATATTTATTGGTACTACTATTCTGGAAATTTTATGGATATGCAAATTCTATCCTCATATTGATTAGTGATTACAAATGAAAGTCTATTTATTATTTTTTTTTTTTTAAATAACAAACATGTTATATTTACCTGCTCTATGCAGTTGGTTTTGCACAGAGTAGCCCAGATCCTCCTCTTCTCTGGCCCCTCCCTCCTGTCGAGTGCCCCCACAGCAAGCAGCTTGCTGTGGGGGCACCCGAGCCGAGCTGCAGCTCTGTGTGTCCATTCAGACACGGAGCTGCAGTTCAACCCCGCCCCCTTTCTCTCCTGATTGGCTAACTGACTTTGATTTATATCAGTAGGAGCCAATGGCGCCACTCCTGTGTCTCAGCCAGTCAGAAGGGAGAGTCCCGGAAGGCCTAAAGGGACTCGTGGACATTGCTGGATAGCGATGAGGCTTAGGTAGGTATTAGAGGGGCTTAAGGGGGGCTGCTGCACACAGGAGGCTTTTTATCTGAATGCATAGAATGCATTAGGATAATAAACCTTCTGCCTTTACAACCACTTTAACCCCTTCGCTCCTAAGGGTAAAACAAATCTAAATGCCTAAACACAATTTTGAAACTTTTAAATGTGTTAGTAAAACTGTATACCGTATATACTCGAGTATAAGTCGAATTTTTCAGCACATTTTTTTGTGCTGAAAGTGCCCCCCTCGACTTATACTCGAGTCAAGCACTTTTCTGCAGCAAAAAATTTCATTTTCCGAACCGACTTTGGGGCCCCGTATCTCAGGGCCACCTAGTGCAAATTTGGTATGCAAACCTAGTGGACCTGGTACCACAACATATCCAAAGCTGAAGTTCCTAGCTCTAAGTGGCCCCGAGATACGGGGCCCCAAAATCGGTTCGGAAAATGTCATTCTCTGCTGCAGAAAAGTGCTTGACATTTTCTGAACCGATTTTGGGTCGCCATATCTCGGGACCACTTGGTGCTAGAAACCCCAGCTTTGGAAATTTTATGGTGCCAGTTCCACTGGGTTTGCACACCAAATTTGGGGTTCTTAGCACTAAGTGGCCCCGAGATACGGAGCCCCAAATTTGGTCAACTGTGTCTATCTGCAGCAATGTCATTTCGGGACCCTTTGGGTTCAGAGACCCCAAATTTTGGCTGCAGCTAGGGGGCATCTAGGAAGCCTTAACTACCGAGTTTGAAGTTCAGGGGACCTATGGCTGCAAATGGGCACAGTGAGGCATGCAAATGGGAACAGTGATGCTGCAAATGGGCATTGTTGACCCTCTTTTCCACTTAAAGTAGCTGTGCATTTCTCACCCTCGTCTTATACTCGGGTCAATAAGTTTTTCCCATTTTTTTGTGGTAAATTAGGGCCTCGACTTATACTCGGAACGACTTATACTCGAGTATATACGGTATATCATCACAACTAGACATGTGCATTCGTTTTCGTCCGAATGCATTTTCGTCCGAATTTCAGGTATTTTCGTTATCGTTTTAACAAACGATAACGAAAGCGCAGATTCCGAAAAACGAAAGATCCGACATAAACAAATGCTTTATTTTCGTTTTCGTTGCGACAACAGTTCGATATAGATAGGAGATTCGACATGACGCTAACAATAACAATTTGTGTCTATCGAACCTGTGGTCGAATGTGCCTAACCTTAACTCTATAGTCTATCCACCATAGTAGTCCAAGATTATTCGAGAAGATTCGACATAGAGAGAAGATTCGACATAGAGAGAAGATTCGACGTAGAGAGAAAAACTAAGTAAAATAAAAATAATGATGATGATGGTTATTATTGGTCAATTGTAACCAAAGAGGAGGGGCAGTAACATAGCTAGAACCGCATGTACAGCCAACTTAGTTTCACTTACGATTTGCTAGCAGAGAGAGACAGACACGCTGATTCATTTCAGAACAGTCAATCTTAGCTGGTCCGTTTGAATTCATTGTCACTTATCAGAAATTCTGAACTATTTCATTTGAGCATAAGCTAAGTACAGCAGCAGAATAGTAGTGAAGCAAGCTACATCTGTGTTGTGAACTTGATAGATAGACTAGTGATACTAGTGTTGCTGCTAGTGTTGTGATAGCCTCAGAGGCTGCCCGTGTTGTGGTGGGGGGTGATTTATAGATTGAGATTCTATAAACCCTATCTCCACTCCAGTCCATTTTCTGACTTGCAGTTGCTGTAAAGTTCAGAAATGTACCGTTCTAATGTAAAAGTGAAGGCTGGTAGAGGTAGTGGTCGTGGTCGCGGTCGCGGTGGACGCCTTGGTAAAAAAAGTGGCAAGGTCTCTGCTACTAGTGCCTCTGACACTTCTGCCGCCACCAACATGCCGTCCACAGCAGTGGGTGTCACCGCCAATGCCACCAGCAAAGCTAGTTCCACCACCCCCAGTTCTTCTAATATTACTTTTCCTGCCAGACCACCAACATCTGCTGCCACTTCCACTGCCAGTGCAGCGCCTCCTTCCACTTCTACAGGTGTTATGGCTGCATATTTTTATGGAATAGGCAAGAAACCTAGTAAAGTGGAGTTGCCTTTACAGTCACCACCACCAATCACACTACCAGTGCCACTGCCCAGCTCCCCAAAGGAGCAATTGAGGGAGACAGCAGCAGAGACAGAGTGTGAGACTTTTTCTTCATTGGCCCAAAAAGATGATTTTGAATGTGATGCTCCTCTTTCCCCAAACACTGCGGATGTTTTATACAATCTTAGCCCACAGGACTTACAGCTTGACCTGGAGAAAGTGCAAGAGGGATATTCTGTGAGGAGTAGGACAGGTAGCAGTCCACTTTTTTCATCTGCTGCTAACTCCCCTACTCCCTCTGTTATTATGGAAGAATCCTGTGATGATATCACCGACCTCCCAGTCCCCAGCACCCCTGCCATTAGCAGCACTAGTTCTAGTTCACCAAGTGTAACTGTAGTGGCAACAGCTTCCACCACTGGTGTGCTACCTGCTGCAGCTATATCAGCCCTAAATAGATATCCACAGGGTCAAGGGGCTGCATCCCGCCGCAGCAACGTTTGGAAATACTTTCAAACATTGGAAGGCGGGTTCTTTGCCAAGTGTAAATTGTGTGGGAAGCAAGTAAGTAGGGGTAAAAAGTTAGGTCATTTAACCAATGCTGGTATGAACCTACACCTTAAAAATTACCACCACTCTACTTTACTGCGGGCAGAGGCAGAAAAAGAAGATGGTAGCGCAGGAAGCAGCATAACGGACTCTGACTGTACTGGTGGTACCTCCTCAAGCACACCACTTACTCAGAGCACAGGAGGCAATAGAGAGGGTTCAATTAATACAACCCGTCCACGTGCAGTAGTTCCACTGCAGACCCAATCAGGCTCCTCGTCCTCCCAAGGACATCATCAGCCTACCCTCGATAGTTTTGTTGGCTTTAGTTCCAAGGGCATGTCAAAACAGCAGGCCAACAAGATCACCCGCCTCATTGGCCAATTCATTGCTGTTGGAGGAGCCTCTTTTCGCATGATTGAAGGGGAGCCGTTTAAACAGCTCATGCATGCCCTTGCTCCACGATACGTTGTTCCTGCACGAACAACTTTCAGCAGAAAGATTATTCCAGCACTATACCACTCATGCGTTGGATTATTGAAGGAAAAAATGGCCAAAGCCGAGGGTCAGACAATTCATTTGACAACTGATTTGTGGACAGCTCCCAGCGGTCAACACGCTTTCCTGTCTTTGACTGCACACTGGTGGCAGGCCACTGTGCCTGTTGGTGGTGGCGCTGGTGTAAAAGTTCAAACTCCATCAGGAAGCAGGTCTGCAGCGCAAGACCAGCAGGGTTATCAAGCTTTCCTGCTCCACACAGAAGTCCGTGATGACCAACACAGCTCTGCCAACATATTGCGGGCAATTAGATCAATGTTGGCCAATTGGTTTGGAGAGCAGGCAGTCACCAATGTCTCTGTTGGGTTCATTGTGACAGACGGAGGTTCAAACATGGTTAAAGCTCTCCAAGATGGATCTTTTGTCGGTGTGCGCTGTTCTGCACACATACTGCATTTAGTGGTCAAGGGTGCAATCCCAGTGGAGAAAACCAACAAGATTGCTCAAATCTTGGACCTTTGTAGAAAGATTGCAGGGCATTTCCACCGCAGTGTTGGGGCTAGTCAACTGTTGAGGGAGGAGCAAGAACAATCAGGGCTCCCCATACATCGCCTGAAACAAGATGTCAGCACCCGGTGGAACTATACCCTGGAAATGCTGGAACGCATTTTGGAG
This sequence comes from Lithobates clamitans, assembly GCA_037952925.1. Taxonomy (NCBI): domain Eukaryota; kingdom Metazoa; phylum Chordata; class Amphibia; order Anura; family Ranidae; genus Lithobates; species Lithobates clamitans. The sequence continues at coordinate 5,893,204 of JBBGZY010000133.1, read as the reverse complement.
CAAAAGACAGCCATCCACAATCTATCATCCCGCCACAGCATCGGGATTGATTCCACACTGGGACGTGATGACTGGTGTATAATTGGGCAGCTCGTTTATGTCTTAAAACCCTTTCGGAATGTGACGGAAAACTTGAGTCAGAGCAATGCCAGCCTAGGACAGGTCATACCCTTGTTTACCTATCTCATAGATAAGATGGGATTGTACCTAGAAAACAGTGAGCCTGTTTGTGGCAGCCCACTTCATGCCGATGTAGCGTCTTTCATCAGAAAGCTACAAGCTAACCTAAAAGATCGGCTAAATGACCGTGTCCGCAAAAGCCCTGAACTCATGCTGGCTTCCCTGTGTGATCCCAGGATCAAAGGTAAACTGGCACTCAGAGACAACAGCCTCTCCTACTGGAAACAAAAATTGATTGAAAGGGTCCGGAATTTGCAGCAACAGAGATGTACGACGGTTGAGGCCGGTTTGGAAGATTCACCTGCCATGTCTGCTATTCCAAGGCCTGGCAGCATCACTCAAAAACAACAGAGTGGAGCATGTGCATGTTGGGTAGAGGCACTTGACAATCTGGTGGATGCAGGTCAAGCAGCAGGTAATCGAGAGGAGAGCAGTGCCTCTGAAATGGTCAGGGCCTACCTATATGAAGCACCTTTGCTTCCTACAGAGGACCCTTTGACCTATTGGGATGGTAAGAAAAGTTTGTGGCCTGGTCTTTGCCTGGTTGCCCAGCAACTACTATCCTGTCCTCCAACCACTGTGCAAAGTGAGAGAGTTTTCTCTATTACTGGGAATATCCTTAATCCACACCGTTCACAACTAACACCCCATTTGATGGAACAAATAACTTTCCTCAAATTTAACCTCCCCAAGCTGGGTTACCCTACCCTTAATTTGTGAGACCTGACTCATTGTTACCATGTGAAGATAGATGGGACAAGAGTGACTTGATTGTGTGTGATTGCATGAATGAATGTTGTGTGAATGGACAGTGAAGATAGATGGGACTCAGAGGAACCATCCAAATGTTGAGGAAAATCATTTTTTTTATTTTCTTACCACTTGACACAATAGCAGTTGTCTACTTGACTTTGGTGTGACCCCAAGATTTAAATAGAATTATATTGTTTTAAGCAATCCAAATTTTTCCCTTTATTCCTTCCATCACCCTTTTTTGTAATGAATGTTGTGTAGAGTAACTAGAGTGTGCTTGATTGCATGAATGAATGTTGTGTGAATGGACAGTAGCAAGGGTTGAAGCCTTGACGTGGCGCTACTGCTCACGTGTTGCTGTCTTTGTAAATACAAATAGCAACATGTGCTAATATTTAACCATTTTTGTTTGGTGGTCTGGAAATAAGAGACAATGATTAAAGATGACCTCAACAGCATGACAGTTCCTCTTGTAGGAGAGACTGTCAACTCAAGGATCAGAATATGCTACCAACACAACATAGCACAAAGAAGCATACAGTTGGAAACGTGATTCTATGCAAGATATATTAGTTGGTCACTGCTGAGCTGCATCCAGATGCCCAGGACCCCTCCCATTTACCATCTCTGACCCTGGGGACACCAGGGCCCTCTCTGATCCTCCGCCTGTTTCATGACCATCTGCAATTGTCCATAATCACTAGTGTGAGTGAGTAATCTACCCTGCTGCCATGTTACTCAAGCCCTGGAAATGATGACTGTCTGTCAGGTCACCTTGAGGCTAGGTGACAGATGCACTCTGTAGGAATCGGAAGTGCACCGCTAGGTAGTGGATCCTAGGACTGACTGCTGTGGATTGAAACCTGGGAGGTTCAGGAAGCAGGTCTACTGGATCACTAACACAGATCCCACTGGGAGCTAGAGCATAGATTCTCCAGGGCGCGGAGTCTAAGAGCCAGTAGGTGTTCACCAGAGCCTCTAGTGGTGAGGATGGACTGCGCTGCAGTCTGGCTCCAGGTCGCAGCCCCCAGGGTCTCACATCTCATGCTCACGGTAGACTACAGGAGAAGAGGAAAGAGGCAGCAGGCTGGAACAACAAGGAAGTAAGGGACAAGCCAAGGTCGAGGCCACAAGCAGACAAGGACAACAGAGTACACGCCAAGGTTCAGGGTCACAGGCAAACAGGGATGGTCAGGGACACGCCAAAGGTCAGGGTCACGAGCAGACAGGAATAGTAGAGAACAGGCTAAAGTCGGTTAACTGGAATCAGACGTAGGAAACACAGCCATTACACATGAAAGCTAACACACAATGGTTGATCAGCACTGCAGTTAACTGTTGCCCTCATGATTGCAAGCCTGCAACCTATGTCCTGTGAACTGTTGAGGACTTTATAGAGTAACCCCTGCTCTAACTATCTGCTGTGTATTCTGGTGGAGGGAAAGCTGAACGGCGTGACTGGACACAATACATTGGATTACCCTTTGCACATTGAAATAGTGTAGACAGAAATCTCATCAATTTTCTAAGTTCAGCCTGATGGTTAAATGTAGAAAAACTACAATTATAAGGCCTCTAGTAAGTTAGTAACAATATATGGACTAGTTCATTTAGATAAACATCACACAAATCTAACAAGGAAAGCAAAACTCAAGAAAACAATTATTTCTGAACAAATTATTTTTATTTAACAGTTAACATAAACAAAACAAAAAAAAAAAAAAAATTAGAGTACATTCTCCCCCAACCTGGTGACCAGTCGCTGTAGGGACATATTAATCCCAGCCAACTGGTCACCAAGGTACCGCGTAGCCTCCAGGTGTCTCCTGAGGCTACGCTGGTACCTCTGCAGAGCCACAGAGTGACGGAGCTGCCGGTGATTGTGGAGGGCCAAAGATTGACGCAGCCTCCGGGTAACTGCAAAATGTCTCTTTTGGACCTCCACAATGCGTCGCAGATAATCCGTCACATGTGGCTCTGGAGGGTGGGGGATGTGTGCCTGTTCTGGAGCGGGTGAAGGATGCACTGGGGAGGCCAGGTGGGGGGATGTTGAAGGGTGGAGGACTGTAGAAACCACTGGGGACTCAGAAGGACAGCCAGTCCAACCAGACGCGGGCAGGTCCAGGTTTTCGTCCACAGGCTGCAGTTGGAGGATGAAGACTTCACCTGTGAAGAAAAGAAAATACATTAGATAGATAGATAATACAATACACATACACATGGCTTCTTCACCCTAACATTATATAAAGGCAACGATCTCCCAGCCCTTGTAGACAATCCTGTAACATCTTGAGATGTTTTCACTTCCATCCATACCAGTTTTTGATATTTAGTGAGATGCACCTAATCAATTTGTGTGTAGGAGATAGTGGTGTCTGTGTCAATTCGCTGCATCATACCAAGTTTGCAGAGCTGTGCAGGAAGGTGTAGTACTACTTTACTGTACTCTGACCGGGGTGGAGCTGAGTGTCCTCCCCGGCCAGAGTACAAAGGGATTCCCCTCTACACATCGAGCAGTGTAAAGGGGAATCTCCCAAAGATTTTATCCGCTTGGTCGCACGGGCGGCTGGAGAAAATCTTAAGGTGTAATGGACGCCTAAGTGCTACTGCTAACTAATCTACCTCATCCAGACTGACTGACTTTGGCAAATATGGAGGATCAGTTGCACTTGCAGAAAAACATATCGGCTATACCAGCTTTTAACATTACACTCACCAAAGAGAAGCCATTCAAGCCATTGCATTTGGGATGACCTAATAAAAAGTTGTTTAATAAAATATAGCAGGCTACTTTTTAAAGTTGATAATTTTGTAAGGCCACTGATTGTTGAATAAATTAAGCCCCACTTCTGTTCTAGGCTAGGTAGGTTACTCACTCCTGGTCTAGGCTAGGAGGTATAACAGGTATAACATCATGAGAAAAGTGTTAATGCATGCATTAGGGGCATGCCAGAGATTGAACATGTCCAGGGACTGCCAGCCAATAGCTGGAGATTCTTTTCTGACACACCCCCTCCAGCCTGCTGTGTTATTCATAATGATTAACAGTGATTGGCTCAGACTGGGAATCTGAACTGCAGCAAGAAGGTGGCGTGATCAGGGACATTGGGGAAATATTACCAAGCACAGGTCACGCTAACAGGAAGACTGGAATCATCTGCAGAGGGGAACTAATATAATTAATAGTTCCAGCTAAACCGAAGCCTTGCAGAATAAATCACAAGCTATTCTAGACAAGGTATGCCATCAGCATTTCATATTTAAAATACTATTATTGCCTGGAAAATACAAAAAAAGTTATGCTTACTCCCTGGATCTGCCGCGTCTGGCTGTTCCTCCGCATCCCCAGCAGCCTCTACAGGGCAGGTCTCCTCCACCTCCTGCTCAGCAGCTGTTGAGTAATGATAGAAAAGAACATTACAATCTACAGTGTACAACAATCTCACACATTAGTACAAGAACATTGAAACATGTATGATCACTCAGCAGATACCAGCAAGATTATACTAACTTACATGTGGGCGTTGCTGCCTCAGCCTCCTCCTCAGTCTCCCCCTCTGACTGGATGACACCTATTTATAAAGGAGAAATGATGAACGTTAATAAACGTAAATAAATATACTGTAGTGTAAATAGATAAAATTAATTATCCATTAGCATGGCAATACAGGGCAGGTCACTAACGTTTATCTACAAGGCAGGGACATGCATTCACCATTTAGAAAAAATCATTTAAAAAAAAAACAAATACGAGGCACTTACCTGTCCTGGTTCCAGCAGCGCCGGCGAGTGCTAGGTGCACTGCCACTGATCAGGCACCTCAGTTCAGAGCGGCGATGTTCTGTTAGATTATGTAAGTTACGCAATCGCTTGCGTTACCTGACAGAGCGTCGCAGAGGCTCTACCTGTCACTACATGAGCGAGAAACAATGACACTGGAATCAACAATGAAAGGCTGGACAAATGGAAAAGGAACCACTGTATTAGTGTCACTACTACAGTACTTACTGCATGATGACGTGGAGGACTCCTGCTCCTCTGCCCTCTGCCTCCGGCGGCGCTGGGCCTGGAGACGATCTTTAAATAAAATCAAACACATCATGGTAAATGACTATGTCGCGTCGCATGGTTGACAAAAAAAATTTCCTACACACAATGCAATGCTGACACCAACCCTGATGAGCCAGCAGTTTTTTAATCTCATCCTCCCCTACAGCTGCTAAGAGCTCCTTCTCATGGGGGAGGAGAGATACCTGCTTTCCTCTGCGCCCCGACTGCCTGCGTTTACGCGCTATGGAACTGCAAAACAAGAAGAGAAGAGAAACGGGTTCCACAATTAAACTACAATTGTAATCTGAAAATGACATCAACACATGAAACACATGTAGAATGAACCCGTAGAATGAAACAATGCAAATGGAATTTTTGGATTAGGCACATTTTTTCATGTAGCACAAGGTTTGCACATTTATTTATTAACCAAATTTATTGTAAGAAAAACCTATGCTTTTTTGGTGCACAATAAATAATAAAAGGCAGGATAGGGATTGTGCCGAGTAAATGTCCATTGTGTCCACTCCAGTCCACCTTTCTATTACGCGCTTGTGTGAACTGTGTATAGTGTAAAATTTCCTTCCTTGTTTCTTTTGCAAAGCATTAACCCACTTGCAGATGTGGACCCCCCCCCATAGTAACTAAAAATATGGCGGGTCCGCAAGCTGGTTAAGTCCAGCCACCGTAACACTTTTTTATATATATACATATATATATATATATATATATATATATATATATATATATATATATATATATATATATATATATATATATATATATATATATATATATATATATATATATATATATATATATATAAATTTTTTATTTTTCAATAACAAAAAATGTAAAACCCAGCGGTGATCTAATGCCACCAATAAAAGCTCTATATATGGTGGGAGAAGAGCATAAATTTCATTTGGGTAATACATCACAGGAGCGTGCAGTTTAAAGCTGCAATGCGCTAAATAGCAAAATATGGCCTGGTCAGAAAGGGGGCGCAACCTACAGGTGGTCAGGTCAAGTGGAACTTAAAAGCACTTACTGCTCAGTTTAGTGATAACTAACTAAGAACAAATAACGGCATGGAAATATTCCTCTTAAAATGATCGTGGCGATAATATATAACATGTGCAACTGCAAACTACGTGTAGGCTAGGCACACCTATGCGCAAATTTGGTTTTTCACAGGAGGGAGGATAAATTGAAAATTATTTATTCCTTTTTATAAAAAAAAATTCACCTAACTTTACTGACATCAAATTGTGATAGCAATAACATATGTTTATATGTGTGTGTGTAAAATCAGTGCATTTTTTGGAGCTTTTATCATTGTATAAATGACAATGGTCCCGAAATGGCATCAAAAGTGTCCGATGTGTCCGCCATAATGTCGCAGTCACAATAAAAATCGCTGATCGCCGCCATTACTAGTAAAAAAAAATGTTAATAAAAATGCCATAAAACTATCCCTATTTTGTAGACGCTATAACTTTTGCACAAACCAATCAATAAACGCCTATTGCAATTTTTGTTACCAAAAATATGTAGAAGAATACATATCGGCCTAAACTGAGGAAAAAATTTGTTTTTTATATATTTGTTGGGGATACTTATATAGCAAAAAGCAATAAAAACCGCAGAGGTGATCAAATACCACCAAAAGAAAGCTCTATTTGTGGGAAAAAAAGGACATCAATTTTGTTTGGGAGCAACGTCACACGAACGCGCAATTGTCAGTTAAAGCGTCGCAGTGCCGAATCGCACAAAGTGGCATGGTCATTTGGCAGCCATACCTCCGGGGCTAAATGGGTTAAAATGTAAAAAAAAAAAAATAATCAGACACGTTACTTACCGTTTTATGTCGCTGAATTTTTTGCGACAGGCAGTCGGGTCACGCCGATGGCGATATGTCTCCTCCACCTTCCTGGAAATCTCCTCCCACTTTTCCCGCTTCCACTCCGTAGTGGTTTCCCTGGAGCGGGGGCCACACAGCTGCATCCAGCAAGGAAGCGTTTCCCTTACCAGGACCTGGGACTCAATATGAGTCCACATTAGGTTACGCTTCCTGCTGGATGCAGCTTGTGTCCCCCTCCTGCGCCCATTTTTGGATGCTGCCTTAGAAGGCCCAGGAACAGCCTCCTCCATGCTGCTAGTGCTGGAATGGGTTGCTGCTGCCATTGCCATTATCTCTAAGCCACACAGCGTCGGATTTTGCGGCCGCACTTCCGCACTTCCGATTGAGAAACGAATGTGAAAGTTTGGTTAGCTGACTGCTGGGGCAGAGTAGACCAATGCAATGAGCATGAACGATGAAGATTCGACACAGAAACGAAAACATGCAAACGTAAATGTGGCTTATGGTGTCTGTCAAAAGTTAGAAGATTCGACAGAGCAGCTAAACAAACTGTACGATGCTGCTATCGAACATTTCCGGTCAAATGCATCCCAGAAAATTCGACCGGAATGTACGATTGCGACGTCGTACAGTTTAGCTGCTCCGTCGAATCTACTTTGAACATTCGACAGACACCATAAGCCTTTAATGACCGATTCGACCTTAATTCATTTCGATTTTCGGACGAATGCAAGTTTTTAACGAAAAACGAAATAAAGAAAAACGAATTTCGGGAGTAACTAAATAAATTTATATTTCGGACGAAAACGAAATTCCGAAACGAAATATTTCAGTGTGCACATGTCTAATCACAACTACTATTTGTTGCATCCAGGTGGATTATACTGTACCATGTTTTTTTTCAGGACAAATTGGGCTTTCATTTGGTGGTAAATGGTAACGGATATCTCCTGTTTTTTTCCACTATTAAAGGAAAACTATCCCAAAATAGTAAAAAAAGAAAAAAAAAATTATTTAGCTGTATATTTATTGGTACTACTGTTCTGGAAATTTGATAGATAGGCAACTCCTATCCTCACATTGATTAGTGGCTCCAAATTAATAATAACTACTGCAGTAGGAAACAGATGCAGAAAGATACACTCCGCATCTTTCCAATAAACTGTTCTGTTTTATTTGACGCAATTGAAGGTTTTTGTACACATGATTACGTAGGTATTACATTACTATTACAATTATTACAGAGAAATATCTGGAGGTAAAAACACACAAATTCATTTTTTTTTATAATTTGTGTGTGTTTTTATCTCCAGATATTTTTCTGCGCCTCTCCCGAAGAAGTGAGTTTTTTTATCTTGTGAAACGCGTCGAGAATGTCAGCTTGATGGAGAAATTTTCAGATTGATGGAGAAAATTAGTACAGACCATCTATGTTCAATGCAAGGTTTCTAATTTGAATGTTTTAATGTGTATTTAAAAATGCATTTTCATCGTTGGTATACATGTATGACAGCTTGCTGTTTTAAATGTATGTAAAACTCTTTTGTAAACAATACATTTTCCTATATTTTATATTTTTTGAGGTGTGACTCATTAAAGTCCCGTGGGCCATTAATAGTTGTTAAAGTGATTCTAAAGCTTCAAGGCTTTTTAACCTTAATGCATTCTATGCATTGACCACTTGCCGACGGGTATGTCATCACTTACTGTTCCACCTCTCTGTTTACCTGGCCATTAGCGGCCAGGAAAGCAGCCAATCAGAGTAATCTGTGTCTGATCGGTTGCATTGGAGGACAAAGGAGAGATCTGGGGTCTAATAGACCCCAGATCTCTCCATATAGAGGACCTGTCATTGCCCATGCTGTCACAAAGGATGTTGTTCATTCCTTGTGATAACAATAAAGTTAATAAAAAAATAAATAAATTAGAGTCAGTGTAAAAAAAAAAAGTTGTGTGTACAAGAGACAGCTTTGTTCAGCTTTGCCCCGCATGCAGGATATAGCTCCAGAGAAAGAACGATTTCCCTGGTAGGCGCGCTGCCTACACAGGAAGGTACTACAGGCCAGGTAGGAGAGAGAGATGTGAGGAAGCTTTGGGGCTAGGGAGTTTGGGATGCACACCCAGCATTCTGTACACAGCACACCCCTGAACCCTGCACACTCTTTACATAGCACATCCCTGAACTCTGTACACAGCACACCCCTGAACTACCCCTGAACTCTGTACACAGCGCACCCCTGAACACTGCATTCTATACATAGCACAACCCTCATCTATGCACTCTGTCCAGAGCGCATCCCTGAACTTTGCACTCTACATAGCACAACCCTGAACTCTGCACTCTGTACATAGCACAACCCTGAACTCTGCACTCTGTACATAGCGCATCACTGAACTCTGCACTCTGTACACAGCACACCCCTGAACTCAGCACTCTGTGCAAATCTCACCCCTAAACCCTGCACTCTGTACATAGCACATCCCTGAACTATGTAAGCACAGTACACCCCTGAACTACCCCTGGACTCTGCACTCTGTACATAGCGCACCCCTGAACTCTGCACTCTGTACATAGCACATCCCTGAACTCTGTACACAGCACACCCCTGAACTACCCTTGAACTCTGTACATAGTGCACCCCTGAACTACCCCTAAACGCTGTACACAGCGCACTCCTGAACTACCCCAGAACTCTGTACACAGAGCACCCCTGAACTGCATTCTATACATAGCACAACCCTCATCTATGCACTCTGTACTCAGCGCACCGCTGACCTCAGCACTCTGTGCATAGCTCACCCCTAAACACTGCACTCTGTACATAGCACATCCCTGAACTCTGTACACAGCACACCCCTGAACACTGCATTCTATACATAGTACGGCCCTCATCTATGCACTCTCTACAGAGCGCACCCCAGAACTCAGCACTCTGTACATAGCGCACCCCTGAACTCTGTACACAGCACACCTCTGAACTACCCCTGAACTCTGCACTCTGTACATAACGCACCCCTGAACTCTGCACTCTGTACATAGCACATCCCTGAACTCTGTACACAGCACACCCTTGAACTCTGCACTCTGTACATAGCACAATCCTGAACTCTTCACTCTGTACATAGCACAACCCTGAACTCTTTACTCTGTACATAGCACAACCCTGAACTCTTTACTCTGTACATAGCACAACCCTGAACTCTGCACTCTGTACATAGCACATCCCTGAACTCTGTACACAGCACACCCCTGAACTACCCCTGAACTCTGCACTCTGTATATAGCACAACTCTGAACTCTTTACTTTGTACATAGAGCATCACCGAACTCTGTACACAGCACACCCCTGAACTCAGCACTCTGTGCATAGCTCACTCCTAAATGCTGCACTCTGTACATAGCACATCTCTGAGCTATGTACACAGCACACCCCTGAACACTGCATTCTATATATAGTACGACCCTCATCTATGCACTCTTTACAGAGCGCACCCCTGAACTCAGCACTCTGTACATAGCACACCCCTGAACTCTGTATGCAGCCCACCCTTGAACTCTGCATGTAATGCACTGTTGAACCCTGCATTCTGTATTTAGTGCACCCCTGAACTCTGTTCTCTATTTGTAGCGCACCCCTGAGTTCTGCGCTCTGAACATAGCGCACCCCTAAACCCTGTGTTCTGTACATAGCGCACCATTGAACTCTGCACTCTGCACATAATGCACCCCTGAGCTCTGCACACTGTACATATCGCACCCCTAATCCCTGTGTTCTGTACATAGCAGACCCTTGAACTCAGCACTCTGTACATAATGCACTTCTGAACGCTGCACTCTGTACATAGCACATCCCTGAACTATGCACTCTGTATGTAGCGAACCCTAGATACAACTGGCCCTTTGAGGAAAACCATATTGCTGACGTGTCCCATGGTGAAATTGAGTCTGACACCCCTGCATTAAACAATTTAATATATGTATACACTGTGTATAAAATCGCCTTTATATGCAACATACACTAAAGAGATATGGATGCAATACAGGCAAAATGTCATGCCAAGTAGACTTTAGTAATTATGAGCCCCCTGTACTATTGGTAGAGGGGTTCATAACTTAAACTTTAATTTCAATGACAATTGTGCGGCCATGCAACACTGTACTCAAACTAAATTTTGATTAAATTCTTCCCACAAATAGAGCTTTCTTTTTATGGTTATTTGATCGCCACCATTTTTTGCTAAACAAACTAAAAAAGACTGACATTTTGGAAAAAAAAACATTTCTTTGTTTCTGTTATAAAATGTTGTTTTCTCCTTCACTGATGGGCACTGATGAGTTGGCACTGATAAGGTGGCACTGATGAGGAGGCACTAATATGTAAAATTGATGGGCACTGATAAGCGGCACTGATATGCAGCACTGATGGGCACCGATAGGCGGCACTGATATGCAGCATTGATGGGCACTGATTGGCGGCACTGATCTGATGGGCACTATAGGCGGCACTGATGGGCACTAATAGATGGCACTGATGGGCAGCACTGATGATGAGGTACTGACAGTCATTACTGATGAGCACTGACTAGCAGCAGATAGGCACTGATTGGGAGCTGTGGTGGGCACCTCTGATGGGGGCTGCGCTGATAATCAATGCGCTGATAATCTAAACTCTCCCTGTCAGTGTGAACCGAGGAAAGCCGTTTACTGACACCTCCTGGTTACACACTGTGAACAGCTGTGACACACCACACCACCGATCGCCGCGTTGCGCTCCCCCGCAGATGCGCGATAGCGACTCATCCTGCTGGATGTCATATGATGCCCAGTCAGGATAACAGAACCACTTCCCGGCCATCATTTTGCTATATGGTGGGCGGGAAGAGGTTAAACAATGAATGGCTTCTTTTTATTTATTATTTTATCATTAAAAAAAATAATGGTTTATAGCAGTGAAATTCACTGCTATAACCAAACCTAGTATGTAAAAAAATAAATAAATAAAAAAAACTTACTATGGTAACACTCTGATCACAGTATGTTAAAAAAAAATGTAAAAATATAAAAAATAAAATAAAAAAAGAACAAATAGAAAAAAATAATTCTTCTTTTTTTTTTTTTTTACGTACAGTATGGTCTCCAGTCAGTGTCCCTGGTCACCACCACTCCAGTTATATAATGACACTGTACTGCACTGGTGACAGCATGTAAAAAAAATTTAAAAAAAATGTAAAAACTATTTTCGGTAAAATGTAAAAATAAGTGACAAGAAAATTACAACTTCAAAAAACTTACTATGCCTCTTACTAAATACCCTGGACTGTCTACTTTCCAAAAAGGTCATTTGGGGTGTATTTGTACTGTCTTGGCATTTTTGGGCCTCAAGATATTAGATCGGCCGTCAGTACATCAGGATTGATCAATGTTCAGATATAAATACCACAGTTTGTGGACTCTATAATTTTCCTACAGACTAAATAATATACACTGAGTTGAGTTATTTTCACCAAATGTAGCAGAATACAATTTGGCCTAAATTTATGAAGAAAGATTGTTTATTTGCAAAATTTTCCAACAGAAACAAAAAAACGTGTTTAAAAAAAAAAAAAAAAAATGGCATTTTTTTTGTTAAGGCCTTATGCACACACAGAGGCGGCTCTAGGCTTTGTGAGGCCTTAGGCAAAACTTACACATGAGGCCCCACGGACTGGGACGCTCCGTGATGAGGCCGCTATTCCTCAGGCTGCGGGCAGTATCAGATTTGTCCGTCAGCTCCTAAGCCACAAAGTCCCAGTGGGGGTAGGCGGAGCTGCCGGCGTCAACTACAGTGATTGAGAACAGGCAAATTAGGCGGCCGCGAGGCCCCTGTGAGTGCGAGGCCTTAGGCGACCGCCTAATTTGCCTAATTAGAGAGCCGCCTCTGTGCACACAGGACATTTAAAAACAACTGAGCTGCTGCCAGGAAAAAGCAGAGTTAAAAACGCGCTGTTAGTCATAGTTACATAGTAGGTGAGGTTGAGAAAAGACACAAGTCCATCAAGTCCAACCTATGTGTGTGATTATATGTCAGTATTACAAAGTATTAGATTAGTCGCATTTTTGAATAGAGTTTATGGGCGTTCTTCCACGTTTTTTGGCGTTAGGGTTATTTGGCATTTTTTTTTCAGTAAAAACACACCTAATGTAAAAAACGCCAAATGTGGCTAAACGCTTGTGACGTTTTTTGGCGTTTTTCATTTTTACAGCTCAACAGCCTCTGCTCCTGGATGCACAGGCTGTCATTTTTTTTTTCTACTGTCCCTAAATGCTTATGCCTCCAAATGCCTCTGAAAGTTTGTGTTCATGGACACATAGGCTAACACGGAGGGGTGTTTAGAGGCAGTTAAAAAAAAAAAAAGTCAGACGCCCCCTAACAGCAACTATATATTGTATGTGAAGAGGGAAAGTGATTTTTACCTTCTTTTTTTTATTTTTCTTTTTTTATTTTTCTCTCTTTTTTTTTCTGAATAGAATATTTTGATATATGTATATAGAGCTTTGGATATTATGTAAATGTTATATATGGACATATGTCTTTGTTCTTAGTTGACTGTTAAGTTGAATTCTAATAAAATAAAAATGTAATTAAAAAAAAAAAAAACGGCAGCTGTAAAAACATCCTGTGTGCATGAGCCCTTATAGCGCAAAAAACCAAACAAACAAACAAACAAAAAACCCCAGTGGTGATTAAATACCCCCAAAAGAAAGCTCTATTTGTGGGGAAAAATGAAAATGTCATATGGGTACAGTGTTGCATGACCGTGCAATTGTCATTCAAAGTACAACAGCGCTGAAAACTGAAAATTGGCCTGGGCAGGAAGGAGGTAAAAGTGCCTGGTGGGCAAGTGGTTAAAGAGGAACTGCAGTCTGCTCACATAATTTGTTATAAAAACGTCTTTGCCATTCTGAAGCTTCCCTCCAACCACTTCCAACTGCATATTATTTTATATATACTGTGATTCTGTACTTGACAAATATGCTGCAAAAATCTCCCTCCGCTGAGTCTGGCTGCAACCATTTTAACTGTGGGCAGCTGAAGCTGCTGCCTGTTCACTTCCTGGATTTACACAGACACACAGAGGCACACCTCCAGCTCTGCAGCTCTCATTGGCCCTCTTATGACTCACCCCCCCCCCTCCCTTCCTGGCAAACTCTCACCAGCGTGAGAGAGAGAGCTGTGCATGATGTCGTAAAGCCTAGGCCAAGGATATACAATTAGCGGACCTCCAGCTGTTGCAAAACCACAAGTCCCATCATGCCTCTGCCTCTGGGTGTCATGCTTTTGTGGCTGTCAGAGTCTTGCTATGCATCATGGGACTTGTAGTTCTGCAATAACTGGAGGTCCGCTAATTGCATGCCCCTGGCCTAGGCTAATGACCAGACAAAAAACAAGGAAGTGGGCTGTAGAAGGTATTTACTGGCAGAAAAAAATATGTTTTACTATCCAAAGTTAAAACAACAACAAGGGCAGAAGATTTAATAGATAGAAAGTTGAAAAAATTACTAAAGGTCCGCTTTAAGGTGTTACAAAAAAAAAAAAGAAAAAGAATAAAAGTTGACCATTGTGAGCAGCCCTGTCAGTGGTAAATGGTTTGTCTCAATCTTTTAACTGACACTTTTGCTGCACAGCTTGGTCTGTTAAAGGAAGTTGAAAAGTAACAGACTTACTGGCCGGATCACCAGGTGAAAATAAAGACAAAAAGCCTAAAAAGAAAAAAGAATGCAGCCATCACATCTTGGAACGGGTACTAGGAATATATTATATATATATATATATATATATATATATATATATATATATATATATATATATATATATATATATATATATATATATATATATATATATATATATTTTTTTTTATTTTTTTGTTTTAACACTGCTTTAACAATATAACAATGTAATTATTCCTTTTTTGTTCAAATGACAATTTAGATATCTATATTTTGTTTGTAATATATATGTTCAAAATAAAAAAAAAGCATGCCCGCTTCCTGGGATGAACAAATAAATAAAAAAAATGCGGCAGTTTCAGGATAATAGAAGCAAAAAAAAAAAAAAAAAAGGTAAAAAAAAAAAAAACTCAGATATTGGATTGTACCATTATGCTTTACCAGAATAGAATATAAAAAGTACGCCAATTTGCCGCTGTGTCCTAACTCCACATACGTATTCCTATTGATTATACTTCAGGGTTTTGTAAGTGTCTGAATACAAGTGCTTCATATGCTCAGTGTCTTTGAAGCTGGCTGAAGTAGCTGCATACAGGTAATACTAGCTGAGAAATCAAAGGCATTGAAACGTCTCCTTCCCCTTCAGTAAACAATGCAGTCTGTGCTTGCATAATTATTATTACCGTCCTATTACCAGGACGCATTGAGCACACGAAGAAAAGATTCTGACCACCTTTAGAAAATGTTGAACATCTCAAAGGTTTAGCTTTAAAGCTGAATCAGAAGTGAAACTCGGATTCTCTGGACTCTTAAATTCTGGATTGGGTGCTAGGGGTGGTATGAGATAACGCAATATGGCGTCGCAGGTAGGGGGGGGGGGTGTTGATTTACACTGTGTGCACAATTATTAGGCAAGTGAGTATTTTGACCAAATCATCTTTTTTATGCATATTGTCCACGTCCAATCACTGTCCAAATCTTGCCGCTTCAATCTCCGCAACATCTCCAAAATACGCCCCTTTCTAACCAATGACACAACAAAACTATTAATTCGCTCCCTGGTCATTTCTCGCCTCAACTCCTGTAACTCCCTCCTTATTGGCTTACCTCTACATAGTCTATCCCCCCTTCCAAGGCTTTTTTTCAGCAGGAACGTGAGGGAACGCCGTTCCGGCACCTCCAAAAATGAATATATATAATGGCAAGGGGTGCTGGGGTGCGTTGGAGAGTCAATTGATGCTGGCTACTGGGGAATCTATTGTTGCTGTAGGGGATATATTTTTATGGAGGAAGGGGGTCTATTGTTGCTGGGGGGTCTTCTTTTGCTCATGGGGGATTTATTGTTGCTGGGGTAGGTCTTATGTTGCAGGTGGTCAATAGTTGCTTAGAGGGATCTACTGTGGGGGGGGGGGTCTAATGTTGCTGGCTGCTGGAGGGCCTATTGATGCTTGCTATTGGGGAATATATTGTTGCGGGATAGGATCTATTTTTCAAGGGGGGTCTATTGCTGCTGGGGAGGTCTATTGTTGCTGGTGGGGGGTCTTTTGGATCTATTGTTGCTGGGGGTGGGTCTTATGTTGCAAGGGGTCAATCGTTGCTCAGAGGGATCAACTGTTGAGGGAGGGGTCTAATGTTGCTGGCTGCTGGAGGGTCTATTGATGCTTGCTACTGGGAAATCCATTGTTGCTGGAGGGGATCCATTTTTGTCGGGGAGGTCTATTGTTGCTGGTGGGGGATGTAATGTAGCTGGGGGTGGGTCTTATGTTGTAGGGGGTCATTTGTTGCTTAGAGGGATCTATGTTAAGGGAGAGGTCTAATGTTGCTGGTTGCTGGAGGGTCTATTGATGATGGCTGTTGGGAATCCATTGTTACTGGGTGTCAGGGCTGGGCTCAGCCCTTCCTTCTCTGAGCTGGCCGCTCAGCTGTCAGCTAATTGCCAGCTCCTATCTCTCCACAGTGACTCACCTGTTGATGATATCCTGCTCGTCAGTCCTGCCTACTTAAGCCGTCCAACCCAGATGATCTCTGCCTTCGCCTTGGTCACATCACTAGAGACGCTCTCATGTGTTCCTGTTAAAGACTTGCTTGGCTGACATTCCTTCTGGCTCCAGATCCTGCTTGATGTTCTACTACGTTCACCTCCGGCTCCCTGACGTTTTGGCTTGTCTGAATATCCATTCCGGTTCCTGAACTCTGGCTATGTCTTGACTACGTTTACTCTATTTACCTTTTTTTAATATTATTAAACAAGTGTGATTTAAGTGTACTTCTGTCTCAGTCTGATTCATGGTTTCTGGCACTGGGTTGGATTTATTTTACTGCCTTTCTTGTTATCATTAACAAATTCTATACAGAATACTTAGCACCACAAAATGATACTTGGTTCTGTATTCTCTAAAAGGGGTGGTACTGGGAGGTGGGTAAGGGGTGGAACCAAGTAACGGTGCTCGGAGGTGGGTAGGGGCGGAGCCAAGGGGTGACTCTGAAGGCAGGAGTTACTATATATAAAAAAGTCCTTCCCCCTTCAATCCATCAATGCTGCTGCCAGACTCCTCCACCTTACCAACCGCTCTGTGTCTGCCACCCCTCTCTGTCAATCCCCCAATGGCTTCCGCTCACCCAACAAATTAAATTCTAAATACTGACAACTACTTACAAAGCCATCCACAACTCTGCCCCAGCTACATCACTAGTCTCAAAATACCAAGTTAAAGGGGTTGTAAAGGTTTGTGTTTTTTCACCTTAATGCTCCTCCTGTTTTACTTAACTGAACCCTCAAACTTGTCCCACGGGGACGCGCCGTCTCTGGGCTCTTGATTGGATAGATTGATAGCAGCGCGGCCATTGGCTCTCGCTGCTGTCAATCAAATCCAATGACACGGCCACCAAGGGGCGGAGTCGAGTCCTGCATTGCGCGTTTATGGACGTCGAATGATGGACTCGGGACCGTGCCTGCAATGTAACCCCCACGGGAGAGCGCTTCTCACAGGGGGTTATCTAATGCGGGGAGGAGCCGAGAGAGCCGCTGAGGGACCCCAGAAGACGAGGTTCGGGGCCACTCTGTGCAAAACGAGCTGCACAGTGGAGGTAAGTATGACGTGTTTTTTATTTAAAAAAAAAAAAATTACCTTTAGTGTCACTTTACTCGTTCTCTTCGTTCCTCCCAAGACCTCCTGCTCACTAGCCTCCCCGTCTCCTCCTCCCATGCTCACCTCCAGGACTTTTACAGAGCCTCTCCAATCCTATGGAATGCCCTACCCCAATCTGTCCGATTATCTCCGACTCGATTAGCTTTTAGACGATCCCTGAAAACCCTCCTCTTCAGAGAAGCCTACAGTACCCACACCTAACTACTGTATTTTCATTTTCTCCATCAGCCCATTCCCCACAGTTATTACTTTTTTGTTTCACTTGCCCCTCTCTTCTAGATTGTAAGATCTAACGAGCAGGGACCACTGATTCCTCCTGTATTGAATTGTATTGTAACTGTACTGTCTCCCATGTTGTAAAGCGCTGCACAAACTGTTGGCGCTATATAAATCCTGAATAATAATAATAATAATAATATAAACTTGAATGCTTATTGGATTTAAGCATATCAGGTGATGTGTATTTGTGTAATTAAGGAGGGTGTGGCCTAAGGAGATCAATACCCTATATCAAGGTGTGCATAATTATTAGGCAGCTTCTTTTCCTCAGGCAAAATGGGCCAAAAAAGAGACTTGAAAATAATTAGACAAACACTGTGCTTAGCTAGTGCAAATTATTAAATCATATCCGATGATATATAACAAATGTTCAATTCTTGTAAAAAGTCCCACAATAGTAAAAAAAAAGTGCTCGTGTTCCAATGTAAAATTGTAAAATTGGTGCTCCACTGTTCAGTAGACATGTGTAATTAGTTTCGTTCCGAAAATTTGTAAATTCGAAAATCCGAAAACCCGAAAATTCGAAAATCCGAAACGAACTATTAACCAGTTCTGGACCAGCCGCCGCAGTTGTACTGCGGCAGGTTGGCTCCCCTGGGCGAACCGCCGTAACTGTACGTCAGCCCTTTAAGACGCTGTAGGAGGCGTGCGAGCGCCCGCAGCGTGTGCCTGGAGCCGATGCGAGTGCCCGGCGGGCGCGATGACCGCCAGGCACCCGCGATCGTTCGTGACAGAGCGAGAACCGGGATCTGTGTGTTTAAAGTGCTGTATTTATTGGCGTATAACACTCACTTTTTCACCATGAAAATCGGGTGCAAATAGCGTGTGCGTGTTATACGCCAATACTTCAATTTCAGCTGCCTCTGAGGCAAGGGGGGGGGGGTGAGTGCCATCAGATTACATACAGTGAGAATCTCTTGTTTACTTGGCGGCCTCTGTAATAGGAAGTCAATAGATGGCAATGGCGAGGCTGCTGCATTGATGGCAATGGTGAGGCTGTATTGATGTGGACTAATAAGGCTGCATTGATGGCACTTGTGAGGCTGCAGGTGGGCATTGATCAGGCTGCATTGATGGAAATGGTGAGGCTGCAGATGGGCACTAACCCTTATTTTGCTTCAAAGTTCCTTATTTAAAATTTAAGTTTTTTCCTGAAACTTCCCTCTTAAAATGAATGTGCGTGTTATACGCCTGTGCGTGTTATATGCCGATAGATACAGTAAGTTGAAATTTCAAGACTGGGCCAAGAAATATCTGAAGACAGATTTTTTAAAGGTTTTATGGAGATGAGAGTGACGGACCAGAGGGATGGGCCTGTGGCTGGATCAGTAACGGGCACAGAGCTCCACTTCGACTCAAACTCCAGCAAGGTGGCGGTGGGGTACTGGTATGGGCTGGTATTATTAAAGATGAGCTAGTTGGACCTTTTCGGGTTGAAGATGGACTCAAAATCAACTCCCAAACCTACTGACAGTTTTTAGAAGACACTTTCTTCAAGCAGTGGTACAGGAAAAGGTCTGCATCTTTCAAGAAGACCAGGATAAGGCCGTAAAGATGAAAGAATAATGACATGGCCCCCTTCCCCACCTGACCTAAACCCTATTGTGAGCTCTTCTTAAACACCTCATCATCAACAGATCAAGAAATAGTTGCCCAATAATTGTGCACAAGTAGATATTCTCCTAAGCATGCCAAAACCTCACTTTTACTTTCTTAACTACTTCCCGCCTGCCATATAGCAATATGACGTCAGGAAAGTGGTTCTGTTATCCTGACCGGACGTCATATGACGTGATCAGGATAACAAGCCGCCGCGCAACGTGTTGATCGCTGTTGTGGTGTGTCAGTCTGCCACACCTCAACTCCAATCTAGGAAAAGAGTCTCTGACGGAGACTCTTTACCACGTGATCAGCCAATCACAGCTGATCACGATGTAAACAGGAAGAGCCGTGTATCGCCTGTCCTCACTCACTTTTGACAGACGCGAGTAATGGAGAGCCAATCGGATGCTTTCCTGACATGGGGGGGTCTGCACTGATTCCTTATCAGTGCAGCCCCCCCAAGGATGCCCACACAGAACCACCAGGAATGCCACCAGGACCACCAGGGATGGCCACCACTGCTGACCACCAGGTATGCCACCCATGGCTACCAGGGATGCCAATCAGTGCCCATCAGCAATACCTGTCAGTGCCTCCATAGCAGTGATGCCCATCAGTGCCATCTATCAGTGTCCATCAGTGCCACTCATCAGTGTCCATCAGTGCCACCTATCAGTGCCCATCCATGCCCATCAGTGCCCCCCCAGACCTTCCCTTTTCTTACCTGAGCCTGATCTGATCCAGCGATGTGCACGCGCGCAGCAGGTCCAGCTGCTGTCACTCTCCTCATTGGACAGATTGATAATAGCAGGAGCCATTGCTGCCAATCAAATCCAGTGACACGGGAGCGGGGGGGGACCCAATGAAGAGGAGGGGCCTGGAGCGCCGGCAGGGCACCCCAGAAGAAGAGGATCGGAGCTGCTCTGCTGTGCAAAACGAGAGCAGGTAAGTATAACATGTTTGTCATTTTGATTAAAAAAATAAAAAACACGAGGGTTTACAACCCCTTTCAGATCTTTTTGTCTATTATCGTATACATAGTTACATAGTTAGTCAGGTTGAAAAAAGACACAAGTCCACCTGGTTCAACCATAAAAAAATAAATAAATAATTAAAATAAAAAATATCATACAATCCCATATACCCAATCCTATACCCACAGTATAGACCTTGAAGTTCCATCTCTGCCCCCAAGAAACAGTTGCTTTAACCACTTCCGGACCGCCGCGCGCCGATGTACGTCCAAACTTCGAAGGGGTATATCGTTGTTATGGCAGCAGCTAGCTGCCATAACCCCGGTATCCCCGTTTTCGTGCGGCGGTCCTCTTTCTGATAAAAGTGGTCCCTGCGGCGGATTCGCCACGAGATCACTTTTATCGGTGGCGGGAGAGGGCCCCCATTGTAAACAATCCTGTCAGTTGGTAAATGGTTTGTCCCAATCCTGTAACTGCTACATTTGCAGGAGAGCTTGTTCTGTTGAAAAACAACAGACTTATTGGCCAGCTCACCAAATAAATGAAAGAAAGCCTAAAAAAGAAAATGGATGCAGCCATCACATGTAAGTATTAGTAAGCTGCATTATAATAAATGTTTGCTTTTGGGTTTATTACACTTTTTATAGGGAAAAGAGAGAGCAAATAGATTTTGGACTGTACAGGCCAGACAAGGAGCTAGATATGTTATAAAGTTATACACTTTATTAGGTAACAACCGTTAAAAGATCATACAACGTGTATGTATCTACATGAGTTCAATCAAAACCAGACAGTGCTGGCAAAATTCATTGCATACAATTATACACCAAAAACTGAGCGCTGAAGCAGTAAGTCTTCATAGCAGTAATGTGTCTTCATGTTTACACAAAATGTATAGCATCTACAAAAAAGGGGATAGATTTATGACATTTTTATTATATATTTTTTTTTTTAACTAGTAATGGCGGTGACGCGCGACTTTTAGCGGGACTGCGACATTGCGGCGGACAGATCGGACACTTTTGACACTTTTTTGGGACCAATGACATTTATACAGCGATCAGAGCTAAAAATAGCCATGCCCCCTATAGCTCTTAAAGCAACCGCCGTACAGCTACGGCGATTCAAGCAGCCGTGCCAGCCTGCCGTGTAATGACAGTGGCTGGTCGGCAAGCAGCTAATAACAATAAAAAATATTAAAATATTAAATGAGTTTGTTAATTTTTCTGTGTGGAGACTTTTGGGACACCCTATGTATATATATACTATATTGAATATTGAGTTGGCTCCGCCCTTTGCAGCTATAACAGCTTCAACTCTTCTGGGAAGGCCGTCCACAAGGTTTAGGAGTGTGTCTATGGGAATGTTTCACCATTCTTCCAGAAGCACATTTGCACCTCCAAAAGCGCCTGGCTCACAGTCTCCACTCTAATCCATCCCAAAGATGTTCTATCTGGTTGAGGTCAGGAATCTGTGCAGGCCAGCCAAGTTCCTCCACCCCAAACTCGCTCATCCATGTCTTTATGGACCTTGCTTTGTGCACTGGTGCACAGTCATGTTGGAACAGGAAGGGACCATCCCCAAACTGTTCCCACAAAGTTGGGAGCATGAAATTGTCCAAAATGTCTTGGTATGCTGACGCCTTAAGAGTTCCCTTCACTGGAACTAAGGGGCCAAGCCCAATACCTGAAAAACAACCCCACACCATAATCCCCCCTCCACCAAATGATTTGAACCAGTGCACAAAGCAAGGTCCATAAAGACATGGATGAGTGAGTTTGGGGTGGAGGAACTTGACTGGCCTGCACAGAGTCCTGAACTCAACCCGATAGAACACCTTTTGGATGAATTAGAGCGGAGACTGCAAACCAGGCCTTCTCATCCAACATCAGTGCCTGATATCACAAATGCTCTTCTGGAAGAATGGTCAAACATTCCCATAGACACACTCCTAAACCTTGTGGACAGCCTTCCCAGAAGAGTTGAAGCTGCTATAGCTGCAAAGGGTGGGCCAAATCAATATTGAACCCAACGGGCTAAGACTGGGATGCCATTAAAGTTCTTGTGTGTGTAAAGGTGTCCCAATACTTTTGGTGACATAGTGTGTGTGTATATATATATATATTGCGGTAAAAACACGCGACTTTCTGCTTGAATATGAAACGCTCAGGTATGAAGGCAGCCTGGTCGAATTTTTGAAAGAATTTTTTTTAGAAAATCTGAAATTTTGTGCGTTTTGTGATCTGATGGTGCCGCCATTGATTTCAAAATTTGACCAACCCAAGCCTTCAATTTCACCTCCTGTTGCTACAGAAAAGAATTTTCGTGGCCGGGAATCTCCTTTTCTTTCAGGGAATTTTCTTTTCTTGCACATGCGCATTTCTTTTTCGATTACATTTCTCGCATGATTCTCCCATCATTGATTAGAAAATCGTTTGTTTTTCAAAAAATTTCCAACATGTCCAAATTCGATGGCTGCACGAAAATCAGCTGTTGCTGCAACCCACTAATGGTGCAAAATTCGGATGAAAATTCTTAGATAAGATTTTCGAAAGAAAATTCTTTATAAATTTGACCTGTGTATGGCCTGCCTTGTCTTTTGTCCAAAGGGCGTTGGCAAGGAACTTGTCTTGCATACAAATGTCAGGGAATTGTCGGTCAACAAATACGAACGTAGTGACGTACTACGTGGCTTTTCAGCTCTTTAGCGCCACCCTTTGGGCTCCTTCTGCTAATTTCGTGTTAGTAGAAGTTTGGTGAGTGATGATTTGCGCTTTTCATTTCACACTTTTCATTTTGCGCTTTTCAGTTAGTTTCTGAACGGCCATTCGTCAAGCAGGCATGTTTTGCGAAATCGGAGGAGATAACGTGTTATTTATTATTGGCCTTGGAGTTATTGCTTTGACCCAAGTCCAGTCCAGGAACAGAAGGAGTAGGATTTCTTGGACCAAAAATTGGTTGCTTTATTAATCGTGACCAATTATGTCATATGCCTTTGCTGCGGGAGCTCCAGGAGAATAATCCAGATGATTTTCGGAATTATCTCCGGATGACGGACCCCTGCTTTCACCAACTCTTGGCATTGTTGACCCCCTATATTAGGAAGCAGGACACATGCATGAGGCTTTTATTTTATTTTTTGGTTGAATAATGATTTGATTTGGTATATTTTCTATATTTTTGGATGCATAGAAAGCACTTTTTGGTTAAGTTCTATTGGCAGATAGCATGTCTAATTTTATTTGCTTTCTTTTTTTAATGCACAATAAAAAAAATTGTGGAGAATAATACTTGGCTATGTGTTTTACTTCAAATGACAGTTTGGGAGTCGGCAGTTACATTTAAAAAAATACAATGTAAAATTAACACCAAAAGAGACACCAACATAGTTGTATCTTTGATCCTAAAAACTCCGGGATAATGGTGTTGTGGTAACTTGACCAAAAAAAAAAAAAAGAAAAGAAAAGCATAATAATATTATTCTTGATATCACTAGAAAATAAAAGCCATTTAAACTTCAATACCGCACATAGTCAAATGACGTCCTTCATTTTGTGCGGGGATATCTGAATGATGGGTGCAGCTACAGGCATCATTCAGATATCATTCTTTCCAGCTGGCGATTCTGTGCACGATAAGAATGATCATAGCGGCAGTTCTGCCCGTTTGATCGTTCTTATAGGTGACGGGAGGGGATGTTCCCCCCCCCTCCCGCCACCATCCGCTGCTTCTCTGGGCTCTCCCGTGCCATCGGGGGCCCGGAGAAAGAATCGGCCGGCGCCGAATGACAACAATGTAAAAATTTTCAAAGCGTCGCCTATGGCAATTTCTAAGTACCAAAGTTTGGCGCCATTCCATGAGTGTGTGCAATTTTAAAGCATGACATGTTAAGTATCTATTTACTCGGCGTAACATCATCTTTCACATTATATAAAAAAAATGGGCTAACTTTACTGTTTTGTTATCTTTTAATTCAATTTAATTTAATTTTTAAATAAAAAAAAGGTGTTTGAAAAATTATTGCGCAAATACAGTGTGAGATAAAAAGTTGCAATGACCGCCATTTTATTCCCTAGGGTGTCTGCTAAAAAAACATTTATAATGTTTGGGGGTTCTGAGTAATTTTCTAGCAAAAAAAATATGATTTTTACATGTAGGAGAGAAGTCCCAGAATAGGCCCGGTACTGAAGTGGTAATACGTTTGGCAGAACTCCATCAGTATCATCAGCAAAACAGCTTCATTATTATCCCATTAAAGAAGAAGAGAATTGTGCGCTGCATTTCGAGATTACATAATTTGCCGTATCACGAATGTTAATTCTCCATTACGAACGCAAGTTTACAAGAACGACCGCTTCCAGCTCGTCCTTGCTTCCGAGCATGTGTGTTTGTACTTTGGACTTTTGTCCGACGGACTTGTGTACACACGCTCGGAAAATCCGACAACAGACCATTTTCCGCTGAAAATTTTAAAGCCTGCCATCCAACATTTGTCCGCGGAAAATTCGACAACAATTGTCCGATGGAGGGTACAAACGGTCGGATTTTCCTGACAACAGCCTGTCATCACACAATTCCCGTCGGAAAATCCGATCGTGTGTACGAGGCTTAACTCTTTCCTGTGAAGAACAGAATATTAGAAACAATGACTCAATTCCCGTGGGACTATACAGGCACCTTTGTTACATCATTTAAAAAAAAAAATAATCACTTTATTTTGGCTGTATATAGATATTATAAAATACACATTATAATTGCCGATACCTAAAAGGTACTTGTACAATCAACCTGGTTTACTATATATGCTTGTATAGGAAAATTATGTCATCATCCTGTGTAGCTTTGTTCGATAAATCCCCAATGCAGAAGATCGATACAATTCGTGAGGAGATCTCTACTGTTCTGATACCCTCCACGCTTCACACTTCATGCCCACAGGCACAATCATTACTTCCCTCTTTCAACCCCACCACTGTAGACAAGGTTGCTAAACTACTTGCTAAAGTCCACCTTACCACCTGCCCTCTGGATCCTGTTCCCTCACAAATGCTATGTCCACCCTCTTTAACTATCCAGATCCGCGCTATGGCCGAACGACGGCTACAGCGCAGATCTACTTTGCTGGGAGTAGGTCAATAGACGTCCTCCCCTTTGCATGCTCCCCGCGCCCCCTGCAGGGTACGTGTGGCGATCGCTGTGATCACGGAGTCAATGAGACTCGGGTGGTCACAGATCGGAGTAAGGGGTCGATCCTGGCCCCTTACCACCTAATCTGCTGTCATCCAATGACAGCTGATCACGTGATGTAAACAGAAGATCAGTAATCGTTTTTTTTTTTTTTCTCCTCACGCTGACAGCGTGAGGCGAAAAAAAAGCTGATCACCGGCTTCTGTGCAAGGGACATCAGTCCCGAAGAGGAAGAGGCGAAGCTGCCTCATCTGTACCAACCAGTACCGCCTGCCAGTTCCCACAGTGCCACGAATCAGTGCCTCATCAGTGCCACCTAGCAGTGCTGCCTATCAGTGTCACCTACCAGTGCCGATCAGTGCCCAACACTGCCACCCATCAGTGCCCATCACTGCCACCTATCAGTGCCACCTATCAGTGCTACCTATTAGTGCCCTTCAGTGCCACCTATCAATGCCCTTCAGTGCCGCCCATCAGTACCACCCATCAGCGCCACCTCTTAGTGCCCACCAACGCCACCTATCAGTGCTCACCAATGCCGCCTTTTAGTGCCCATTAGTGCTGCCTTATCAGTGCCCATCAATGCAGCCTATCGATGCCCATCAGTGCAGCCTATCAGTGCCCATCAATGCAGCCTATCGATGCCCATCAATGCAGCCTATCGATGCCCATCAGTGCAGCCTATCAGTGCCCATCAGTGCAGCCTCATCAGCGTACATCAATGAAGGAGAAAAATGACCTGTTTGCACAATGTATTAACAAAATATAAAACGGTTTTGTATTTTTTTTTTTTTTAATCTGTCTTTTTACATTTTTTTTAACAAAAAATAAAATAACCACAGAGGTGATCAAATACCTTCCAAAAGAAAGCTCTATTTGTGGGAAAAAATGATAAAGATTTCATTTGGGTACAGTGTTGTATGACCGCACAATTGTCATTCAAAGAGTGACAGCGCTGAAAGCTGAAAATTGATCTGGGCAGGAGGGGGAGTATAGGTGCCCAGTAAGCAAGTGGTTAAGGTAGCACAACTATAAAGCAAAGACACCAATAGAAAGAGAACAAAATACAAAGGCACTGTAAACAGTCTGACAACTCCTACCCAGCAGGTCAACAGAGCACAGGGAGATCATCCATCCAGCTGTTTTTTTGCGAAAGGGAAAAAAAGGGGGTGGGGTTGATAAAAAGAGGAGTATGAAGGCCAAGAGAGACATCTACATAAAAGGGGGGGCCAAGGGCAGGGTAAAGTGGAAAGTTAACATGGGGATATCATCCATATACTGAAGTAAGTACTTCAGCCACTGAGAGGGAACCACATTAAAAGGGGTCAAAGCAGAGGTTCAAATCATCAGGGCTCATCCCAAATGTTTCAAATTTTTTGAGGGCACTTACAGCCCATGTAGATGAGCTTACAAAGAGGTAAGACTAATTAATGATCTCCACTGAGTAATCATAGGGGGGTCAGGTGGTCTCCATTTCAACAGGTTAGTCTTCCTGGCATAAAAGAGAGAGGGTATTCCCCACAGCGGGGTTTTTAGGCAGCACAGTAATGGATGTAGTCAATGTTGTATGAAAAAATATAACAATTTTATTGGAAGCTATACCAAAAAAAGTTAAAAACAATGAGCTCCAGTTGGGAGTACTTAAAAACTAAATGGCTGAACATACATGGCAGACATATATTCATAACACAATTCTTATCATGAACATAAGACCTGACGCGTTTCAACCCTTAATAGTTGGGGTCTTCTTCAGAGGTTCGGTCTGCTAAAAAGAACATATAAATAGCATTGGTATATACATACATAACTTTCATTGCATAGTAGTAATTACATTCATGATGCAATACACCAATATAGAATAGTTACCAGAAAAAATGTATGTCCAACAAGCGAAAGAAAACTTCCCACATGGAGATCCCTTAAAACGATATGTTGTATTTGCCTTCCAAACCAGAGGGGAGCTCAGGATGCCTCCACCGCCACCTCAACCCAGACCGGGGTAGTGAGAGGCAAAGTGACTTACAAGAGGCCACACACTCAGGCGCCGCCCGCCAAAGCAAACAGCTGGCCGACGGGCACTAGGAACACCTAGGATGAAAAATTGATGGGACAGACTAAATATACACCCAAAGAATAATAATCAGATTTTTTGTGGGCAGAAGCAACCACCAAGGGACCAAAGTCACCCATATGTAGTATCTATAGTGCATGTGGTTCAAGCCAAACCAAAAAGGAGGTTCCAACCATATTTATATGGTATGTCTTTAGAGACTGATAGGATAAATGGTATATAGCTATAAAGATATTGGCAAAAAACTCCTTTCAAATGAAAAAAGTGAGGTAGTGAAAGGTGTGGGAAAAAAGAAAAAGATGTGAAAATGGTAGGAGCATGAAATCATCTTGCAAAGAAAAGGTGAAGTGTATGGGGAAGGAGTGTGCTGTGAAGTGTGAGCGAGGAGATGATGGGGGGGGGGGGGGGGGGAGGAGAGAAAGCAATGGTGATGAGGTACACGCATATTTATTACCTCAAAAAGTGCTAGCCATTGTATGCGACTGCATCAAAAAGCCCCATGAGGACTAGACTGACACCTGTTTGCCAACCCGGGATTGGTCACAGGTCATATGGGACTCAGAAGGTTAGTATCCAAATCTAAGTCCACTAGTCTAGAAGCAAAACAAAAGGGAAAAGGAAATGTTTTTGTATCTATGAAAAAAATATAAGCATATTATGATGATAAGTAGTCAAACAGTAAACAATCAATAGCAGATAAAAGGGTCACCAGGCCCTAATTGCATGGGGTAGAACAATGATGCAGAGGCATAAGGCTAGAAAGGCATACTTACTGGGTAGTGACCGCAGATGGTGACAAAGAGTAATGGTAGGCAACGGAGGGTGTGAATGATCATCAAAGCCGGAAAAGGATTGTGAGTCTATTGCCAATAACACTTATATATCCTTGATTAATTAGGGGTGTGCATAGCCTGTCCCACCCCATCCCAGGTGTGTCCGGTCAGCCAGCAGCTGCGTGGGGGGCAGCATGGCCGCCATTCAGGCAGCCGTGTGTGGCTTCCCCGGCATAAGTCTTCCTGGCATAACAGCCAATGAAAAACACAAAAAAGTCATAAATAAATGACTAAAAACTCTTTGGGTGATGATGCCACCATGCAGTGCACATTTACATGAACTTGTCTGCTTTAGAAAATATATAATGTTTGTAGGCAGGGGGGGGGGGGTTGTTTATGTAATCTTCAGGCCTAAATTGAATTTTTGAATTTTTAAGCATGGGCGCAAAAACAGCTCTGGCAGAAAAAGGATTAATCCTGCA
The DNA here is from genome assembly GCA_037952925.1 of Lithobates clamitans. Classification (NCBI taxonomy): domain Eukaryota; kingdom Metazoa; phylum Chordata; class Amphibia; order Anura; family Ranidae; genus Lithobates; species Lithobates clamitans. Next base: position 5,864,129 of record JBBGZY010000133.1, on the reverse strand, counting down.
CAGATCAGACCTTGTGCTGCTTTCCCGTAGTGGACAAGCTGTGAAGCCTATTGAAAAGGAGCAGGTCTCCTTCAGGGGGCCTCTATATATCACTATGAAGTATGAGTGTGTGGCAGTGTCCCCTGCAGATACTGTAACAGACATTGATGGTCTAACCTTCAGCTCGGACAGCCTCCTATCTACAAACGCCATGGCTCCATCCAGAGGAAGCAGGCGGAGCTCCTTGGAAACCAGGAAGTTCCGAGGGTAAACGTCCCTGCCTCACATTTTTGTCCCCTTTTTCGTTCGTTAGCGAAAAGAGATTCGTTTTTTGTCATAGTTTTTGTCAGTGGACGAAAATGTGGTGTACGTTTCATTTCATTTTTGTCACTGTAAAAATGCCCCTAATGAAAACTTTGATGAAAACGTTTTCGTTGACGAAATTAACACTGCAGCAGGGGCGGACTGACCATTGAGCCACTCGGGCACTGCCCGAAGGCCCTGGGCCACTAGGGGGCCCCATCAGGGTTGCCAGCCTCAGTAAAAGCAGGGACAGTATGTGTAAATCTGTGTTTTTTTTTACATCTGTCTGTGTATACTGTGTGTACATGTATGTGTATACTGTGATTGTATACTGTGTGTGTGTGTATACTGTGTGGCCCCATATTCTCTGATTTCCTGGGGGCCCCATAATCTCCTATTGCCCGGGGGCCCCATGAGTTATCAGTCCGCCCCTGCACTGCAGATAACAGAAGAGAAGTCAACCAGGCCAAGTCGTACAAGGGAAAACACCTGAGATCATAGACCACGCAAGGGCCAGGAGGGAATGAAAGCTGTTTAACAAAAATAGCAAAACTACTGAAACCAGTGGCGGAGCTACCGGGGTTGCAAGGGTCGCACCTGTGACCAGGCCCGGTTGTTTCTCCACTGTAGGGGGACCTCAAGGCAGCAGAAAGGGGGCCCAGTGCAGAACTGTAATAAAGGGTCTGACAATGGGAGTAAAGGGCCCCAGGATCAGTGGGAAGGGCCTGGGGGGGGGGAATCAGGGTGGGGCAGGGGGGCCCTTCATGGTTTCTTGCACCGGGGCCCTGCTGAGGATTCTAGTTACGCCTCTGTTCTCTGGAATGTAGATTATAGAGTAAAATCTGAGTGGCTCTTTAATATCATGCACCTCATCCCGCTTAGCGAAATTGTAAATATGGAGGAATGGGATTATAACGGTGCTACTGACAAATGGTTAATAACAAGTTGAATAAAAATGTAATTTCTTTATTAATACAAAAAGGAAAGGAGAAAAGTAAACAAGAGATTTTGAAGTAATTAAAATCAATAGTAGAGCATATACATGATACATATGTTGGGTTGCTGGTGACCCACAAGGGAAAAGAAAAGGTGGTCACAGATGGAGGTTGAATCCCAACATGTTTCGCCAGTGATGGCTTTCTCGGGGGGTAGTGTGGGACCACCACAATAATCCAGCTCTAACATAGAAAGCAAAAAGAATATATATAAGTGATAATACACAATGACACAAAAACATTCTTTGTCATGACCTCAGGGAGATGCACAGCACATACCTCAATCAGTCCAAAGCCAGGAGATGAGAAGTTTGGGGGTTGCCTCCCCAGAGACGAGGGGGACAAAGATGGATGTCAAAAACTGGCCCCAGCCTCGAATGGTACAAGGGAGACCATGTGTGGTCTCAGGGGATAAATAAAGACCCAGCTGAGGAATGTAGAAAAAACAGACCTGGAGATCGATTAATATAAACATATTCTGGACAAAAAACAACGTAAGTCCAGTTAAATGGGCCCAAGAAGGAAAAGGACCCAAAGGGAACAATATACACTTACTATGCTCCAAATCGAAAAACAGATGGGTTTAGGGGCGCCAGTATGCTGATATAGACATAAAGATGAGACCAAAAGTTGTCCCAGACCCTAAGCGCACAGCTAATGACCCCTGAAATAAACAAAATAGCCAGCGTTAAGAAGATTATATGTGATATGTTTAAAATTTACCACAAAATCAAGATAGCCAATGATCCAGAGAGGGAAATTAAGCAAACCAGTAGATTAGCTGCGTCATTGAAAGTGTGAAAAAATGGCTCAATAAAAAAAAAATATTTTTAAAACACAGTCACCAATTTACTTTCATGAAGCAGATCCAGTCATGCCCACTTATACGTACACATTTGATCGGACTTTCCGCCAACAAAACCGTGGCTTTTTGTTAGAAGGTTGTTGGCTCAAACTTGTCTTGCATACACACAGTCACACAAATGTTGGTCAACAATTACGACCGTGGGAACGTGGTGACATACAAGACGTACGACCACCTGAGAAAAAGGAAGTTCAATAGCCAGTGCGGCTCCTCCTGCTTGATTCCGAGCATGCGTGGAACTTTTGTGCGACGGACTTGTGTACACACGCTCAGAAATTCCGACAACAAAGTTTTGTTGTCAGAAAATTTGAGAGCCTGCTAGCCAACATTTGTTGGAAGGAAAGTCCGACAACAAATGTTCGATGGAGCATACACACTGTCCACCAACAAGCTCACATCCAACATTTTGGTCGGAAAATCTGATCGTGTGTACGGGGCATAAGACATCACAGGTACCATAGAAGGGCTATCAGAAAAAAATCAATAGGCAGCAATGCAACAGTCAAAAGTCCATCAGTGAATAAATGAGAACCAACTAAACAATAAGTTGTATAAAAGCCACAAACGAAGTTTTGTACCTGCACACGAAAGACGAAAGCTAAGGTCACCTCTAATCTCCAGCCGGCTGATTGCTAGAGTGGCCGGCATACTGGAATGCTTATTTTATTGTGCTCGGTTTGTTAAGTTATAAAACTCGGAGGGTTTGACTGTAACACACACTTATCTCATCCGTTTAGTTACACAAAACTTGAATCTTATTAGCTATCATATGTTTGTGCAAATCGTTGCTGTTAAATATGGCTGTGGTGTTATTTTTATCTCATTTTTTTTCTGTCATTTCATTCTAAAGTAAAGCAATTTAACGTCAGATCATGCCACATGGTATGCTATTATATATAATATGATATTATAGCATATGATATATCATAGCATACATTAGGGTGACCAGACGTCCCCGTTTTCCGGGGACAGTCCCCGGATTGAGGACACTCTCCCCGGAGCCCGTCTGTCCCCGGATTTGTCCCCGGATTGCAGGGGCGGCACTCAGGAACGTAGCGGCACGTACCGCTAACACTGGCCCTCGCCCTGATCTGTGCCACGGGACTTGCGCTGTGTCCCGCAGCACAGCGGACTGAAGCCGCCTCCCCCTCCTCTCTGTTTACATTCACACAGGAGGAGGAGGAGCCCGAGGGACACACACGGCTGTGTGTATCATCCGCGCTGTTCTGAGGTCTGTAAACTTCATTTATTTACAGTAAGGTGACCAGATTTTCAAAATGAAATCCGGGGACATTTTTTTTTTTTGGCAAATGGTAAACGATTTTATAAGCATATATTCCTCAAATTATATATTCAGTGTATGTGGTATATGTTTATGGAAGGATTATATGATATATACGTTATTTCTCACATTTCGTCCATGAGATAAAAAAAAAAAGAAGATTCTTACAATTTTTTGGAATACGACTACCAAATGTTAAGACGATAAGATGGAGATAAAACTTTTCATATTTTGTATTTTATTCTTGCCAAAGAATTTTGGTTCAACAATAACAATAAATTAACAATTCAGAACAGTAAAAGATTGCATGGTAACAACACGTAGGATACCTTCAAACATATATAGATATCTATATATCTCTCTCTATATATACCATAGCAGCACCAGGATTTGCTGCTACAAAGTTTACCACTTACCTCAGTTTCTCCTCCCTGGCACCACTTTCCCTTCCTGTCCCCGCCCTTAAATGACGTCATGTCAGAGGCCGGTGTAGAAGAAGAATGTAATCTGTGTACGGTAGTTTAGACTGCTGCCGGGTGCAGGAGCGCACTCGGCACCCCGCTGCAGCTCTGCTTTTGTCTGTCAATCTTCAGCCGGGAGACATTAGCCCCGGCGCTGCCTGCACACCAACACTTCACTTCAAAGGGGTTTCTGCTCCTTCTGCACACTCTAGTCCCGGTCCTGCTGCCTGTCACTGTGCTCCGCCAGTGGCATCACTAGGGTTGGTGTCACCCGGTGCCGAAAAAATTGGTGTCACCCCTCCTCCACCAACTACCTCAGTACAGACCCCCCTCCACTAACTACAGACCCCACTCCATCAATATAGCCCCCTCCCTCAGTACAGACCCCCTTAAATCAATATAACCCCCCTCCCTCAGTACAGACCCCCTTAAATCAATATAGACCCCCCACAAAGTACAGACTCCCCTCCCTCAGTACAGACCCCCGCTCAGTGCAGACCCCCTTTCCTCAGTATAGACCCCCCACTAAGTACTAACCCCCTCCCTCAGTACAGACCCCCCCATCAGTACAGAAACCCTCCCTCAGTGCAGAGTCTGCAGACCCCCCTCCATCAGTATCAACCTCCCACCTCAGTGCAGACCGCCCCATCAGTACATACACCCCCCCCCCAGTGCTGACCCCCATCAGTATAGAATCCCCCTTCAGTGCAGAGCCCCCATTAGTATAGAATCCCCCCAGTGCAGAGCTCCCATTAGTATAGACACCCCCTCAGTGCAGAACCCCCATTAGTATAGAATCCCCCCAGTGCAGAGCCCCCCCCCATTAGTATAGAATCCCCCCAGTGCAGAGCCCCCCCATTAGTATAGAATCCCCCCAGTGCAGAGCCCCCATTAGTATAGAATCCCCCCAGTGCAGAGCCTCCCATTAGTATAGAATCCCCCCAGTGCAGAGCCCCCCATTAGTATAGAATCCCCCCAGTGCACAGCCCCCCCCATTAGTATAGAATCCCCCCAGTGCAGAGCCCCCCCATTAGTATAGAATCCCCCCAGTGCAGAGCCCCCAATAGTATAGACACCCCCTCAGTGCAGAGCCCCCAATAGTATAGACACCCCCTCAGTGCAGAGCCCCCAATAGTATAGACACCCCCTCAGTGCAGAGCCCCCATTAGTATAGAATCCCCCCAGTGCAGAGCCCCCCCATTAGTATAGAATCCCCCCAGTGCAGAGCCCCCCCCCCCCATTAGTATAGAATCCCCCCAGTGCAGAGCCCCCATTAGTGTAGAATCCCCCCAGTGCAGAGCCCCCATTAGTATAGAATCCCCCCAGTGCAGAGCCCCCCCCATTAGTATAGAATCCCCCAGTGCAGAGCCCCCCCATTAGTATAGAATCCCCCCCAGTGCAGAGCCCCCATTAGTATAGAATCCCCCAGTGCAGAGCCCCCATTAGTACAGAATCCCCCCAGTGCAGAGCCCCCCATTAGTATAGAATCCCCCCAGTGCAGAGCCCCCCCATTAGTATAGAATCCCCCCAGTGCAGAGCCCCCCCCCCATTAGTATAGAATCCCCCCAGTGCAGAGCCCCCATTAGTATAGAATCCCCCCAGTGCAGAGCCCCCCCATTAGTATAGAATCCCCCCAGTGCAGAGCCCCCATTAGTATAGAATCCCCCCAGTGCAGAGCCCCCATTAGTACAGAATCCCCCCAGTGCAGAGCCCCCCATTAGTATAGAATCCCCCCAGTGCAGAGCCCCCAGTAGTATAGAATCCCCCCCAGTGCAGAGCCCCCCCCATTAGTATAGAATCCCCCAGTGCAGAGCCCCCATTAGTATAGAATCCCCCCAGTGCAGAGCCCCCATTAGTATAGAATCCCCCCAGTGCAGAGCCCCCCCATTAGTATAGAATCCCCCCAGTGCAGAGCCCCCCCCCATTAGTATAGAATCCCCCCAGTGCAGAGCCCCCCCATTAGTATAGAATCCCCCCAGTGCAGAGCCCCCCCCATTAGTATAGAATCCCCCCAGTGCAGAGCCCCCATTAGTATAGAATCCCCCCAGTGCAGAGCCCCCCCCATTAGTATAGAATCCCCCCAGTGCAGAGCCCCCCCATTAGTATAGAATCCCCCAGTGCAGAGCCCCCCCCCATTAGTATTGAATCCCCACAGTGCAGAGCCCCCCCATTAGTATAGAATCCCCCCAGTGCAGAGCCCCCCCATTAGTATAGAATCCCCCCAGTGCAGAGCCCCCATTAGTATAGAATCCCCCCAGTGCAGAGCCCCCCCCCATTAGTATAGAATCCCCCCAGTGCAGAGCCCCCCCATTAGTATAGAATCCCCCCAGTGCAGAGCCCCCCCCATTAGTATTGAATCCCCACAGTGCAGAGCCCCCCCATTAGTATAGAATCCCCCCAGTGCAGAGCCCCCCCATTAGTATAGAATCCCCCCAGTGCAGAGCCCCCCCCCATTAGTATAGAATCCCCCCAGTGCAGAGCCCCCCCATTAGTATAGAATCCCCCCAGTGCAGAGCCCCCCCATTAGTATAGAATCCCCCCAGTGCAGAGCCCCCCCATTAGTATAGAATCCCCCCAGTGCAGAGCCCCCCCATTAGTATAGAATCCCCCCAGTGCAGAGCCCCCCCATTAGTATAGAATCCCCCCCAGTGCAGAGCCCCCCCCCCCCCCATTAGTATAGAATCCCCCCAGTGCAGAGCCCCCCCATTAGTATAGAATCCCCCCAGTGCAGAGCCCCCCCCCCCATTAGTATAGAATCCCCCCAGTGCAGAGCCCCCCCATTAGTATAGAATCCCCCCCAGTGCAGAGCCCCCCCCCCCATTAGTATAGAATCCCCCCAGTGCAGAGCCCCCCCATTAGTATAGAATCCCCCCAGTGCAGAGCCCCCCCATTAGTATAGAATCCCCCCAGTGCAGAGCCCCCCATTAGTATAGAATCCCCCCAGTGCAGAGCCCCCCATTAGTATAGAATCCCCCCAGTGCAGAGCCCCCCCATTAGTATAGAATCACCCCAGTGCAGAGCCCCCCCATTAGTATAGAATCCCCCCAGTGCAGAGCCCCCCCATTAGTATAGAATCCCCCCAGTGCAGAGCCCCCCCATTAGTATAGAATCCCCCCAGTGCAGAGCCCCCCCATTAGTATAGAATCCCCCTGCACATGTCCACCACACACTGTAAATAAATGAAGTTTACAGACCTCAGAACAGCGCGGATGATACACACAGCCGTGTGTGTCCCTCGGGCTCCTCCTCCTCCTGTGTGAATGTAAACAGAGAGGAGGGGGAGGCGGCTTCAGTCCGCTGTGCTGCGGGACACATCGCAAGTCCCGTGGCACAGATCAGGGCGAGGGCCAGTGTTAGCGGTACGTGCCGCTACGTTCCTGAGTGCCGCCCCTGCAATCCGGGGACAAATCCGGGGACAGACGGGCTCCGGGGAGAGTGTCCTCAATCCGGGGACTGTCCCCGGAAAACGGGGACGTCTGGTCACCCTAATTTACAGTGTGTGGTGGACATGTGCAGGGGGATTCTATACTAATGGGGGGGCTCTGCACTGGGGGGATTCTATACTAATGGGGGGGCTCTGCACTGGGGGGATTCTATACTAATGGGGGGGCTCTGCACTGGGGTGATTCTATACTAATGGGGGGGCTCTGCACTGGGGGGATTCTATACTAATGGGGGGCTCTGCACTGGGGGGATTCTATACTAATGGGGGGCTCTGCACTGGGGGGATTCTATACTAATGGGGGGGCTCTGCACTGGGGGGATTCTATACTAATGGGGGGGCTCTGCACTGGGGGGATTCTATACTAATGGGGGGGGGGGCTCTGCACTGGGGGGGATTCTATACTAATGGGGGGGCTCTGCACTGGGGGGATTCTATACTAATGGGGGGGGGGGCTCTGCACTGGGGGGATTCTATACTAATGGGGGGGCTCTGCACTGGGGGGATTCTATACTAATGGGGGGGGGGGGGGCTCTGCACTGGGGGGGATTCTATACTAATGGGGGGGCTCTGCACTGGGGGGATTCTATACTAATGGGGGGGCTCTGCACTGGGGGGATTCTATACTAATGGGGGGGCTCTGCACTGGGGGGATTCTATACTAATGGGGGGGCTCTGCACTGGGGGGATTCTATACTAATGGGGGGGCTCTGCACTGGGGGGATTCTATACTAATGGGGGGGGGCTCTGCACTGGGGGGATTCTATACTAATGGGGGGGCTCTGCACTGGGGGGATTCTATACTAATGGGGGGGCTCTGCACTGTGGGGATTCAATACTAATGGGGGGGGCTCTGCACTGGGGGGATTCTATACTAATGGGGGGGCTCTGCACTGGGGGGATTCTATACTAATGGGGGGGGGCTCTGCACTGGGGGGATTCTATACTAATGGGGGCTCTGCACTGGGGGGATTCTATACTAATGGGGGGGCTCTGCACTGGGGGGATTCTATACTAATGGGGGGGCTCTGCACTGTGGGGATTCAATACTAATGGGGGGGGGCTCTGCACTGGGGGATTCTATACTAATGGGGGGGCTCTGCACTGGGGGGATTCTATACTAATGGGGGGGGCTCTGCACTGGGGGGATTCTATACTAATGGGGGCTCTGCACTGGGGGGATTCTATACTAATGGGGGGGGCTCTGCACTGGGGGGATTCTATACTAATGGGGGGGCTCTGCACTGGGGGGATTCTATACTAATGGGGGGGGGCTCTGCACTGGGGGGATTCTATACTAATGGGGGGGCTCTGCACTGGGGGGATTCTATACTAATGGGGGCTCTGCACTGGGGGGATTCTATACTAATGGGGGCTCTGCACTGGGGGATTCTATACTAATGGGGGGGGCTCTGCACTGGGGGGGATTCTATACTACTGGGGGCTCTGCACTGGGGGGATTCTATACTAATGGGGGGCTCTGCACTGGGGGGATTCTGTACTAATGGGGGCTCTGCACTGGGGGGATTCTATACTAATGGGGGCTCTGCACTGGGGGGATTCTATACTAATGGGGGGGCTCTGCACTGGGGGGATTCTATACTAATGGGGGCTCTGCACTGGGGGGATTCTATACTAATGGGGGGGGCTCTGCACTGGGGGGATTCTATACTAATGGGGGGGCTCTGCACTGGGGGGATTCTATACTAATGGGGGGCTCTGCACTGGGGGGATTCTGTACTAATGGGGGCTCTGCACTGGGGGGATTCTATACTAATGGGGGCTCTGCACTGGGGGGATTCTATACTAATGGGGGGGCTCTGCACTGGGGGGATTCTATACTAATGGGGGCTCTGCACTGGGGGGATTCTATACTAATGGGGGGGGGGCTCTGCACTGGGGGGATTCTATACTAATGGGGGGGCTCTGCACTGGGGGGATTCTATACTAATGGGGGGCTCTGCACTGGGGGGATTCTGTACTAATGGGGGCTCTGCACTGGGGGATTCTATACTAATGGGGGCTCTGCACTGGGGGGGATTCTATACTAATGGGGGGGCTCTGCACTGGGGGATTCTATACTAATGGGGGGGGCTCTGCACTGGGGGGATTCTATACTAATGGGGGCTCTGCACTGGGGGGATTCTACACTAATGGGGGCTCTGCACTGGGGGGATTCTATACTAATGGGGGGGGGGGGCTCTGCACTGGGGGGATTCTATACTAATGGGGGGGCTCTGCACTGGGGGGATTCTATACTAATGGGGGCTCTGCACTGAGGGGGTGTCTATACTATTGGGGGCTCTGCACTGAGGGGGTGTCTATACTATTGGGGGCTCTGCACTGAGGGGGTGTCTATACTATTGGGGGCTCTGCACTGGGGGGATTCTATACTAATGGGGGGGCTCTGCACTGGGGGGATTCTATACTAATGGGGGGGGCTGTGCACTGGGGGGATTCTATACTAATGGGGGGCTCTGCACTGGGGGGATTCTATACTAATGGGAGGCTCTGCACTGGGGGGATTCTATACTAATGGGGGCTCTGCACTGGGGGGATTCTATACTAATGGGGGGGCTCTGCACTGGGGGGATTCTATACTAATGGGGGGGGGCTCTGCACTGGGGGGATTCTATACTAATGGGGGTTCTGCACTGAGGGGGTGTCTATACTAATGGGAGCTCTGCACTGGGGGGATTCTATACTAATGGGGGCTCTGCACTGAAGGGGGATTCTATACTGATGGGGGTCAGCACTGGGGGGGGGGTGTATGTACTGATGGGGCGGTCTGCACTGAGGTGGGAGGTTGATACTGATGGAGGGGGGTCTGCAGACTCTGCACTGAGGGAGGGTTTCTGTACTGATGGGGGGGTCTGTACTGAGGGAGGGGGTTAGTACTTAGTGGGGGGTCTATACTGAGGAAAGGGGGTCTGCACTGAGCGGGGGTCTGTACTGAGGGAGGGGAGTCTGTACTTTGTGGGGGGTCTATATTGATTTAAGGGGGTCTGTACTGAGGGAGGGGGGTTATATTGATTTAAGGGGGTCTGTACTGAGGGAGGGGGCTATATTGATGGAGTGGGGTCTGTAGTTAGTGGAGGGGGGTCTGTACTGAGGTAGTTGGTGGAGGAGGGGTGACACCAATTTTTTCGGCACCGGGTGACACCAACCCTAGTGATGCCACTGGCGGAGCACAGTGACAGGCAGCAGGACCGGGACTAGAGTGTGCAGAAGGAGCAGAAACCCCTTTGAAGTGAAGTGTTGGTGTGCAGGCAGCGCCGGGGCTAATGTCTCCCGGCTGAAGATTGACAGACAAAAGCAGAGCTGCAGCGGGGTGCCGAGTGCGCTCCTGCACCCGGCAGCAGTCTAAACTACCGTACACAGATTACATTCTTCTTCTACACCGGCCTCTGACATGACGTCATTTAAGGGCGGGGACAGGAAGGGAAAGTGGTGCCAGGGAGGAGAAACTGAGGTAAGTGGTAAACTTTGTAGCAGCAAATCCTGGTGCTGCTATGGTATATATAGAGAGAGATATATAGATATCTATATATGTTTGAAGGTATCCTACGTGTTGTTACCATGCAATCTTTTACTGTTCTGAATTGTTAATTTATTGTTATTGTTGAACCAAAATTCTTTGGCAAGAATAAAATACAAAATATGAAAAGTTTTATCTCCATCTTATCGTCTTAACATTTGGTAGTCGTATTCCAAAAAATTGTAAGAATCTTCTTTTTTTTTTTATCTCATGGACGAAATGTGAGAAATAACGTATATATCATATAATCCTTCCATAAACATATACCACATACACTGAATATATAATTTGAGGAATATATGCTTATAAAATCGTTTACCATTTGCCAAAAAAAAAAAATGTCCCCGGATTTCATTTTGAAAATCTGGTCACCTTAGCATACATTGTCAAATAATGTCATATATTATACCCCATACAAAGCCATCCAAGCAAAACAAGAGCTCTGATTTCTTTCAGGTCTATATTTAAAAAGACGCAGCCCACAGAGGACTGTATGCAGCAAATGACACATGGCTGAAATGATTCTTACGGGCTTTGTCACATATTCAGTCTCCCTGCAATGAGCACAATACAGAGTAATTTTGAGGATTAAGATATTAGCTCTTTTAAAACTGAGATGTAAATGTTAAATAAAGAAAGCCCCTTGGAATCCCATATGGCTCACAGGTGTGTAAACTTTGGCACGGTGCCTGAGAAATCTGGGTTACTTCATGTGTTTCAACCTTAATTGCGCCTTCTGATAATATTTCAACAGGTTTGCACTCAAAGGCTCAGGCTTTCTATGGCACAAGCCCGTCTCACTCAGGAGCTGCACAGATGTTTCTGTAAAAAAAAAAAAAAAACAGCGAGGAAAAAGAAATGCATTCCAAAGCTTTCCCTTTTATTAAAACCTACACCCCCACGTGTGTCTCATTTAGTGGAGCTCTGCGGGGAGTTTGCATTGCATGAAAATGATCTGGCTAGAAAAAAAAAAGACAGGGAAAGGTAACCAGTAAAAGATTTGATGTCTACCTGTTCTTTACAAAGAGCTACACATGCAAATGAAAAGCAATAAAAGAAAAACTAATTATAATTTTTGACTCTCCGAAGTTTGGATTCAGTTGTCTGTATTTTTTATGCAATGTGGATTATCATTATACAGGATTATTATTTTGCAGATTTATAAGGAACTCCTGTGTGTCCACCAATGAACTAGTTTTAGCAGGGGTTCCCAGAGACCTGAAAAGGTTCCTCTGGGGTAGGTAGATGGTAACCTCATAAGGCTACCACCTACTTGGTCTTCTTTGAAAAAAGTTTACATTCTAGGCTAGCCTTTTGCAACCTTTGTACCCAAGAGAAATCCTTAAAATTATTTTCAGGTCTTGGGGAACCTCTGATTAAACAAGTTCTCCTCATAAGACTACCACCTACTTGGTCTTCTTAGAAAAAAGTTTACATTCTAGACCAGCCTTTCGCAACCTTTTTACCCCAGAGAAACCCTTGAAATTATTTTCAGGTCTTGGGGAACCTCTGGTAAAACAACTTTTGCTCATAAGGCTACCACCTACTTGGTCTTCTGAGACAAGTTTTACCCAAAAGGGACTCTTTTAAATTATTTTTAGGTCTTAGGGAAACTATGCTAAAACCAGTTCACCTCACAAGGTTACCACTTACTTGATCTTGAATTAATTTCAGGGCTCAGGAAACTCCTGATAAAACCAGTTGTCCTCATAGGCCTACAACTTACGTGGTCTTTTTTGGACAAAGTTTACATTGTAGACCAGTCTTTCCTAAACTTTTCCCCCCCAGAAGAACATTTAAACTCATTTTCAGGTCTTGGGGAACCCCTTCTAAAACCATTTCTCCTCACAAGGCTACCACCTATTCATATGGCTACCAGCTACTTGGTCTTCTTAGAAAAAAGTTTACATTCTAGACCAGCCTTTTGCAACCCTTTTAACCCAGAGAAACCTTTGAAATTAATTTCAGGTCTTGGGGTCTTGGATAAGACAAGTTCTTCTCATAAGGCTACCACCTACTTGGTCTTCTTAGACTATGTTTACATTGTAGACCAACCTTTCTCAACCTTTTTACTCAAAAGAGACTCTTAAAATGTATTTTCAGGTCTCGGGAAACTATGCTAAAACCAGTTCACCTCACAAGGCTACCACCTACTTGATCTTCTGAACTGGTTTTAGCAAAGACCTGAAAATAATTTCAAGGGCTCCTCTTGGGTAGGTAGATGGTAGCCTGATAAGGCTACCACCTACCTGGTCTTCTTAGACAAAGTTTACATTATAGACCAGTCTTTCTCAACCTTTTTCCAGCAGAAGAACCTTTAAACCGATTTTTCAGGTCTTGGAGAACCCCTTCTAAAACCAATACTCCTCACAAGACTACCACTCACCCATAAGGCTACCACCTACTTGGTCTTCATTGAAAAAAGTTTACATTCTAGACTAGACTTTCTCAAACTTTTTACCCTAAAGCAGTGGTTCTCAACCTGGGGGTCAAATGACGATTTGCCAGGGGTCACCGAATCCTGGGCTGTTCGTGAAGCCAAAATGCTCTCCCAGCCTTTTTGCGGGCGCTCAGCAGGCCGCCCACTCAGCCTCTTCGCAGCTTCCTATTCAGTTCATGGCATGGCTGGGGGGCAGAGACTAGAGGTCAGCTGACTGGTGAGGAATGAAGTGGGTGGGGGGGCTGGAGGAGACATTATCTCCTGATTTCAGCATAGGTGTCACTGCTGCGAGACACCACAAAGTCGGAAAGTGAAGCCGGAGACACACCTGTGATTAGAGTTGCCATTAAAAGTCCCCACTACAGTTCTCAGATCAGAAGATGACCTCGATCTAGAGCACCTAAGTTGACTGATCAGAACTCCCCCCAGCACTGCCACTTATCCTACCCCCCATCAGCACTGCCACTCATCCCAAATCCCTGCCAGCACTGTCACTCATCCCATTCCCCCCCACCAAGGAGTAAGAGAGGGAATAAAAATAGAGAATATGTGGAAGGGAGAGGAAAAGAGGGGAAGGAACAAAGAAAAAGGGAGAGAAAGAATAAGAGAAAGAACAAGAAAGACGGCTAGAGAGAGGGATGGGGGGGGGGGGACAAGAGATGAGCATAGAAAGAGATAAAAGGGAAAGAAAGGAGAACAAAGAGAAAGATGTAATGTACCATAAGGGGTTGGTTTTAATACTGTACAAGTGAAAGAGACTCAGGGAGCGCTAAATTTCCGTGGGTTAGGGGAGCAAACTACTTGTCTTGCTTTGGGTGCTGACAACCCACGCTACGAGAATAATTTTACTGTTAGGAGTCCCCACAACTTGGGAAATTTTATCACAGGGTCATGGCACTAGGGTGGCTGAGAACCACTGCCCTAAAGGAACCCTTGAAAATATTTTTAGGTTTTGGGAAACCCTTGCTAAAACCAGTTCTCCTCATAAGGCTACAACCTACTTTGTCTTCAAAGACAAAGTTTACATTGTTGACCAGTCTTTCTCAGCCTTTTTACCCCAGATGAACCCTTAAAATATTTTCAGATCTTGGGGAACCCCTGCTAAAACCAGTTCTCCTCACAAGGCTACCACCTACTCATAAGGCTACCACCTACTTGGTCTTCTTAGAAAAAGTTTACATTCTGGATCAGCCTTTCTCAACCTTTATACCCCAGAGAAACCCTTGAAATTAATTGCAGGTCTCAGAAAACCTCAGATAAAACTAGTTCTCCTGATACAGTTACAACCTACTTGGTCTTCTTAGACACCGTTTGCATTGTAGTCAAGTCTTTCTCGACCTTATTACCCCAGAGGAGCACTTAAAATTATTTCCAGAATCTCAGGGAACCTCTGCTAAACCATTTCTCCTCACAAGGCCACAACCTACTTGGTCTTCTTAGGCAAAGTTTACATTCTAAACCAGACTTTCTCAACCTTTTTTACCCCAGAGGAACCCTTTAAAATTATTTTCAGGTCTTGGGGAACCCCTGCTAAAACCTGTTCACTGGTAACCACTTTGTTCAATCAGAGAGTACTTTGCATACAATGAGAAAATGGAAAATATTCTCTGGACTGTGCCTGTGCCAAGCAGGTGACCTCCTGTGTTCAGAAAGCAGAAGGGCAGCTGCTTGATAGAGGACTTGAAGGTTAGTGACAATGACTGAACTAATGGTGCTTACTACAGTGATTTCCATCTTCCATGGGGAACCCCCAGGTATGACACATACATACTTATGCTGTGTACACACGACCGGACTTTCCGGCAGAAAAGGTCAGACGAAATCATTCCGTCGGGCATTCAAATCGTGTGTGTGGGCTTCATCGGACTTTTTCTTTCTAAAATTCTGACGGACCTAGAAATAGAACATGTTTCAAATCTTTCCGACGGACTCAATCCCTATCGAGAAAACCGTTCGTCTGTATACTAGTCCGACAGACCAAAAATGACGCAAGGGCAGCTATTGGCTACTGGCTATTGAACTTCCTTTTTCTAGTACCGTCGTACGTCACCGCATTCTAAACGAACAGACTTTGGTGTGATCGTGTGTAGGCAAGTCCGTTTCAATGTAACTCCTTTGGAACTCCGTTGGAAAGACCGTCGGAGTCTATTCTGAAGGAAAGTCCGGTGGTGTGTACGTGGCATTACATTGATCCAAGCTGGATCAATGTACCTCATTCTCAAGCCTCTACTTTGGTCAATGACCAACAGAAAGACATGTTCCACTAGCTGCCTGTATCTCTAAATTTACTGATCCATATGGCATGCAATTTTATTTTAATATAAGGGTCTGCTTACAGATTTTTCTTCATACGTTCAGTTAGAAGTACCCAAGTTGACTTTACTACTAAATATCTACATTGTGCTACTCATTGAGCTATACCCATAGAGGCCTTGGAGGGCAGAAACCGAAATGAGATTAGATGATGCAAGCTTTTTTTAATTTGTTAGCCTCCCCATTCAGCATTGGCAATAGGGAGTCATTTAATTGTTTTTTTACTGCTATTAGTATATCATTAAATGGGTCAGTGAACCCTCATTGTAAGAGCATTTGATTTGCAGCAAAATAGTAGAGGAAGTACCACAACTTGACTACAAGAAACAAGAGAAGACTGATACCCATGTGCTGGAACTCTTATAATGAATCCCTTACTGTTATTTTCCACAACCATGTGCTGAATCCATAAACATACCAAATTTATTTAACAAAAAGTCGAAAAAGTCAAGTTTTCAAAAAAACAAAGCAAAATTCATCTCAAAATCTTTAATGCTTAAAAAAATGTTTTAAATAATGAAATGCAACCAATCTGTTACTCAAGACTTTAAAAACTCAAGTTTTTTTTTAAGCTTCCTTTATCCAGGTTTATCTTACGGCAATTACAGAATACTAATGCTAACATTGTTCTTTCTTATTAGGAACGGGATATACACACATGGTCCCAATTAGAATGTACTCAGCACTTGTGGCGCAGGCTAAATCCACACACATACGTGAGACCGAGTTTGAAGATTTTACAAGCAATTCAAACAACCCTGTCTATATTAATTCTTCTTTCCTGATAGTAATTGAAGTCTAAAGGTAGTTGTTAGAGAAACAGATATACAAAACCCCCAGTGTTTTACACAAGGGCAGGAATGCTATATTGCAAATATGTAGGTTCACAGAGGTTCCCAGGTCTGGGCTCATTGTTTTCCCATTTCTTTTTTTTTTCTTCACGCGGTCTGTACATACCAGGAAAAGTAAAATGACAAAACAGCAAGTGGAAGGAATGAACTTTTCCCCATTATTTGTTATGTTTCAACGTGCAAGTATGGAAGTGATTTACAGAGCGATGAACCATTCCTGGTTGATGGACCTTTATTCTCTTTAAAGCCCCAGTGTGAGATGTCCGTTATTGGTTATTAGTGCAATGTACTTGAACAAGCATGAGAAGTTTACTTGACTTTATGGCTGAAATAGAAACATGGACAAAATTGGGACTTTAACCGCTTGCCGTCTGTATACAGTACATATACGGCAGCAAGGCGGCTCTCCTGTGCAAAATCACGTACCTGTATGTGATTTTGCACTTCCGGGTCTGGGGCCCGCACACGCGCTGCCAGTAACCAGCTCCCACTGTGATTGGACACAGCGGGAGCCAATCAGTGGGTCTGGCGGACTCGATGTCTGCCAGGATCCGCCGTTCGTTTCCAGAACGCATAGCTCCCAACTGTCCCTGATTTCGAGGGACTGTCCCTGATGTGGAGCAATGTCAATCTGTCCCTCATTCCTCCTCATTTCTCCCTCATTTTGGTCATACATCCCAGAAGTCTTCATGGGCCTTTTTTTTCTTTAGCCTGGGGGAGGCGAGAAGGGGCTTTCTCAGCTAAGCACTGAGATGCCTGCGCTAGGAGCAGATGAATTCCAGGAAGTAAATGCCACATGAATCATTTGCCCTTACTTAAGATGGCCGCAGCTAGAAATGCTAGGGGGGGGGGTGTTTTTCAGAATGATTTCTCAACAAAATAAAGCATGGAGACATAGATGGATGGGGAGTTTGCTCTGAATATAAAAAAATGAATGAAATAGCGTTTTCAGTTTATGGTGCTCAGATACAGTTAAGTTCTTTAGATGATTGCTGGAAAGTACGTGTTTTGGATCAGAATTTTACAATTATTAAAATCCCATTTTGAAGAAATTTAATATTTTAGTACAAGTATCAAATAAAGCTCAAGTAATCATAAGTGCTTTAACAAATTGTATCTTTTTATACCAGCTATCAATATTCTGTGATTAGTGGCGTTTCCACCGCAGCTATTAAGAAGCTTCAGTTGTCAAAGAGTTAAGATCAGCCACTAATGCCAGGACAAGTGACTGTCAAGTGATTTCCAGGACTTGGACAGGTCTTGATGGAATAAATACTGGCTGCTGACTCTTCCAATTTTGCAACACTCCTTTGTGTCACTGAAACAGTCTTGTCCGAGATTGAGATATTTGCAAACTGTCATCTCTGATGAATATCCACCTTGAGTGACACCGGCAGCCCCCACTCTCCTTCTCTAAAACGTACCTACTTTCATTGCTCATGAAAGGTGATTAGCAAACAGATGATTTCCTCCTTCTCTCATTTGGCTTCCTCCCCTATAGTCAGCCCCAATGATATGGCTAAGTGACAGGTTCAAAAGGCAACAGGCAGACGGGAAAGGTAGAGATGTGCCAGAGGCGTGAGCGATGAGGCTGTGGAAGCATTTCATTCATCCTGCCGCTACGGCTGGGTCAGGGACAATAGGAATGTTTAGCGCCGTGTCAGAACAGTAGTGGAGAGTATTTATAACGATATGGCTATTGTAGAGCTGAAGGTGTTAAAAAAGCCTTTGGGGTCTATTCATTGACGTTTGGGAGGTTTGCAGATTATCTTAAGGGATTCTACCTACATTTTCTTTAGATGGCCTATGCCAGCAATTCCCAGCTTTTTTTCAGTTGCGGCACCCTTTAAAAGTATGCAAAAATCTTGAGACACCCAAATCTGTAAAATATGTAAATGTTACTTATCAATGGGAGACCTGAGCCTGGGACAATGCATATAAGAACCTTGATGAAATTAACTTTACATCAGTCCCCCTTCACATCAGAGGTTCCTCCAAGAAATAGAGAAGTCTCCCTTCACATTAGAAGTTCCTCCATGACATCAAAGATCCCCCTTCACATCAGAGGTTCCTCCATGATATCAGAAGTCCCCTTCACATCAGAGGTTTCTCCATGACATCAGAAGTCTCCCTTGACATCAGAGGTTCCTCCATGACATCAGAAGTCCCCCTACACATCAGAGGTTCCTCCATAACATTAAAAGTCCCCTTCACATCAGAGGTTCCGCCATGACATCAAAAGTCCCCCTTCACATCAGAGGTTCCTCAGTGACATCAGGGGTTGCTGTTAACATCAGAGGTTCCCCCATGACATCAGAGGTCCCTCTTCACATCAGAGGTTCCTCCATGATATCAGGGGTCCCTCTTCACATCAGAGGTTCTTCCATGACATCAGAAGTCCCCCTTCACATCAAAGGTTCCTCCATGACATCAAAGGTCCTCCTTCACATCAGAGGTCCATCAATGACACCAGAGGTCCCCCTTCACATCAGAGGTTCCCCCATGAAATCAGAAGTCTCCCTTCACATTAGAAGTTCCTTCATGACATCAGAACTCCCCCTTCACATCAGAGGTTCCTTCATGAGATCAGAAGTCCCCCTTCACATCAAAGGGTCCGCCTTCACATCAGAGGTTCCCCGATAAAATCAAAAGTCTCCCTTCATATTAGAAGTTCCTTCATGACATCTGAAGTCCCCCTTCACATCAGAGGTTTCTCTATGACATCAAAAGTCCCACTTCACATCAGAGGTTCCTCAATGACATAAGAGATCCCTCTTCATATCAGAAGTCCCCCTTCACATCAGAGGTTCCTCCATGACATCAGAAGTTCCCCTTGACATCAGAGGTTCCTCCATGACATCAGAAGTCCCCCTTCATATCAGAGGTTCCTCCATGACATCAGAAGTCCCATTCTTGGTATCAGTGGTTGAAAATAGTGCCCCAAGGGATGGATAAAAGCAAGCAAAGGGCCACATCTGGCTCCTGGGCTGCAATTTGGAGACCACTGCTCTTGATGAACCAGCCAAAATTATCTTCATGCGTGGCCCTGTCGGCCCCCTCTTGTCTGATATTTTTCAATGCAAAAATTGAAGGACCCGGGCAGAAAATTGTCCAAATAGACACCGTTTGGTTGTTCTGACAGTTGCTATGCTTGCAACTTCTGTATCATCATCAAGCTCAGAAAGATCACTATAAGAGTTATACAATGACACACCAAAAGCTACATATTTACGGGCCACAGTCCTCACTCTTCCAGACCCATCAGATGTTCACAATCCTATTCTCCTTCACAGTCTTTGAGGAAGGGGTGACTTTTTTTAAGGCATCTCAAAAGACCACATTGTCTTAGATCTACGACCTGTGTACACGTGGTGACATCAGCACATCGTTCCTCCCTATGTAGGTTTCGTCACACCTGACGTCGTCCTGGGGCACGGGCGGCTTGCTGACTCACCACCTTAAATACTCTTCATGACAGAACAGTTCCGCCCTGTTTTGAGCTCCAAGTGTCACATATTCTGCATCCGCCATATTGGAACAGAGCAGATGCCCATATCTCACGGCTTACACTAACCAAATTGACAGAGTTAGAGCCGCCATCCAAGGACAAGGCGAATGCCCTCATCCACAAACTCAATATAATGTTACCATAGTCCTACTCTGGGGAAGTGATCATGATTTTTTTTTTTTTTTATACATTATGATTGCTTATAGTAGTGAATTCCATTGCTATAAGCAAGCATTTTACTGAATGAAATTGATTCATTCAGTTTAGCCACAGCTAATCACATGGTACAGATGGGCTGTGATTGGTCCTGCCTGTACCATGTGATCATTGTGACCAATTACAGCTAACAACACAAACGACTTGTTGACCCCTCTCCAAACATAGCGCTTATGGTTGTGACCATAAAGCTCTATTTTGGTCTTGTCACTCCAGATTACAGTGTGCCAGAAGCTGTGAGGCGTGTCAAGGTATTGTTGAGCATATTGTAACAGGGCTTTTTTGTGGCATTAGCGCAGTAAAGGCTTCTTTCTGGCAACTTGATAATACAAGTATTGTCTTATTGTGCTCCTTGAAACAACCACACTGTCTTTTTCCAGAGAAACCTGCATTTCTCCTGAGGTTACCTGAGGGTTTTTCTTTGTATCCCGAACAATTCTTCTGGCAGTTGTGGCTGCATTCTTTCTTGGTCTACCTGACCTTGGCTTGGTATCAAGAGCTCCCCCAATTTTCCACTTCTTAATACGTGGTTGAACAGTACTGATTGGCATTTTCAAGGCTTTGGATATCTTTTTCTAATCCTTTTCCATATTTATAAAGTTCCATTATCTTGTTGCGCAGGTCTTTTAACAGTTATTTTCTGCTCCCCTTGGCTCAGTATCTAGCCAGCTCAGTGCATCCATGTGAGCGGTAACAAACTGATGGACTATTTATACACAGACACTAACTTCAATGTAAAAAGCGACAGATCCTTAACCTCTTCATGCCGACATAACACAAATATGTGGCCTTACCGGACTGGGCTTTTCGTCGTAGGACCGAATTTATATGCGTTTCTGTCTTTGTGCTGGGAGCACGCCACACAGCCCACTCCCAGCACAAAGACCGGGCTTCAACCAGGAGCTCCAGGTTCCGTACTAAGGATTGGTGACCAGAACTCCCGATTCCAGATCACCTGATTGCTGTGGTAACCTCTGATTGGCTACCACAGGGTTCAGTCACAGGCTACCACAGTGATCAGTGTTTCTCTCTCTTTGAATGGAGGGGAGAGATAAATTGTATCTATCTAAAAAAGTGTGTGTAAAAAAAATAAAAATAAATTATAATAATAAAAAAAAATACCTAGATCAAGGTTTGATTTAGGTCAGTGCCAGGGTTAGTGTTTAGGCCAAGTAAGAGTTAAAGGTCAAGGTCAGGGTCAAAGGTCAGGCAAGTATATTTTGGGCAGGATTTTAAAGAAAAAATGTTTTTAAATTAGTATCAGTGTCAGTGTGCTTTAGGTAGGGAAAATAAAAAAAGCCAAAAGCGCACTATTGTTTGTGGGCTTTGTGGTATTGCTGCCATCATTAGGAGCAGGAAATTTTATTTTGGGTTGTTCTTTGGTGGAAGGTTATGGTAGTAAGAAATATATAGTACATTAAAAAAAAAGTCTTACTATTTTGGGCCAGTTTTTCTTTGATAGTAAAAAAATAAAACAAAAAAAAAATAAAATAAGAAAAATCAGGAGGTATCCACCAAACCAAATGAAACCCGATTTGTCCTGAAAAAAACGTGGTATTATCCACCTGGATGCACAAAATAGTTGTGGTAATTTGTACAATTTTACTAACACATGTCAAAGTTTCAAAATTGTGCTTAGGCATTAAGATTTGTTTTACCCTTAGGCATGAAGGGTTTAAACAAAAGAATTTTTTTTTGGCACGATCAGTCATATTTATAGTGAAAATGTCATGATTTCTGTCAGGGTATACAAACTTTTGAGCACAACTGTATGTTATATTTTTTTTTTCAATTTTATTTGCTATATTTTTTTTTCCCACAAAAAATGCTAAAAAAAATGGACTGATTACTGTATAAATGACACTGGCCGGGAAGGAGTTAACACTAGGGGGCGATCAAGGTGTTAAATGTGTTCCCTGGGAGGTGTTTTTAACTGTGGGGGGAGGGGACTGACTGGCAGTACAGAGAGATCGCTGTTCTGGCTCTCTGTGGAGTGATCGCGGGTGGCCGGCTACACGCATCAGCTCCCCCGCCACGCAGCGGGACCGCCTGCGCCCGCTATAGCCATTAAAGGATCCGACATACCAGTACGGTGATTCGCAGGAGCAAGCCGACCTGCCGCAATGGCGGTGGCTGGTCGGCAAGCGGTTAAAGTAATATATCGCAAATATCGCATATCGCAAAATATGGCCTGGTCATGAAGGGGGGTAAGTCTGCCAGGGTTGAAGTGGTTAATTGTATTCATTCTTGGTTTTGGATATACTTTAAAGCAGAGTTCCACCCAAAAGTGGAACTACCGCTGATTCCCCCCCCCCAGAGGTGCCACATTTGGCACCTTTCGAGGGGGAGGGGAGAGCAGATACCTGTCTTTGACAAGTATCCTGTTCCCACTTGTGGGAGTCTGGGCTGCGGCCCATGATGTCACCGCTCGGGCTCCCTCCTTCTCCCCCTGCCCCTGGACCAGTAGGAGAGAGGAGCGGGGCATCGCGCATGCGCAGTAGGGTTCCTGGCAGGAAGCCGTAAGGCTACACTGCCGGGTACCCTTACCCGCAATGGCGGCGGCAGCAGCACCCGACAGCTGATGGAAACAACAGCTGTGGTGCCGACATCGCTGTACTCCAGGACAGGTAAGTGTCCTATTATTAAAAACCAGCAGCTGCAGTATGTACAGCTGTTGGCTTTTTAATTTTTGCAGGGGTGGGCGGAACAACACTTTAATTACTGTATTTATTGGCGTATAACACGCACTTTTTCACCCTGAAAATCGGGTGCAAATAGTGTGTGCGTGTTATACGCCGATACTGCAATTTGGGCTGCCTAGGAGGGAACAGGGAACGAGCGCCGTCAGATTACATACAGCGAAAATCTCCTGTTTACTCAGCGGCCTCTGTTATAGGAAGTCCGGTTTCCTGGGCCAGCATTGGACCACTGTTCTGTCTATCATAGAAGTCGGTCCAGAAGGCGGGACTTTGTAGTAAAGAGACCACTGAATAAACAGGAGATTCTCGCTGTATGTAATCTGATGGCGCTCGTCCCGCCCCCCTCCCTGTCCCTTCCGAGGCAGCAATAATCTGAGGTGAGGCTGCAGATGGGTATGATCAGGCTGCATTCATGGCAATGGTGAGTCTGCAGATGGGCATTGATCAGGCTGCATTGATGGGCACTGATCAGGCTGCATTGATGGGCATTGATCAAGCTACATTGATGGGCATTTAACAGGCTGCATTGATGGGCAATTGTTAGGCTGCAGATGGGCATTGATCAAGCTGCATTGATGGGCATTGATCAGGATGCATTGATGGGCATTGATCAGGCTGCATTGATGGGCATTGATCAAGCTGCATTGATGGGCATTGATCAGGCTGCATTGATGGGCAATTGTTAGGCTGTAGATGGGCATTGATCAGGCTGCATTGATGGGCAATTGTGAGGCTGTAGATGGCATTGATCAGGCTGCAGATGGGCAATGGTGAGGCTATAGATGGTCATTGATCAAGCTGCATTGATGGGCAATTGTGAGGCTCCAGATGGAATTGATCAGGCTGCAGATGGGCAATGGTGAGACTGTAGATGGGCATTGATCAAGCTGCATTGATGGGCAATTGTGAGGCGGCAGGTGGCATTGATCAAGCTGCATTGATGGGCAATTGTGAGGCTGCAGATGGCATTGATCAGGCTGCAGATGGCCAATGGTGAGGCTGTAGATGGGCATTGATCAGGCTGAATTGATGGGCAATTGTTAGGCTGCAGATGGGCATTAATCAGGCTGCATTGATGGGCAATTGTGAGGCTGCAGATGGCATTGATCAGGCTGCAGATGGGCAATTGTGAGGCTGCAGATGGCATTAATAAGGCTGCGGATGGGCAATGGTGAGGCTGTAGATGGGCATTGATCAGGCTACATTGATGGGCAATTGTTAGGCTGCAGATGGGCATTGATCAAGCTGCATTGATGGGCAATTGTGTGGCTGCAGGTGGCATTGATCAAGCTGCATTGATGGGCAATTGTGAGGCTGCAGATGGCATTGATCAGGCTGCAGATGGGCAATGGTGAGGCTGTAGATGGGCATTAATCAGGCTGAATTGATGGGCAATTGTTAGGCTGCAGATGGGCATTGATCGGGCTGCATTGATGGGCAATTGTGAGGCTGCAGATGGCATTGATCAGGCTGCAGATGGGCAATGGTGAGGCTGTAGATGGGCATTGATCAGGCTGAATTGATGGGCAATTGTGAGGCTGCATTGATGGGCACTGACCCTTATTTTGATTCATAGCTCTTTATTTAAAATGTAAGTTTTTTTCCCTGAAACTTCCCTCCTAAAATGAAGGTGCGTGTTCTACGCCTGTGTGTGTGATATGCCGATAAATACAGTAAATCATTTTTTGAAACAATTTAAAATTTCATGGTTAAACCAACTCATTCAAAACTTCTGTGTAAAAATATTTTATACAAATTCTTCTTCAAATAATTTTCCAGTCTCTGCATTTTTTTCCTTTGAGCACCTTACATAAGGCTGAGAGCCGCTATGGCATTCTATGTGAAATCCCATTCGCTTAATCAGTTTAAAAATGTTACTCCTACCCCCCCCCCACCCCCCCCCCACCCCGCAAAACAAAAGCAGCACCAATTTGCATTGTCCTTTGAATCCAAGCAAGGCAGACATTTTGATTGATAGATTTTCCTAGGATGTGGGGCTGTGATCGATGTATGTATATGCAGAACATAATGAATTCTGCAAACAGGTGAATGTTGCAGATTGCGGGGCCTTGTGATAAGAAACACTTCTAATCATGGAAGTCCTTTAAACAGCAATAAATAGGAAGAGCCTTTTTTTTTTAAAGTGTCTGATATTCATTTATTCCAGTGATTGGACTCTACTTCAATTTAATGGTGTTTCCTCAAATCTTGGACTGGTTGGCTGATAATTCCTTTTTTTTTCTTGTTAAATTTATGACCAGAAGTTATGTGCTATAGAGACATCTCTCTTGACAGTGATATTATTATGAATGGGGTTACGGTGCTTTTGATAATTATACTCAAGTCAATGGCCGATGATGAATGGTAACACATTATAATAAATTACAACTGTTTTCCTTACAATACATGTACATTTACTGTACACAAAATTCAAAAAGGTCACTTGGTTTCCAGGCACAAAAGGAACAAATGGCGAGATGTTGGTAAATGAATGAGAATGAAAAGAACATATATAATAAAACTGAAGTGTAATGAGATGCTGTTGCCCACAGTAGCCAGTCGTCGATCCACTTACTGTACATTTATCTGATTACAATAAACCCTCAAAATTCCTTTAACCGCTTGCCCTCCGGAAAGGTTTTACCCCCTCCATGACCAGGGCATTTTTTGCTATTCGGCACTGTGCTACTTTAAAGCCTCGTACACACGATCGGATTTTCCGACGGGAAATGTGTGATGACAGGCTGTTGGCGGAAAATCCGACCGTTTGTACGCTCAATTGTTGTCGGATTTTCCGCGGACAAATGTTGGATGGCAGGCTTTAAAATTTTCCGCGGACAAATGTCTGTTGTCGGATTTTCCGAGCGTGCGTACACAAGTCCGTCGGACAAAAGTCCAAAGTACAAACAGGCATGATCGGAAGCAAGGACGAGCCAGAAGCGGTCGGTCTTGTAAACTAGCGATCGTAATGGAGAATTAACATTCGTGACGCGGCAAATTATGAAATCTCCAAATGCAGCGCACAATTCTCTTCTTCTTTAATGGGATAATAATGAAGCTGCTTTGCTGGTGATACTGATGGAGTTATTGCAAACAAGTTTTCAAAGGCTTTTTTTTTTTCTAGTGATATCAAGAATAATATTATTATGCTTTTTTTTGGGGGGGGGGGGGGCAGGTTACCACAACACCATTATCCCGTAGTTTTGAAGATCAAAGATACAACTATGTTTGTGTCCCTTGTCAATTTTACATTGTATTTTTTTAAATGTAACTTTCTACTCCCAAATTGTCATTTGAAGTAAAACACATAGCCAAGTATTATTCTACACAATTTTTTTATTGTGCATTAAAAAAAGAAAACAAATAAAATTAGACATGCTATCTGCCAATAGAACTTAACCAAAAAGTGCATTCTATGCATCCAAAAATATAGAAAATATAACAAATCAAATCATTATTATTCAACCAAAAAATAAAATAAAAGCCTCATGCATGTGTCCTGCTTCCTAATATAGGGGGTCAACAATGCCAAGAGTTGGTGAAAGCAGGGGTCCGTCATCCGGAGATAATTCCGAAAATCATCCGGATTATTCTCCTGGAGCTCCCGCAGCAAAGGCATATGACGTGATTGGTCTTGATTAATAAAGCAACCAATTTTTGGTCCAAGAAATTCTCGTCCTCCTGTTCCTGGACTGGACTTGGGTCAAAGCAATAACTCCAAGGCCAATAATAAACAACACGTTATCTCCTCCGATTCCGCAACATGTCTGGTTGATGAACGACCGTTCAGAAAAAAACTGAAAAGCACGAAATGAAAAGTGCTAAATGAAAAGCGCAAAATGAAAAGCGCAACTCAACACTCACCAAACTTCTACTAACACGAAATTAGCAGAAGGAGACCAAAGGGTGGCGCTAAAGAGCTGAAAAACCACGTAGTACGTCACTACGTTCATGTTTGTTGGCCGACAATTCCTTGGCGTTTGTATGCAAGACAAAATCCAGGCACACGCCTTCGGACAAAAGTCAGAGGTCTTGTCTGCGGAAAAGCCGATCGTGTGTGCGAGGCTTAACTGGTAATTGTGCGGCCTGGGCAGGAAGGAGGTAAAAGTGCCTGGTGGGCAAGTGGTTAAAGAGGAACTGCAGTCTGCTTACATAATTTGTTATAAAAACGTCTTTGCCATTCTGAAGCTTCCCTCCAACCACTTCCAACTGCATGTTATTTTATACATACTGTGATTCTGTACTTGACAAATATGCTGCAAAAATCTCCCTCCGCTGAGTCTGGCTGCAACCATTTTAACTGTGGGCAGCTGAAGCTGCTGCCTGTTCAGTTCCTAGATTTACACAGACACACAGAGGCACACCTCCAGCTCTGCAGCTCTCATTGGCCCTCTTATGACTCATCCCCCCTCCCTTCCTGTCAAACTCTCATGAAAGTGAGAGAGAGAGAGAGAGAGAGAGAGAGAGAGAGAAAGAGAGAGAGAGAGAGAGAGAGAGAGAGAGAGAGAGAGCTGTGGATGATGTCATAAGCCTAGGCTTTTTTCCAGACAAGAAACAGGAATTGGGCTGTATAAGATATTTTTTGGCAGAAAAAAATGTTTTACTATCCAAAGTTAAAACAACAGGGGTAGAAGATTTAATAGATGGAAAGATGAAAAAATGACTGAAGTTCCACTTTAAATAGGAGTCAGTACACACCTGCCTTCATTTTAAGTGCCTCTGATTAGCCCCAAATAAAGTTCAGCTGTTCTAGTAGGTCTTTCCTGACATTTTCTTAGTCGCATCCTACAGCAAAAGCCACGGTCCGCAGAGAGCTTCCAAAGCATCAGAGGGAACCCACTATTAAAAGGTATCAGTCGGGAGAAGGGTACCAAAGAATTTCCAAGGCATTAGATATACCATGGAACACAGTGAAGACGGTTATCATCAAGTGGAGAAAATATGGCACAACAGTGACGTTACCAAGAACTGGACGTCCCTCCAAAATTTATGAAAAGAAGAAGAAAACTGGTCAGGGAGGCTGCCAAGAGGCCTACAGCAACATTAAAGGAGCTGCAGGAATATCTGGCAAGTACTGGCTGTGTGGTACATGTGACAACAATCCCACATAGTCTTCATATGTCTGGGCTATGAAGTGGCAAGATGGAAGCCTTTTCTTACGAGGAAAAACATCCAAGCCCGGCTAAATTTTGCAAAAACACATCTGAAGTGTCCCAAAAGCATGTGGCCAAATGTTTTATGGTCTGATAAAACCAGGGTTGAACTTTTTGGCCATAATTCCAAAAGATATGTTTGGCGCAAAAACAACACCACACATCACCAAAAGAACACCATACCCACCGTGAAGCATGGTGGTGGCAGCATCAGGCTTTGGGGCTGTTTTTCTTCAGCTGGAACAGGGGCCTTAGTCAAGGTAGAGGGAATTATAAACAGTTCTAAATACCAGTCAATATTGGCACAAAACCTTCATGTTTCTGCTAGAAAGCTGAACATGAAGAGGAACTTCATCTTTCAGCATGACAACGACCCAAAGCATACATCCAAATCAACAAAGGAATGGCTTCACCAGAAGAAGATTAAAGTTTTGGAATTGCCCAGCCAGAGCCCAGACCTGAATCCGATTGAAAATCTGTGGGGTGATCTGAAGAGGGCTGTGCACAGGAGATGCCCTCACAATCTGACAGATTCGGAGTGTTTTTGCAAAGAAGAGTGGGCAAATATTGCCAAGTCAAGATGTGCCATGCTGATAGACTCATACCCACAAAGACTGAGTGCTGTAATAAAATCAAAAGGTGTTTCAACAAAATATTAGTGTAAGGGTGTGCACACTTCTGCAACCAGATTATTTTATCTTTTTTTTTTTTACTTCCCTCCGCCTAAAAGATTTCAGTTTGTTGTTCAATGGAGTTGTACAGTTTATAGGTCACATTAAAGGTGGAAAAAGTTCTGAAATGATTTATCTTTGTCTCATTTTTTTTACATCACAGAAACCTGACATTTTAACAGGGGTGTGTAAACTTTTTATATCCACTGTATATAATTTTTTTCACACAAATAGAGCTTTCTTTTGGTGATATTTGATTTTTTATTTTTTATTATATAAACGGAAAAAAGACTGAGGCTGGGTTCACACCTAATACGGATGCGGCTCACAGCAGGGGGTCCAGTGGTTACCTGTTCTCTGTTTCAGGGATGAATCAGGTCCAAATTTTTGGCTGAATTTGGACCTGAAATAGACATGTGCACACTGAAATATTTCGTTTCGGAATTTCGTTTTCGTCCAAAAAATACATTTATTTAGTAACTCCCGAAATTCGTTGTTATTTATTTCGTTTTTCGTTAAAAATTGCATTCGTCCGAAAATCCTAATTAAGGTTGAATCTGTCATTGAATGCTTATGGTGTCTGTCGAATGTTCAAAGAAGATTCGACGGAGCAGCTAAACTGTGCGACGCCATATAGTTTACCTGCTCCGTCATATCTTAGAACTTTCAACAGATACCATAAGCCAAAGTACTGTGTACTTAGTTCTAGCTATTTTACTGCTCCTCCTCTTTGGTTACAATCAGCCAATAACATTCATCATCATCATTATTTTTATTTATCTTCCCTCCCCTACGTCGAATCTTCCCTCCCCTACGTCGAATCTTTCCTCCCCTACGTCGAATCTTTCCTCCCCTACGTCGAATCTTTCCTCTCCTACGTCGAATCTTTCCTCCCCTACGTCGAATCTTTTCTCTCTACGTCGAATCTTTCCTCCCCTACGTCGAATCTTTTCTCCCCTACGTCGAATCTTTCCTCTCTACGTCGAATCTTTTCTCTCTATGTAGAATAATCTTGGACTAATAGAGTTAAGGTTAGGCACATTCGGCCACAGGTTTGATGGACAGATTGTTATTGTCATCATCATGTCGAATCTCCTATCTATATCGAACTGTTGTAGCAACGAAAACGAAAATAAAGCATTTGTTTATATCGGATCTTTCGTTTTTCGGACTCTGCACTTTCGTTATCGTTTGTTAAAACGATAACGAAAATACCTGAAATTCGGACGAAAATGCATTCGGACGAAAACGAATGCACATGTCTAACCTGAAACAGACCTGAAACCCGGGGTGAAACACCCCGGAGATATGTGAACCGGCTCCATTGAGAGTCAGTCACCACCTCCTGTCATCCCATTCGCATAAGTGTGAACCCAGCCTGAAAGTTTTAAAAAATATATATATTTTTTTTTACTTTCTGTTATAAAACATATCCAATAAAACAAATTAAAAATCAAATTTCTTCATAAATTTAGGCCAAAATGTATTCTACTGCATGTCTTTGGTACAAAAATAAAATCCCAATTAGTGTATAATATTTGGTTTGTATGAAAGTTATAGCGTCTACAAACTATGGTACACAGTGGCGTCGCTAGGGGGTGGCTATTGAGGCTATAGCCATGAATCTGGGGCCCATAGCCCCAAGTCTCTTGCTGCATGGGTCCCTGCCTAACCAGTAAACCGTGGCCTCTCTGCAGCCAGGCCACAGGTGCGGCGGGCTGCATGAGAGAGCTGGGCAGGCGGATGACAGAAGCGAGCGGGCGGACGAGCAGAGATGACATAATCTCTCTCCTTCCGCCCTGCATCACCGCTCTTCCACCCTCAGAGCGCGGGCCTCTTCACCTATCTGTGCCACAGACCTATGCTCATCAATTCCACCTATAAGTGCTGCTTATCAGTGCTGCCTATCAGTGCCACCTACCAGTCCCCATCAGTACCACCTATCAGTGCTTATCAATTCTGTCTATCAGTGCTGATCAATGCCCATCAGTGCCACGCCGCTTATCCATGCCACAGATTATTGCTTATCAATGCCATTTCCACTTATCAGTGCTGCGTATCAGTGCAGCCTATCAGTGCCCATCAATGCCTCCTATCAGCACTGCCTATCAGTGCAGCCGATCAATGCTTATCAATGAGCAGAGAGCTTCTCTCAAACAGCTCAGAGCCAACAGTTCTCCCTGCTCCCCCCTCCCTCCCTCCTTCCTCTCTCACATGGGATGACACAGCCGATCTGCTCCTTCTCCCCCCACCACTCTCCTGTATGTGTACTGCGGGAGGTGTAAGCTCATTAGCTTCACACTTGACTTCCCGCAAAAGAACACACAGAAGAGGGGAGGGAAGGGGAGTGGGGAGTCGGCTCTGAGCTGTATGAGAGATACACTCTCCTCACAGAGCCGTGGGACTAGCAACACCGCTGGGGCTCCTGACAGTGGCGGAATGCCAGGGCCCAGCTGCAAGCACGACTGCTGTGACCCTGGTAGTTCTGCCACTGCAGAGATGAACGGGGCTTGAGAGCTGAGTGTCTCCATCCACTCCCTCCTATGTACTTGTATAAAGCTAGTCATACACTATGCAATCTGAATGTACAATTTCCTTTAGATCTACCATCAACTATGCAGTGTGAGACATGCCTGATTGGATACAGAATGAATGGATAGATAGGTAATGGATAGGTAGTTTTGGTAAATCTAAAGTGAATTATACAGAGATGGTACAATGGTTGCACAGAGCAGGTCAGTATGACAGGTTTGTTATTTTTTTTAAAAACCTGAACCTTTAGTATCAATTTAACCACTTTAACCACTTCATGCCCGCGCTATAGGCGTAAGACGGCTACAGCATGGGCTTACATTGCTGGGAGGCCATCCATGTATGTCCTCCTGTGCTTGCGGAGGCTGCATTGATTGGCAATGGCACGGATGCATTGATGGGCACTGATAAGGCTGCAATGGGGAGGCTGCAGATGGGCACTGATCAGGCTGCATTAATGGGCAATGGCAAGGCTGCAGATGGGCACTGATCAGGCTGCATTAATGGGCAATAGTGAGGCTGCAGATGGGCACTGATCAGGCTGCAATGGTGGGGCTGCAGATGGGCACTGATCAGACTGCATTGATAGGCAATGGTGAGGCTGCATTGATGGGCACGGATCAGGCTTTAATGGTGAGGCTGCAGGTGGGCAGTGAGCACACTGCATTGATAGGCAATAATGAGGCTGCAGATGGGCACTGAGTAGGGTCCAATGGAGAGGCTGCAGATAGGCACAGATCAGGCTGCATTAATGGGCAATAGAAAGGTTGCAGATGGGCACTGATCAGGCTGCATTGATGGACAATGGCGAGGCTGCATTGATGGGCACTGATAAGGCTGCATTGATGGGCAATGGTGAGGCTGCATTGATGGACACTGATAAGGCTGCAGATGGGCACTGATCAGGCTGCATTAATTGGCAATGGTGAGGCTGCAGATGGGCACGGATCAGGATGCAATGGTGAGGCTGCAGATGGGCACTGATCAGGCTGCATTAATGGGCAATGGTAAGGCTGCTGATGGGCACTGATTAGGCTGAAATGGGGAGGCTGCAGATGGGCACTGATCAAGCTGCATTGATAGGCAATGGTGAGGCTGCATTGATGGGCACTGATAAGGCTGCATTGATAGGCAATGGTAAGGCTGCATTGATGGGCACTGATAAGGCTGCATTGATAGGCAATGGTAAGGCTGCATTGATAGGCAATGGTAAGGCTGCATTGATGGGCACTGATAAGGCTGCATTGATAGGCAATGGTAAGGCTGCATTGATGGGCACTGATAAGGCTGCAATGGTGAGGCTGCAGATGGGCACTGAGCAGGCTGCATTGATGGACAATGGTGAGGCTGCAGTTGGGCACTGAGCAGGTTGCAATGGTGAGGCTGCGGATGGGCACTGAGCAGGCTGCATTGATGGACAATGGTGAGGCTGCAGTTGGGCACTAAGCAGGCTGCAATGGTGAGGCTGCAGATGGGCACTGAGCAGGCTGCATTGATGGGCTGTGACACTTATTTTGCTTCAATGTTCATTATTTAAAATTTAAGTTTTTTTCCAGAAACTTCCTCCTAAAATTAAGGTGCGTGTTATACGCCGATAAATACGGTAATTCTTTTTTCTGTAACGAAAGTGGAATTCCTCTTTAACTGATCCGACAACAGTAAACTAAAAATCCGATTGGCTGTGTGGTTTATTGTCCTTTGCGTGTTACGTTAAGCATTTTGTGGCTTTATTGAGTACGGTAAGCCTGAATATCTCAGGAATAGGCGACACAAGCGCATTATCTCGTCTTTGGCGAAGTGTTCAGGGAGAGATTTGGTTTTGTGTGACAGTTATATCACGTGCTGTCTGCTGCTGAATTAATGGTTGCAGATATAATTGTTGGTAGTTTTTTATGGAAATGGTAATTTTATAGCTAGGAGTGTGTTAATAATATTAAGTAATGGGATAGCGAAACTGTACTGACATACTGTAATGCCCAGAGGGACGTCGTAATACGAATTATTAACCGTACAACAGCAGTACAATGTTCTAAGTTATCTCATGTTGTCTGTCTTCTTATTATGGGTTTAAGATTACATGTAGCTTTTTAGCAGACGCAAGTGTTGCAGTAATGCGCTAAGAGGTGCTTTACAGTATCTTGTTGCTTCTAAGTTTAGTTTCAGGCGTGATCCTTTCCTCATTAAATTTTCATTGTGCACTTTATACAGCATGCCGCACAATGTTGAAATATGCTCAGCAGGAATAATTTATGATCGTAGTTTCTGGACACCGATTGCCCAATCATGATTTTTACTTGATTGTTTAGAAATTCGTCAATTTTTAGTAGACATTAAAGCTGTATTCAAGCCCCAAAAAACTATATAATACAGCTTACCAGTCCTTAACCACTTCAGCTCTGGAAGATTTACCCCATCTTCATGACCAGGCCAGTTTTTGCGATAAGGCACTGCGTTACCTTTTAGGGCTAGTTTACACTTGCTTCAAAACATAGACACGCTTTGTTAAAGCTCTCTGAACGCTAGTCAAAGCTTCTGTCACTAAATTATATGGTTAGCTTACAGTCCTGTTTTCACCTTGCTATTGCTTAATGCTTCGATGAGGCTTCGGTGGAGCTTCAATGGGGCTTTGGTGGGGCTTCGATGAGGCTTCAGTGAGGCTTCAGTGGGGCTTCAAGCGAGCTTTGCCATAGACTTCTATGGAGGCTTTGAAGACGCTTTGAAGCACCACTAAAGGCTCATTTACACTTACTTCGGCTTCAACACACATTAATGGCTAGTTTACACTTGCTTCAAGACAAGGCTTTGGACAGGCTTTGTTAAAGCTCTCTGAACGCCAGTCAAAGCTTCTGTCACTAAATTATATGGTTAGCTTATAGTCCTGTTTACACCTTGCTTTTGCTTAATGCTTCAATGAGGCTTCGGTGGAGCTTTGAAGGGGCTTTGGTGGGGCTTCGATGAGCCTTCGGTAAGGGTTCAGTGGGGCTTCAAGTGAGCTTTGCCATAGACTTCTATGGAGGCTTTGAAGGTGCTTTGAAGCACCACTAAGGGCTCGTTTACACTTGCCTCGGCTTCAACACACATTAACAGCTAGTTTACACTTGCTTCAAGACAAGGCTTTGGAAAGGCTTTGTTAAAGCTCTCTGAACGCTAGTTAAAGCCTCTGTTACAGGGGCTTGACTGGCGTTCAGAGAGCTTTAACAAAGCCTGTCCAAAGCCTTGTTTTAAAGCAAGTGTAAAACTAGCCCTAACTGACAATTGCGCAGTCATGCGACACTGTACCCAAATAAAATTTTTGTCCTTTTTTCCCACAAATAGAGCTTTTTTTTGGCTTATCTTCTGGAGGCACAGGAGCAAGAGAGGACAGAGTGAGTAATTCAACAGTGTTGGGGTCTAACAAAGGGGGGGGGGAGATTGCCACATTTAGGCAGTCCTTCTTAAAGTTGGTGGGCTGAAATCTTCTAACCTTTTCCTAATGCCCTGTACACACAAGCGGACTTTTCGACCGGACTGGTCCGACGGACCAAATCCGACGGACAATCCGACCGTGTGTGGGCTTCATCGGACCTTCAGCGGACTGTTTCTGTTGAAAATCTGACGGACTTTAGATTTGGAACATGTTTCAAATCTTTACGTCAGAACTCCGACGGACCAAGTTCCTATCGAAAAATCCGCTCGTCTGTATGCTAGTCCGACGGACAAAAACCGACGTTAGGGGAACTATTGGCTACTGGCTATGAACTTCCTTATTTTAGTCCGGTCGGACGTCATGACGTACGAATCCGTCAGACTTTGGTGTGATCGTGTGTAGGCAAGTCCGTTCGTTCGAAAGTCCGTCGGAAGTCCATCAAAAGTCCGTCGAATGTCCGTCGGAAAGACTGTCAGACCTTTGTTGCCGAAAAGTCCGCCCGTGTGTACAGGGCATTATAGATCTCCTGAGAGTCAGCCGGGTGGGCTGGTGAAGAGTCAGTCAGGTAGACTGCTGTAGAGAGGCAGCCAGGAGGGCTGGTGAAAGAAGCAGCTGCAGCAAGGTAGGCTAGCATAGCCCGAAGAGGTGGTGCTGTGATCAGTGGCCGCAGGGCAAGCAGGAGTAAACGTTATACGCTGTTTCACTCCATCTGTGCTACACTTAAGGGGCTGTGAGTTCCTGCCTGTAATTGGCTGTTGCTGATCTGACAAGGGGTCTGTCTAGGCTTACCACCTCATCCCTTTAAAACCGAACACATGTGAATTACACAGGTTCTGTAGCTGATTAAGGTGGTAATTAAACTCACTTGAGGCCTTATCTGCATTAAATCAGCCTCAGAACCTGTGTAATTTATATGTGTTTGGGTTTAAAGGGATGAGGTGGCAACTCTAGGTCTGTCAGATCCTTCAAGAGTGAATCACCAGAAGCTGGACAGGAGAGAAGTCAAGTGAGTGTAGGAGGAAAGTGGAGAGGAGATTGTATATACAGTGGAACCTCGGATTGTGAGTAACGAGCATTTCGCGATACGAGCACTGTATTTTTAAAAATCGTAACTTGGTTTGCGAGTGTTGTCTCGCAAAACAAGTACGATTCAGGCCAAAGCGTGTGCAGTATCGCGTTTGGCCTGAGGTGGGGGGGAATGCATGGAAAGCGCTCTGGCGCTCCCCACCTCTGGCCGCATGCGGTATTGCATGCCATTGAAGTCAATGCGGAACAAATTATTTTTGTTTCCATTGACTTTAATGGGGAAACTCGCTTTGGATTACGAGCATTCTCCTGGAACGGATTATGCTCGCAATCCGAGGTTCCACTGTAACTGTATATACATATCTCCCAACATTTTGAAATGGGAATAAGGGACAACCTACTAACAAATGTATGTAGGCATAGGACATGCCCCCTGCCACACCCCCTTAAAAGGAGAATTAACCAAAATAAAAGGTTAATTAAATCCACAAGGGTTTTTTTTTACCACTACTATTCCTTTATATTGGCTTTTAAAATGTACAAATGTAGCAATTTAGAATTTGGATGAAAGGTTTAGCACTGGGAGACACTTTTTGGAAGATAAAAAGTGCATTTTATATACAACTATATTGATGAGACCAAAATGAGGGACACATGAGGGGGAAAGAGGGACTGAGGTTCCAAATCAGGGACAGTCCCTGTAAATCAGGCACAGTTGGGAGCTATGTATGCAGGAAGTTGTCCTTGAAGTTTGCAGTGGGCATCCAATACCCCCCCATCCCTATCCAAGTTGTTAACCCCCTAATAAACAACAAAAACTAAGCTACGGACTGTTTTCTGACTTTGTGTGCCTGTGAAGATTCGGTGTGCCTGGCTGTGCAGGAGTGTGGGATCCCTGTTCATCTGCAGCTCCTACGTGGGGTGCAATACATTGATGTGTCCAGAACACCCAAATATTATGAAGAGCAGAGCTGATTCAATGAAGCACACGCGCTAATGTCTGCTGGTCATATCAAGAAGAAAACCAGGGTGAAATGTGACTCACTTAATACAGTCAGATGTCTCATCATCTGTCATTTTCAATGACCATCCTAATCAATTTTTCATTGGCAATACAGTCACTCACTCAGTCAATTGCTATACTGGAAGAACGGC
Source organism: Lithobates clamitans (assembly GCA_037952925.1). NCBI lineage: Eukaryota > Metazoa > Chordata > Amphibia > Anura > Ranidae > Lithobates > Lithobates clamitans. The sequence continues at coordinate 5,827,294 of JBBGZY010000133.1, read as the reverse complement.
CCTACAGACCTGAGCCATGCCTGTAACTCATCTAACTTAAAAAAAAAAAAAAATACTTGTAAAGACTTGGTGTGGATCAGACTTTGAGGATCTTTTCAGGGGGCAATATCTTCAAACTATCTCAAATGTTTGTTGTAGACAAAGGTTTTCACGTTGTGGTGGATCTCTGTATGGTTAGGTGCTGGTAATTTTTTTCTACTTGGAGAAAAGCAAATGGGAATATCACTGTACATGCATCTCATTCCCCTTTCAGGAACGTTTGAAGGAGGATGCCGAAGCGACCTAAAACTCTATCCATGACTTGCAGGAGAGACAGATGTCTTGTTGCCCAATTGTTCCTCAGAAATGAGTTTATCTATGATTATCCTGTGAGTGCTGGGCCATGCACTAGGGTTGCCACATCATCCCTTTAATCCAGGTCAGCTATGAATAACACAGGTTCTGAGGCTGATTTGATGCAGATAAGGAACCAAGTGAGTTTAATTACCACCTTAATCAACCACATAACTTGTGTAATTAATGTGTGTCGTGGATTAAAGGGATGATGTGGCAACACTACCATGCACATTCACTCATATTAAAGCCTAAGGTTGGGTTCACACTAGCTGCGACTCACAGCAGGGTGTCTGGTGCACCCCTGTACACCGTTTCAGGTGCAAATCAGGTCCAAATTTTCGGCTGAATTTGCACCTGAAACTGAGCCAAAGACGCACAGGACCCTTTTCCAGTATGCTTCGCGACCGCCCTGGGACTATGTGAACCGACTCCATTGAGAGCCGGTCACAGTCTCCTGTCATGCTAATTTGATGTGGGGGAACCCGCATCCAATTTGCATAAGTGTGAATCCAGCCTAACTCTAGGTTTCTTTTCACTGTAGATAGTTAGTTTAGGCCAAGCTGGCCCAAAAAAACTATTTCTGTCAGGACCTGGGCTACCTGATGGTGGCACTGTGCTTCCTAGAGCGGAAAGCTGTAGTTCCAGTATCCAGCAGTGGGTGTCTCCCAGCAGCCAGCAGTTTCAAGTAATTGGTCCCCACCTAATGCTGGTTACTGGGAGGGTATTTAGTCTCTTCTCTGGTAGTACACATCTGTCAGTGTTGTGCATTGCTGTGTTAAGTCAGATGCTGCTTGCCATTTATTCTGATCCTGATCTTGCTTTTGCCCTGCGTCCTACCCTGCACCCTGTTGCCCTTTATCTGCTCCCTATGTTCCTGTTCCCTTTCCTGGTTCCCCCTTCTTGGCATCTCTGGTATTTCCTGTGATCTGTGTTCCTCATCTTGTATACATTGTATTATAGTTAGCTTGTTGGGTTTTGTGTCATTCAGCTAATTGTTTACTTATATCTTACTTTTTTTACTATAAGTGTAGCCATGTAGATCTGACCATCTTGGCTGTTGATTCCTGACATTTTCTGTTACGAATGTAGCGCACCCCCTAAGGAGCCGCAAATGAACTGGATCCCCCACTCCTGTATAGCCAGGCACACTGAATCTTAACAAGCACCCATAGTCAAAGAACAGTCCGTGACTTTGTTTTTGTTATTTATTAAGGGTTAATAATTTGGATAGGGATGAGAGGTTATGGGATGCCCACTTGACCTCAGAAACAAACTTTGGCAACAACTTCAGGGACATCCTCCTATATACAATCTATATACAGTCTCCTTGACACTCCTCCTGCACACAGTTAATTGCCAGCTCTAGCCGAATAACTGTTGGTAAATCTGACAAACTCTCAGGCAGATTTTAAGCAATGGCCCATTACAGGCAGGAACTCAAAGCCTCTTGTTGTGTAGCAAAATACAGTGATCAGCTTGTACTTCCTCCTCTCCTCTTGACACCATCTGAACCAAATAAGTTTATCTTGGTCTCATCAGACCACAGGACATGGTTCCAGTAATCCATGTCCTTGGTCTGCTTGTCTTCAGCAAACTGTTTGCAGACTTTCTTGTGCATCATCTTTAGAAGATTCTTCCTTCTGGGGCGACAGCCATGCAGACCAATTTGGTGCAGTGTGCGGTGTATGGTCTGAGCACTGACAGGCTGACCCCCCACCCCTTCAACCTCTGCAGCAATGCTGGCAGCACTCATACGTCTATTTCCCAAAGACAACCTCTGGATATGACGCTGAGCACGTGACCTCAACCCCTTTGGTCCACTATGTCGAGGCCTGTTCTGAGTGGAACCTGTCCTGTTAAACGGCTGTATGGTCTTGGCCACCGTGCTGCAGCTCAGTTTCAGGATCTTGGCAATCTTCTTATAGCTTAGGCCATCTTTATGTAGGGCGACAATTCTTTTTTTCAGATCCTCAGAGAGTTCTTTGCCATGAGGTGCCATGTTGAACTTCCAGTGACCAGTATGAGCGAGTGAGAGCGATAACACCAAATTTACCACTCCTGCTCCCCATTCACACCTGAGACCTTGTAATACTAACGCCTCGCATGACACTGGGGAAGGAAAAATGGCTAATTGGGCGAAATTTGGACATTTTCACTTAGGGGTGTACTCACTTTTGTTGCCAGCGGTTTAGACATTAATGGCTGTGTGTTGAGTTATTTTGAGGCGACAGCAAATTTACACTGTTATACAAGCTGTACACTCACTACTTTACATTGTAGCAAAGTGTCATTTCTTCAGTGTTGTCACATGAAAAGATAGAATAAAATATTTACCAAAATGTGAGGGGTGTACTCACATTTGGGAAATATTGTGTATCTTGGTATATATATATTTCGTTCTGTTGTTGTTTTTTTTCTGGCAAAAAAGCCAGTTTGTTTTTTATGCTAAAGTAAGCTATTTTTGATTGTTTATATATAATTGTATTTATTCTGTATATATGTTTTTTTATTAAGTTGCATGTTTTTAAGATTTTTAATAAACAAAAATGTACACTGATATATGTTGCTGTTGTCATTGCTGTTTAAACTGTATGTAAAGTATATCAGTCCCATACAGTATACACCGTCCCATTCCCAAAACAATATCAAGTTGTGCTGAGTGCTGATCATCCGTTCCCTGGAAGATTTGTATTTTTATGAATGATTACAAGGCTTTCTCTGGCTGAGGCGGGATGACATCACGCTCTCCTCCTCAGCCAATCAGAGGAAACCTTGCATTTATTCATAAAAATACAAGTCTTCTGATGAATGGCTGCACTCAGGCCGACTTGTATTTGCTCAGGGAACAAGGCAGGAAGTCCCCGTACTGCTGCTTGCACACAGCGCTGTATACTGTACGTAACTGATGCTACATACAGTTTATACCACACTGACAGCGGGCACATGTATTAGCAATGGAAATAGTTTGTTTAGGCCGGCTTGGTTCAAACAAACTATATCAAGTAAAATAAAACCTGGAGTTAGGTTTTAAGGTTGAGGTCTGGACAAATTTTAAGGGCTTCTGAACAGTTCATGCAGGGTGCACGGGCGCCCCTCCCCCCCAATCCATGCGCCTGGCCCCTAATCTGCATGCAGCGCAACTGTTTTTTTTTTTTTTGGAAGCACATGATTAGAGCCTGAGGCTCTGGTTGGCTTCAAAAAAGGGTGGGCTTGGGGTGCAGACCCATCCAGTTGTGTGACAGCGAATGAATATTTGTTTTTTTGCTTTTTTCGTAAATTCGGAAATGTTTCTGAATTTTCAAATTTCCGAATCCTCAAATTTCTGAATCAGAATTTTTTAACTTTCCAATTTCCGAAATTTCGAAGTTCAGAATTCCAAATTTCCGAGATTCCGAAACTTCGAATTTCCGAAATTTCGAATTTTCGGAATTTTCGGAAATTCGAAGATTTCGGAAATTCGGAAAATTCGGAATTAACGAATTTGTCAAAATTCGTTAAAGAAACGAATTCGGGACTAAGCGAATTGCACATGTCTAATGTCTTCCTGTTTCTCCTTCCAGCCAATCAGGACCTGATTGGCCGGGAGTCCTAAGACCCTATTGCCTGGATTCCAGGACTCCTGATTGGCCAGGAGGAGACTGCCGGGACTCAAGGCCGGGACTCGGGGGGGGACACAGGTTTGAAGGTAAGTGCGGGGCTGGCAGGGGGGCCTGGAGGGCAAAGGGCGAGCCAGCGAAGCGGCGATCGAGGGGGGGGGGTTGGGTGGTGGAAGGTTAGCGGCAATCTATCGAGTGACCGGGAGGGTGGGAAGGTGGTTTGTTGGTGGTCGGATGGCCACTGCTTTTGAACTAAATTTGTTGGCTCAATGATGGTAAGAAAGAATGTTCGGATGAACGATTTTTCTATTTGAATGAAAATATAACCGTGTATGCCAGCTAGGTAACTAGTTTAGTTTCTTATTTAAGACGATTTGCAGCGTTTACTGGATAGCACTGGTAACTCAAACTGACAAGTCGCGCTCCATGCATTGTAATGGAACCATTCTAATAGGAGCGACTCAAGTCACTCCGACTTAGAAAAAGGTTCCTGTACTACTTTGGGGCGACTTCGGAGCGGCTTGAATTGGCTTCTATACAGAAGTCGTTTTACAAGTCGCGCTGTATGGGGCGGCTTTAGAGTCGGACGACTTTGAAGTCGCCCCTGTGTGAACCGGCAGCCAAATCAACCCTGTAAATTATTGGATGCTTGTGTTGAGAATTTCCTTGATATTAATTTTGCCTATTGAAATGGTTATTTTCTCCAAAATGTAACGGAATGTATTCTCTAGTTCAGAGCGGCTGTTTTGTAAAGATGCTACATTGTGTGTATATGATTTCAAAGAATGTTCACCCCAAAGGGAATGCTAAATGGTTTTGTACATATTTTTTTTTACATATTTTCTAACAAAAGTTAAATATCATGTATGATTAGTTCACATACCTTTTTGAAGCAGCAGTGACATTTTTTGTTTCTTTTCACAATTTTATCTAAGATTATTCAATCTGGGTTTTTTTTAATCATTAGTTCAAGTGTCTGTAAATATTCTCATTTATCCGGGTCAAGGTATAGCTAGCAGTAGTTACTCACATTCAACTAGACTTAAAGGGGCTGTAAACCCTTGTGTTTTTACATCCTATGCAAAAACTTTTGTCGCTGACCGGCCCCCAGGCCCCCCGTTTTACTCACCTGAGCCCCGTAATTCCCACGCCGAAGACGCGCTCTCCTTCTCTGTCCGTTGTCTCGGCTCTTAATTGGATAGATTGATAGCAGCGCAGACATTGGCTCCCACTGCTGTCAATCAAATCCAATGACGTGGGCATCGGGGGGGGGGGGGGCGGGGCAAAGACCGGAATTCTGTGTCTATGAACGCAAATGCTGGACTCAGGAGCGCACCCGCACAGTTACCCCCAAGTAGAGCGCTTCTCCTAGGTGGTTTACCAATGTAGGGAGGAAGCGCGAGCGCTGTTGGGGGACCCCAGAAGAGGAGGATCGGGGCCACTCTGTGCAAAACGAACTGCACAGTGGAGGTAAGTATGACATGTTTTTTATGTAACCACTTCAGCCCCGGAAGATTTTACCCCCTCCCTGACCAGAGCATTTTTTTTGTGATTCGGCACTGCGTCGCTTTAGCTGACAATTGTGCGGTCGTGCGACGTTGTACACAAACAAAATTGATGCACTTTTTTTCCCCTCAAATAGAGCTTTTTTTTGGTGGTATTTGATCATCTCTGCGGTTTTTATTTTTTGCGCTATAAACAAAAAAAAGAGCGTCAATTTAAAAAAAAAACGCAATATTTTTTACTTTTTGCTATAATAAAAATCCCCAAAAATATATAAAAAAGCAAATTTTTTCCTCAGTTTAGGCCAATATGTATTCTTTTACATATTTTTGGTTAAAAAAAAAAATCGCAAAAGGCGTATATTGATTGGTTTGCGCAAAAGTTATAGTGTCTACAAAATAGGGGATAGATTTATGGCATTTTTATTATTATTATTTTTTTTTTAGTAGTAATGGCGGTGATCTGCAATTTTTATCGGGGCTGCGACATTATGGTGTACACATCAGACACTATTTTAGGATCATTGTCATTTATACAGCGATCAGTGCTATAAAAATGCACAGCTTACTGTGTAAATGACACTGGCAGGGAAGGGGGTTAAACGCTAGGGGGGCGATCAAGAGGTTAAGTGTGTCCTAGGGTGGTGTTCTAACTGTAGGGGGGGATGGGCTACCACTGACATGACAGCGATCACTGCTTCCGATGACAGGGAGCAGTGGATCTCTGTCATGTCACAAGGCAGAGAAGGGAAATGTCTTGTTTACATAGGCATCTCTCCGTTCTGCTTCTCCACACTGCAATCGCGGCCCTGCGGCGAACATCGAGTTCCTGGGACCCGCAGGCACGCTCCCATGGCATGCGGCGGGCGCAAGCGCCTGACAGGCGGAAATTTTAAAGGGACGTACAGGTACGCCCATTTGCCTGCCTGTGCCATTCTGCCGATGTACATCTGTGTGTGGCGGTCGGCAAGCGGTTAACTGATCCAGCAGTGCCATTACTCCAGTCAATTTCCGGGTAGTTAAAATCCCCCATTATTATCTCTGTCCCAGCCCTTGCAGCCCTTTCCATCTGTGCAAGGAGCTGAGTCTCCACCTCCTCATTAACATTGGGTGGTCTACAACAAACTCCAATGAATAACTTTGAACTATGCACATCTATATGCAGTTCCACCCATAACGCTTCAGACTCATCACACTCTCCATCAACCAGGTCCTCTTTCACACTCACTTTGAGATCACTTCTCACATAGACAGACCCTGCCACCTTTCCTTTTTACCCTGTCTCTCCGAAAGAGTGCATAACCAGGAATATTAATAGCCCAGTCATGTGAGGAATGAAGCCAAGTTTTAGCAATACCGATTACATCATAGCTCTTCTTGTGCACCAGAGCTTCCAACTCACCTTTTTTGCTTGGCAGACTTCTGTCTGGCATTGGTGAACAAACACTTTAATGCATTATTACATTTTGCTCTGGTGTTTTGTGTATATTTTTTAGTAGTACAAATAGCACTATAATTTCCAATGGTTGTTTGCAACATGGGAACTTTCTTGTCACCTGCCATAACCCTCCCCCCATCTATCCCCATTCCACCCTCAATAAATGTCTGACCCCTAACTGACCTGTCTGCCTGATTGAATTCTAGTTCTCCCTTCCCCCCTCAATCCTAGTTTACTGCGTTGTGTTCCGTACTGCTGCTGGAACACAGTGCTGTATACTGTATGTAACTGATGCTACATACAGTTTATACCACACTGACAGCGGGCACATGTATTAGCAATGGAAATAGTTTGTTTAGGCCGTCTTGGTTCAAACAAACTATATCAAGTAAAATAAAACCTGGAGGTAGGTTTTAAGGTTCAGGTCTGGACAAATTTTAAGGGCTTTTGAACAGTTCATGCAGGGTGCACGGGCGCCCCCCCCAATCCATGCGCCTGGCCCCTAATCTACATGCAGGGCACCAGACACATGAATTTCAACAGTTTTTTTTTTTTTTTTGGAAGCACATGATTAGAGCCTGAGGCTCTAGTTGGCTTCAAAAAAGGGTGGGCTCGGGGTGCAGAGCACTGCGCCTGGAGCCCATCAAGTTGTGTGACATTAGAAAATTAATATTCGTTAATGTCTTCTTGTTTCTCCTTCCAGCCAATCAGGACCCGATTTGCCGGGAGTCCTAAGACCCCATTGGCCGGATTCCAGGACTCCTGATTGACTGGGAGAAGACTGTCGGGACCCAAGGCCGAGACTTGGGGGAGAGAGATGCAAGTATGAAGGTAAGTGCGAGGCCTGGCGGGCAACGGGCGAGCCAGCATAGAGGCGGTTGAGGGGGGGCGGTGGGTGGTGGAAGGTTAGCGGCGATAGCTCGAAGGACTGGGGGTGGGAGGGGGGCTTTGGTGGTGGTCGGATGGCTGAGTACCAGCCGCCACTGCTTTTGAACTAAATTGGCTGGCTCAATGATGGTAAGAAAGAATGTTCTGATGAACGATTTTTCTATTTGAATGAAAATATTACCGTGTATGCCAGCTAGGTAACTAGTTAACTTTCTTACTTGCAGTGTTTACTGGATAACACTGATAACTCAAACTTACAGTGCCGGTTCACACAGGGGTGACCTGTTAGGCGACTTACTGTAGCTGCCTGACAAGTCGCGCTCCATGCATTGCAATGGAACCGTTCTAATAGAAGCGACTCAAGTCACTCAGACTCAGAAAAAGGTTCCTGTACTACTTTGGGGCGACTTCGGAGCGGCTTGAATTGACTTCTATACAGAAGTTGTTTTACAGGCCGCGCTGTACGGGGCGGCTTCAGAGTCGGATGACTTTGAAGCCACTCCTGTGTGAACTGGCAACCAAATCAACCCTGTAAATTATTGGATGCTTGTGTTGAGAATTTCCTTGATATTAATTTTGCCTACTGAAATGGTTATTTTCTCCAAAATGTAACGGAATGTATTCTCTAGTTCAGAACGGCTGTTTTGTAAAGATGCTACATTGTGTGTATATGATTTCAAAGAATGTTCACACCAAAGGGAATGCTTAATGGTTTTGTATATATTTTTTTACATATTTTAACAAAAGTTACAAAAATCATGTATGAATAGTTCACATACCTTTTTGAAGTAGCAGTGAAAATTTTGGGTTACTTTTCACAATTTTATCTAAGTTTATTCAATTCTTTTTTTTTTTTCAAGTCATTAGTTCAAGTGTCTGTAAATATTCTCTTTTATCCGGGTCAAGGTATAGCTAGCAGTAGTCACTCATATTCAACTAGACTTAAAGGGGGTTATTTACAAAAGGCAAATCCACTTTGCACTACAAGTCGCTGTAGATCTGACGGGGACATGCAAGGAAAATAAAAAAACAGCATTTTTGCTTGCACATGATTGGATGATAAAATCAGCAGAGCTTCCCCTCAGATCTACTGTGATCTACAGCGACTGCACTTACAAGTGCACTTTCAAGTGTACTTGCAGTGCACTTGTAGTGCAGAGTGTATTTGCCTTTAGTAAATCAACCCCAAAGCGTTACTAACCCCACAACCCCTAACCCCACAACAGTAAAATCAGTCTGTATATGCAGTAAAGCATGGTTTCTCAACTCCAGTCCTGAAGTACCCCCAACAGGTCATGTTTTCTGGATTTCCCTCAGATGAAACAGCTGTGGTAATTACTAAGGCACTGAAACTGTTAAAATCACCTGTGCAAAATAATGGGAAGCCTGAATATATGACCTGCTGGGGATACTTGAGAACTGGAGTTGAGAAAGATTGCACTAAAGCATGCTTGTTATACTCATTGTGGGTAGGGATGAGCTGAGCACCCCCCGGTTCGGTTCGCAGCAGAACATGCGAACAGGCAAAAAATTTGTACGAACACGCGAACACTGTTAAAGTCTATGGGACACGAACATGAATAATCAAAAGTGCTCATTTTAAAGGCTTATATGCAAGTTATTGTCATAAAAAGTGTTTGGGGACGCGGGTCCTGCCCCAGGGGACATGTATCAATGCAAAAAAAAGTTTAAAAAAAACAAAGTTTTTTCGGGAGCAGTGATTTTAATAATGCTTAAAATGAAACAATAAAAGTGAAATATTCCTTTAAATTTCGTACATGGGGGGTGTCTATAGTATGCCTGTAAAGTGGCGCATTACCTGTGTTTACAACAGTTCCTGCACAAAATGACATTTCTAAAGGAATAAAAGTCATTTAAAACTACTCGCGGCTATAATGAATTGTCGGTCCCGGCAATACACATAAAAGTCATTGAAAAAAATGGCATGGGATTCCCCCACAGTCCATTACCGGGCCCTTTGGGTCTGGTATAAATATTAAGGGGAAACCCGAACCAAAATTAAAAAAAGAAATTGCATGGGGGTCCCCCCAAATTTCATACCAGGCCCTTCAGGGTGGCCCCGGCCCCACTGACGCTACAGGGAAGCCATAGGGATGTCCCCGTGCATCAGAGGGGGTGGACCAGATGGCCCGTCCCCCTCTGACGCTATGGGGAAGCCATAGGGATGTCCCCGTGCGTCAGAGGCGGCGGGGTCACCCAGGGACGTCACCGTGTGGCCCTGCCCTTAGTTATAAAAGAACTGTCACCTGCAAGGACGCGTCATATGGTGGGTGCCTTCCATGGAGGCGGGTCGGTGCGGCTTTTTTTTTCTTTTTCAGTCCATCGGCGGAGCAAGAGAAGAAGAAGAAAACTTTGTGGGACATTTTAATTTTTTTATTTTTTAATAAAGGACTTGACCTAACCGTGCCTTGTCATTTTTACCATTTTGACACTTTTTTGGTGAAATGGTAGGGGTACATTTGTACCCTGTTACCATTTCACACAGGGGGGGCAGGCTGGGATCTGGGGGTCCCCTTGTTAAAGGGGGCTTCTAGATTCCGATAAGCCCCCCCTGCAGACCCCCACAACTACCAGGCAAGGGTTGTGGGGATGAGGCCCTTGTCCCCATCAACATGGGGACAAGGTGCTTTGGGGGGCACCCTCCCAATGTTGAGAGCATGTGACCTGGTACGGTTCAGGAGGGGGGGCACTCTCTCATCCCCCCTCTTTTCCTGCGGCCTGCCAGGTTGCGTGCTCGGATAAGGATCTAGTATGGATTTTTGGGGGGACCTCCACTCCATTAAAAAAAAAAATTGGCACGGGGTTTCTCTTAAAATCAGGTCTGGTATGGATTTTAGGGGGGACCCCCACGCAATTTTTTTTTTACATTTTGGTGCGGGGTTCCCCTTAATATCCATACCAGACCTGAAGGGCCTGGTATGGAATTTGGGGGGACCCCCACCCAATTTTTTTTAAAATTTTGGTTCCGGGATCCCCTTATTATTCATACCATATCCAAAGGGCCTGGTAATGGACTGTGGGGGAATCCCATGCCATTTTTTTCAATTACTTTTATCTGTATTGCCGAGACCCAACAATTCATTATAGCTGCGAGTAGTTTTAAATGACTTTTTTTCCTTTAGAAATGTCATTTTGTGCAGGGACTGTTCTAAACACGGGAAACATGCACTACTTTACAGGCATACTAAAGGAATATTTCACTTTTATTGTTTCACTTTAAGCATTTTTAAAATCACTGCGAACACCCCAAATTGTTTGTTATTCAGCGAACGGCCAATGTTCGAGTCGAACTCATGTTCGACCCGAACATAAAGCTCATCCCTAATTGTGGGGTTAATCCTCTGCATTGTGTAAAGAGGCTGTTTGATCTTGTCTCCTTCCCTTCTGCCAGAGTCCCCACTATATCTCCTGATAGTACAGAGACCAGGGGACAAGCTGCACATGCTCAGTTTGGTATGTATTGTTGGGAAGTTTATTTTTTTTTCTTGGGTGGGTGCATGTGATCACCACAGGGCCAATAAGCACTGTGCAGACAGAGGGTCAGGGGTCCTGTATCCTCATAGGACAATCAGAGGAGAATGCAAACTCCTACAAGCTTTAACCAGACACTGATAGAAGTCACAAGACTTCTATATACTGCTGATGAGAAAAGGTATTTAGCAGTTTATATTTACTAAAATAATTGCATTTCCATGTTCTGTGTACTGTGGCACTCAGTGTACAGATATTAGTGTGCATAGAGAAAAAGGGATTATTAGATATAGGGAATAGCACCTGGTGTATGGACACTGAGCAGGAACAATCAGAATGGCTGGCAGAGATTACAGCAGAGTGACACTACTAGCTGCTGGGCTGACAATCACTGTCAATGTCACTGACCTGCTGCATACAATGTCGTTTTCTCCGATTGACAAGTCCGCTGTGCAGTGCACTCTGCCGCCTCCGGCTAAGTTCAGCACTCACTGACTTGATGTCCACCATGGCAGGGAAGTGGTCTGTGGCCCCGCCCCTCCAATAAACTCTGGAGAAGGAGAAGTGGCTCCACCATCCCAGCCGGCACATGACTCCTATCCCTGCGCTGCATCAACCGCTGGTAGGGATGCTATTGTTCACTGGCTCCTCCAGACCTAAACCTCCTCTTTTCTGCATGACAATCCGTGGGCACCTGAGTGTCATCCCTCTGGCGGCACTCCAGCGCCACTGAATGATTCAGGCTGGTGGTGGTGGTGTAATGGTGTGGGGGATATTTTCCTGGCACACTTTGGGCCCCTTAGTACCAATTGAGCATTGTTTGAACACCACAACCTACTTGAGTATTGTTGCTGACCATGTCCATCCCTTTATGACTACAGTGTCCCCATCTTCTGATGGCTCCTTCCAGCAGGATAATGCACCATGTCACAAAGCTCCAATCATCTCACCACAGGACAATGAGGTCACTGTACTCCAATGGCCTCCATACTCACCAGATCAAAATCCAATAGAGCACCTTTGGGATGTGGTGGAATGGGAGATTCACATCATGGATGTGCAGTCGACAAATCTGCAGCAACTGCGTGATGCTATCATATCAATATGGACCAAATTGGAGGAATGTTTCGACTTACATCTTGTTGAATCTATGCCACAAAGAATGAAGGCAGTTCTGAAGACAAAAGGGGGTTCAACACGGTACTAGCAAGGTGTACCTAATGAAGTGGCCGGTGTGTGTACTCTTTGATCTATGGTGTCAACCAGGGGTGGCCCATCCATTAAGGGCTCACGGGCGCTGCCACTCCCCGTCCATTGCCGCCTCCCCCTATCCATGCATCCAGCCCCTTTCAGGACACCGGGGCATGGGTTCCAATGCAGACAGAGGAGCTGTGTTTTTGAAGCACCAATTAGAGCAAGAGGCTCTAATAGGCTTTAATATAGGGTGGGTTTGAGTGGCAGAGAGTGCGCTCCAAGCCCACCCAGGTGTGTTACAACAGCAAATCAATATTCGCTGTTGTAACACTGATCCTCCTCCCGAAAGGACAGGCAATCCTATTGGATGCCTAGGAAGAGGAGAGGAGGAGATGGAAGCCGCCATGGAGCAGAAGACTGGGAGCTGAGCTGCTGTACCACGCTGCCTGCCATCCGCCACGATGGGGTAAGTGCCGGACCGACCAGTGCCACCAGCGGCCACTGCTGTCAACAGTCTCCAGCTGGTATCTGCTACAGCACCTGCTTACTCTATGGCAGTGATGGCGAACCTTGGCACCCCAGATGTTTTAGAACTACATTTCCCTTGATTCTTAACTACACTGCAGAGTGCATGAGCATCATGGGAAATGTAGTTCCAAAACATCTGGGGTGCCAAGGTTCACCATCACTGCTCTATAGCCTTCTCCAGGAATGTGAGCAATGGGGATATTGCATGACATCCCAAGTACAGCCGTATGCAGCTATACCAACCTGACAGAGAATCTAAGGCTGGTCGCAGATGGATCAAATGTGGCCGGTACCAATTTTGAACCGTCTATGGGCAGGCTGCAGGGGCGGACTGACCATTGAGCGACTCGGGCACTGCCCAAGGGCCCTGGGCCACTAGGGGGCCCCATCAGGGTTGCCAGCCTCAGTAAAACCAGGGACAGTATGTATAAATCTGTGTTTTTTTATATCTGTCTGTGTATACTGTGTGTACATGTATGTGTATACTGTGTGATTTTATACTGTGTGTGTACTGTGTGGCCCCATAATCTCTGATTGCCTGGGGGCCCCATAATCTCCTATTACCCGGGGGCCCCATGAGTTATCAGTCCGCCCCTGGCAGGCTGGATGTATTGAAGTGGATCGATCATGTGATCAATGGCGGTGGCTATAGCTGATGGTTGTGATCATTGTATTCTGGTGGCTAGAAAACCTCTCGCTGTCAGAATATAATATAGCACAGTGGGAGGGATTCCCCATCAATAATGACTGAGTTGAATGGGGAATCAAGCAGTTTTCTTTCCTTAAAGCGGAGGCCTGCCAAATTTTTTTTTTAAAAAGTCAGCAGCTACAAATACTGCAGCTTCTGACTTTTAAAATATGGACACTTACCTGTCCAGGGCGCCCGCGGTGTCTGCACCCAAAGCCGATCTGTCGCTCGGCTCTCGGGTGCTGCTGCCTCCTTGTGGGTTCCCTACACCGGATGGTCCCTGCTGTCTCTGGGACCAGTTTGTTTCCCAGCAGACGGGGGGGGGGGGCGTAGACTCCCGCGGGAGTCCATGCCCGGAAGTGTGTGCAAATACCTGTATTATACAGGTATCTGCACCCCCCTTCCCCCTGAAAGGTGCCAAATGTTACACCGGAGGGGGGGAGGGTTCCGAAAAGCGGAGGTTAAATTTTTGTGTGAACCTCCACTTTAAACATGCGATTGAAGAATAGAATCGTGTATAATGTATAGTTTGCTTTACTCTTTTCCCATTCTGTTTAAATAAAAAAAAAAAAGTTTTGGATGAAGTTACCTTTAACTCGCATACTTTGACCACCTAATGCAGTGATTCTCAACCAGGGTTCCGTGGAACTCTAGGGTTCCTCCAGAGGTTGCTAATGGTTTCTTCAGCATTGGGCCATTTCTGCCTCTCTGAAAAGTTCCCACCGACACCATTGATCTTTTTAGCTATCTGTAAGGAGGTAATTCTTCCCAATGACCACAAGTGTAAGGACCATTCTTCCCACTGACCATCACACTAATGTATCATGAGTTGTAGATTTCAAAATTTTTAGCAGGGGTTCCCTGAGACCGGAGAACTATTTCAAGGGTTCCTCTGTGTTGAAAAGGTTGAGAAAGGCTGACCTAATGCGTAGAGAGGACTCTTTGGAAAAGACCCTGATGCTGGGAAACATGGAAGGAAAAAGGACAAGAGGAACGACCGAAAACAAGATGGATAGATAGCATCATCGAAACAACGAACATGAAGTTAAGCAAGGCCCCGGGAGGCAGTGGAGGACAGAAAAGCCTGGCGCATTATGGTCCATAAGGTCACGAAGAGTCAGACACGACTAAACGACTGAACAACAAAAAACCTTCAGCCATCCACCGTTTCATTGCTGAAAACAGAAACCCGCTGACAAATGAATATTGAGTCATATCTTCAACTCTTTAATCAGCATGAGAAATCTTTACCTCGGCCAAACCAACGGATCACTCCTATCTCTTATGTCAAGAGCGTGTGCGCGACGCTATGCTGGAAACCCAGTGGAAGAGGTGTAGCTGGACGAGACATCTTGGGTTAAGTCCAGGCCTTTGTTTTTTTCCCATGGCAAGTTCAAAGCCTCCTCTTCTCAAAACTTATCCAGAGCGAAGCTGTGGAAGATAACATTGGGTATAAGTAGTTTCACACGTGATTATCGGGCGCACATCCATCCTGTTTGTCCGGCCAGGAACGTGTTAAGTGAACAATAAGTAGATTCAGAAAGCAGCTAAATGCACCCTAGTTATCAGTGGCGGTAAATGGAAGATAATAGTACCACCAGAGAGTTAAGAATTGGCTTGTCTTTGAGCTGCCAAAGTGTTTCGTCTCTCTTTTATTATATTCACAGCAGTAATCCAATATGTCACAGTGTTAGTAATACAGTGCTGACTTCTGTCATCTGTATGTAATGCTTATCAACTCACTGCCAGAGATTCACCCTCTTGTCAGGGACAATTATTCCTCAAAGTGGTGAGGTTAAAACTGGAGCAAAATTATAGCCGAGAATAACGTGTGAACGGTATCCAGCCACTTGCAGCTCCCGGGGAGGGCTGACGTCAGCGCGGGAGAAGGGACGAATCTGCAAGGTGTTCAGCCAAGGTGACCCAGCCACGTGTGCGTTTTTATGGAGATGATCACCGCCGAAAGCTGCCCTAATATGCAGAAAGCTCTGCACCCCCTTACTATTGGAAGGAGTACAATAAAAAAACATGATCAGCCTAGATTTATGTCAGTGGGTGTTAGTAATAGACACTTAACCACTTGAAGACCAGGCATTTTCTGACACTTTTTGTATACATGTGAAAATTAGACATGTGCAGTTTGTTTAGTTCCGAATCAAAATTAGGAGGAATTTTTCGTTATTCGGAAATACGGATGTATTCAAATTACCAAGTTACAATAGTGACAAATTTAAACAAATCTGAAACAGATAAACAACGAACCGAAATTGGGATGAAATCAGATTGGAATTCTAATAAATCAAACAAACAAATTCGAATCAAAATCAAATTAGAAAAAATCTAATCAAAAAATCAAAAATCAAAATCAAATTCGATTTCTAAAAAAAAACAAGAATAAGATAGAATATAAAATAATAAAGCAATTTAATAAAAATGAAAGAATAGTAAAGAATATAATTTAATAGAATAGAATAAGATAAAATAGAATATGACCGTCTTCCTAAATTTGAATAGAATTAATTCAAATTTGAATAGAATAGACTAGAAAAGAGTACAAAACCATGAAATCCAAAATAATAAATAGAACAAATAAACCAATTTGAATAAAAAAATCAAATTCGAAAATATTAAAAATCGATTTTCTAAAAAAAAAAAATTAGAATAAAATAGAATATAAAATAATAAAGCAATATAATAAAAATGGAAGAATAGTAAAGAATAGAATTTAATAGAATAGAATAAAATAAAATAGAATATGACCGTCTGCCTAAATTTGAATAGAATTAATTCAAATTTGAATAGAATAGACTAGAATAGAGTACAAAACCATGGAATCCAAAATAATAAATCAAACAAATAAACAAATTTGAATCAAAATCAAATTCTCAAATTTGAAAAATCGATTTTCTAAAAAAAACAGAATAGAATAAAATAGAATATAAAATAATAAAACAATATAATAAAAATGGAAGAATAGTAAAGAATATGATTTAATAAAATAAAATAGAATATGACCATCTTCCTAAATTTGAATAGACTTAACTCAAATTTTAATAGAATAGACTAGAATAGAGTAAAAAAACATAAAATCCAAAATAATAGAAACTAATAATAATAATCAAGCAAATAAACAAATTCGAATCAAAATCAAATTAAAAAATGTTAGAAATCAATTTTCTAAAAAAGAATAGAGTATAAAATAATAAAGCAATATAAAAGAAAATTAAAGAATAGTAAAGAATAGAATTTAATAGAATAAAATAAAATAGAATATGACCATCTTCCTAAATTTGAATAGAATAAATTCAAATTTGAATAGAATAGATTAGAATAGAATTCAAAACAATGATATCCAAAATAATAGAAAATAAGAGAATAGAATAGAATAAAATATAAAGAATATAACTTTCTTCAGAAATTCATATTTCGAATAGAATGAATTTTGATAGAAAAGATTAGAATAAAAAAATAACAGAAAAGAATAGAATAGAAAATAAGAGAAAAGAATAGAAAATGATTAAAAAAAAATTAATATAAAATAGAATATAAACGTAATATTCTTTCTATTATATATTATTCTCTTCTATTGATTTTCTATTCTATTCTATGCTCTTATTTTCTACTTTTTTTTCTATTACTTTCTATTCTATTCTAATCTTTTCTATTCAAATTCAAATTTATTTTATTCGAAATTCAAATTTCCGAAGATGGTTATATATTTTTTCGATTTTTTTTCTATTTTTGTTCTAATTTTCGAATTGTCAGACAGTCAGTATCAGTAGCCTAATGCAACAGCTCCTTTTAAATGGGGAAAAAAAATCAAATTCGAAAGCATTTTCGAATTTGAATATCGATTCGAAAAAAATTTAGATTTTTTTTTTTTTGAATGCGGTCAGATTTTTTCGAATTCGGTTGAATTTTTTTAATACGAATACTAAACTAACAAAAAAAATAATCTGGAAAATGAATAAAACAAATGTAACAAATTAAAAAAAAAAAAAATTATTTAAATAACGTATCGAAACTAAGCACATTTTTTCATCTAGTAAAAATGTGTTTTTCTTTTGCTAGAAAATGACTAATGCCGCGTACACACGAGCGGACTTTACGGCAGACTTTGCCCGGCGGACTGGATTTCGTCAGACAATTCGATCGTGTGTGGGCTCCAGCGGACTTTGTTTTCTCAAAAGTTGGACGGATTTAGATTTGAAACGTTTTAAATCAATCCGTCGAAATCGAGTTCGGACGAAAAGTCCGCTCGTCTGTATGCTAGTTCGACGGACATAAAGCCACGCTAGGGCAGCTATTGGCTACTGGCTATGAACTTCCTTGTTTTAGTCCGGTCGTACGTCATCACATACAAATTCCACGGACTTTGGTGGATTGTGTGTAGGCAAGTCCGTTCATTCAGAAAGTCCGTCGTAAAGTCCGTCGAAAAGTCCGCCGGGCAAAGTCTGCCATAAAGTCCGCTCGTGTGTACGCGGCATTAGAAACCTTTTTTAATCACTTTTATTGCTGTTACAAGGACCCTTGTGACAGCAATAGGCATGTGACAGGTACTCTTTATGGAGGGATCTACGGTCAATAAGACCCCAAATCCCTGCTTTGCACTTGAAAGCAAGATCTGCACTTTTGAATACTTTGGATTTTCAAAAAATGGCGCCTTTGACAGCCAGGTAAACGAGAAGTGATGTCATGTCATCTCTTCTGGGTTACCATAGCGGAGACCCAATCAAAACTGACTCTGGCCTTGTATGGGTCTCTGGCCATTCGGCGGACATGTCGGCTAGTACCACGAGTCTCTCGGTGCGACGGGAGAGCCCTAGAGAGCCGCGGAAGGCTGTGGCAGGTTAGCCACTCCGATGGCTATTACAAAAGAGCCGCTCTAAAAAAACGGTATCGGGGTGATGCCTGCAGCTGCATATCATCTGCATGTCAATTTGCCGGTAAATGGGTAAAGAGTGACTCCACTTTGATGGGAAAAAAATAGCAAATAAAATAGCAATTAAAAAAAAATTATAATAATGCATATGCAATTGATACACAAGTCAAGTTGTAATAATTGAATGTTATTAAAAATGACCTTTCCTTTCCAATCTGCATTCTGACGATTGTAATTTTGTGACAAATTCGATGTAATATGGCAACCTGGAGGCCTTCTGTATACAGTTGGTGTATGGAACACCCCAAGAAATGTTATTTCCTTCTTGTGTGATTGGCTCACCGATTTTTCCCAGAAGTATTATTTATTTACCCTCCTCCCACCTATTGTAATATGATGGCTGAGCAGGAGCCCCTTTTATCCTGGGAGGACATCATATGATATCTTCCTGGGATCACGTCTCGGGAGTGCCCCACGGGTCGGCGCCATCTGCACCTGCTGTGTCCACTGGACACAGCCGATGAGCGATCAGTGTAGCGGGCCGCTGCCAGTACCATGTGATCGCTGTGGCCAATCATATCAGATCACATGACAATTGTACACAATGAAAGGCTTTGATTCAAGCCATTCAGTGTGTACTATTGTGATGAGCTCTGTGATCTGGTGACAGTATCTAGAAAAAAAACTAAAATTGTGGAAAAAAAATTTGTTTAACCGCTTCCCAACCGCCTCACGACGATATACGTCGGCAGAAGGGCACGTACAGGCAGAATCACATACCTGTACGTTGCCTTTTAAGGGGTGCGCCCGCCGGGAGCTTCGTGAGCGTGATCGCGGGTCCCGCGGACTCAATGTCCGTGAGGATACCCGCGATCGTCTCACGGAGAGGAAGAACGGGGAGATGCTAATGTATACAAGCATTTCCCCTTCTGCCTAATGACAGTGTCACTGATCACAGCTCCCTGTAATCGGGAGCGGTGATCAGTGTCGTGTCACACGTAGCCCCTTCCTCCCCCACAGTTAGAATCACTCCCCAGGACACACTTAACCCCTTCAGCGCCCCCTCCTGGTTAACCCCTTCACTGCCAGTCACATTTACACAGCAATCAATGCATTTTTAATTGCTGTATAAATGTGAATGGTCCCAAAATCGCGCCAAAAGTGTCTGATCTGTCCGCCATAATGTTACAGTCACCATAAAAATCGCTGATTGCCGCCATTACTAATAGAAAAAAAATTATTAATAAAAATGCCATAAAACTATCCCCTATTTTGTAAACGCTATAACTTTTGCGCAAACCAATCAATGAACGCTTATTACCAAAAATACATAGAAGAATACATATCGGCCTAAACTGAGGAAAAAAATTTTATTATAGCAAAAGGGTAAAAAAATTATGCGTTTTTTTCAAAATTGACGCTATTTTTTTTGGTTATAGCGCAAAAAATAAAAACCGCAGAGGTGATCAAATACCACCAAAAGAAAGCTCTATTTGTGGAAAAAAAAAAGACGTCAATTTTGTTTGGGAGCCACGTCACACGACCGCGCAATTGTCAGTTAAATCAACGCAGTGCAGAATCGCAAAAAGTGCTCTGGTCTTTGGCCAGCTAAATGGTCCGGGGCTTAAGTGGTTAAAATTTCTTAATTTTCCAAAAAAACTTGGACCAAAATATTACAACATCAAAAAACTCCCCATGCCTCTTACTAAATACCTTGGACTGTCTACTTTCCAAAAAGGGGTCATTTGTTGTATATTTGTACTGTCCTGGCATTTTCAGGGCTTAAAGAAATGAGATAGGTCGTCGGTACATCAGGAATGATCAATTTTCAGATATGTGCCATAGTCTGTGGCCTCTATAACTTTCCTACAGACTAAATAATATACACTGATTTGGATATTTTTTACCAAAGAAATGTAGCAGAATACATGTTGGCCTAAATTTATGAAGAAAGATTATTTATTTGCAAAATGTTATAACAGAAGCAAAAAAAAAAAAACAACACATTTTCATTTCTTTTTGTTTATTTAGTAAAAAATAAAAAACTCATTGATAAGTACCTGTACGTCATTTTATTGAAGTGGTTATACCTGGATGATGCCTGCAGCCAGAGGCTTCACCCCGCTTACGTTTTTTAGAGCTGGATGTTGCTTTTCTCATGATAACAACCGAAGCAGCTAATGAGCCGCTCGGCCATTATCACAAGCAGTGGGAGGTGACGTGTCCCCCCCCCCACTGCCGCTGCCATCCGCCGCTCTGCCCCAGTCTCCCATCCCACTGGGAGACCCGAGCGACCAACCGGCACTGGGAGACCCGAGCGACCAACCGGCACTGGGAGAACCGAGCGACCAACCGGCACTGGGAGACCAGAGCTACCAACCGGCACTGGGAGACCAGAGCTACCAACCGGCACTGGGAGACCGGAACGAAGTCCGAGTCGGCTTTGATCGTGTCTCAGATGTAATAAACCGAGAGCCAAAATCACAATGTCATTTCCGGGTTACTCTGCTGTCAATGGCGCAGATTAAAAAAAAAATTCAGTATTCCAAAATGCAGATTTGGGCGTTTTTTAAAGGAGGGATTTAGGGTTTTTTAAACCCTGGATCCCCCAATAAAGAGTACCTGTCATTGCCTATTGCCTGCCATTGTCACAAGGGATGTTTACATTTCTTGTGACAGCAATAAAAGTGATCAGATTTTTTTTTTATAAAGGGGCGCACCACAGAAAACGCATACGTAAGTCGCCCCCTGCAAATTCAATGGTGTTCGAATGACACATGTGAGGTATCGCCGCGATCATTAGAGGGAGAGCAATAATTCTAGCAAAAAGACCTCCTCTGTAACTCTAAACTCTAGTGCATGCAATTTTAAAGTGTAACATGTTAGGTATCTATTTCCTCGGCATAACATCATCTTTCACAATATGCAGACAAATTGGCCTAACTTTACTGTTTCTTATTTTTTAATTCAAAAAAGTGTATTTTTTTTCCCAAAAAATTGTGTTTGAAAGACCGCTGCGCAAATACAGTGTGACATAAAATATTGCAACAACTGCCATGTTATTCTCTAGGGTCTTTGCTAAAAAAATTATATATATATTTTTTGGGGGTAATTTTCTAGCAAAAAAAAAACAGATTTTAACTTGTAAACAAGTGTCAGAAATAAGCTTGGTCTTAATGTGGTTAAAAAAAGCTCTGTTTGTGTGAAAAAAATGATAACAATTTCATTTGGGTACAGTGTTGCGTGACATTCAAAAGTGTGACAGCGCTGAAAATTGGCTTCGGCAGGAAGGGGGTAAAAGTGTCAGGTATTAAAGTTGTTATTAAATACATTGAATACATACATGTAAAAATACCTAGAAAGGTTTAGCTCTGGGAAACACTTTTTGATAGATAAAAATTGCATTTTATATACAACTATATAGATAGTAAGATAGACACAGGGACATTCCTCCAAATCAGGGACAGTCCCTCGAAATCAGGGACAGTTGGGAGCTATGGTTACAACTGAGTGGGGGATCATAGCTAGGTATAATACTGAGTGGGTCATCAGCAGAGCTGGGAGTACTACTGAGCAGGGGATCTTTTAAATAAGGGTACTAATGAGCTGAGGACATGCTGAACAGGGGTACTAATGAGCTGGGGATCTGCTAAGTGGGGGTACTACTGAGCTGGGGTTCTACTAGACCCCTTTAAAATAAGTAGAAACTCAACACATGCACGGGGCATTTGCCTAGCTTCATTAAAGCTTCATCAAAGCATCACTGAACCATCACTAAGTTTTAAAAACACATTAAAAAAAACATGTTGGGGTGGTAGGCACTTTAACCCTTTGGCCCCGGTCATACCCAAATATGCGGCTTGTCGGTGCCTGATTCTTAACACCGATGGGCCCATATTTGCGTTAATTGCCCCCAATACACCTGTGCCGTTGCGTACTCCCGGCAAAGTTACCACCACTTTACCAAATGCAAGGAGCAATCGGGAGTTTTCGAACCACATGACTGCCAATCACGTGATCTTAAGCCGCCTCCCGGTGTCATAAACCTCTTAACGGGCCGGGAGGGGCTGGTGCCAAGAGATTAATGTGTTTTGAAGTTGAAGCAAGTCTAACTGAATCTTAAACATGGAAATTTTTTTCTGCCCATGTCCATGAGGCCTCCATGTGTGGGCCTGCACTGACCTGTACTGTGTCCAGATGACAACGCCATTTATCAATAGAGATAAACAGAGATAGTAAGGCCAGTCCCAGTGTACAGGAAGCTCAGAGGAATGAATGAGCTCTCTGCAAGATGCAAGTTATTGCTTGTGTGAATGAGCAAAAAAAAAAAGAGCCGACACTTGGGTGGCAGCTTTTTGCACATCAATCTGATCACATAATTTACTAGGTGAAATTCTTGTACACAGAATGTGTTTTTCCTATATGCTTAAGGATTTACTGAGTTGGGTATTTTTCGAGTCTGAAGTCTTGGATCTCGTGCAAATGTTACATATCCCTTCATCCTGAGCAGCATGCTGTGTCTGTTGTCAATTGTTAAACAGACTGCAATCGGCAGCAATTTTTTGTCACGTTAATGCATGACTGAGACTTCACTCAGATAGGGCCCCTAATCAATAGAGGGAGCAAGAAACTGTCTTCAAACCCACATAATCAATTTCTGGGTCACCTGATATCATCTTACGTGATTGGGTTCCCTCTGATGCACAGTAACATTTTTAATACAACTTATTTTCTGCTCTGGTACTTTCAAGAGGCAATACACATCTGATCATTTTTTGGGGGGGCAATTTCATACTGCTGCCCTTCAAAGAAAACCCTATGCCACGTTGATAATCTCAGGGATCATTTTTGTAGAACCCCCTTACCCCTGGGTGGCAGATGAAGCCTTCCAGATGGCTCTATGGGCAAGCATCTTAAATCGCAGAGCAGGATTCTTGACTCTTTGTTTGGGGGCAGAATTGGGGTGCCAGGCACTGTAGAAAGTTTATCAAAAGGGAAATTGAGGATTTTTTTTCCAAGAATTATATTTACCTAGGTGGATGCTGCATCTGCCCCCCACCAACTCCAAGACTGAGAACCGATCGATCAAAGACGGCCAACCGCTCGGTTCTTAGAGCTCCATGAGCAGAGAGCTGGTGACTTTCAGTATGCTCACTGGAACACTTGGCTGTGGAGGGGGGCGGGTGCAGCTGGCGCAGGCTCTCAGCGGCCTGCTAAGAGGTAAGTGCCGGTCCAGGGTTGTGGGCGGATCCTGACCATATTGTCACGATCTTGCCCAAGACTCAACTTGCTCTGTGACAGCGGGCTTCAGCTCGCTATCTGCTGAAAATGGGTCACAGGGGTGCATAACAAACTGCACTCCTGTCATCCAAAGGGGAAGTACAGCCAAACGAGCTTTGGCTGTACTTCTCCTTTAAAGCTGGACTCCAGGGAATGGAAAAGTGCTCTTTGCAGTGCAGATGCCCCAGCACTGTAAGGATTAAATGTTAGTTTAGGTTCAGGATGCCTTCAGGATGCCACAAAAAAAGCAGTTTTACTTACCAGATCCTGTACTCCCGCAGGCACCCTCCAGACCAGGGTTTCTCAACCAGTGTTCCATGGAACCCTTGGGTTCCTCCAAAGGTTTCTAGGGGTTCCTAGAGCAATGAGCAATTTCTTCCTCTCAGAAATTTTCCCACTGACACCATTGAATTTTTTTAGCTTTCTGTAAGGGGGTAATTCTTCCCAATGACCACAAGAGTAAGGCACATTCTTCCCACTGACCAACACACTAATGTATCATGACTTGTGGATATAGTAATTGTAGCAGGGGTTCCTTGAGACCAGAAAGTTTATTTCAAGGGTTCCTCTGTGTTGAAAAGGTTGAGAAAGGCTGCTCGAGACTGTAAGACTGATCACTGCAGCCCCTTCTCAACAATGCTTCAGCAGTCTCAAGTCCTCTAACACCATCAAGTCCAATGCAGAGCTGGCCATCTCTTTCCACAACTTCCTGGATTCCCTGTATGCTTTGCAGCTTACTTCCCAATTTCAAAGGACTACATATCCCATGGTTCCTTGCTGCAAGCTGTGATTGCTGTACTGACCCTGCCTCATGAAGCTCCTCCTCTCAGCCCATCTGTAGGTCAGAAGGCAGGCTCTCTGAAATGTGTGACACAGCAATGCCTACCCACAGAGCATAGTGACTACGGGTCACAGAACTCAAGGAAGGAAATGTGTGGGAATCTTCACAAAGTAAGTTTACAGATGGCAAGATGGTTCATATTAGGAGGAGACTAGAAATAATTAGAATAAAATGTGGAAATGAATACATGATGATTAATTCTGACCATAAAAAACACTTCAAGCCAGGGTTCAACATGACAGCAAAGGAACTATGATGGTGTCTTCCTTACACCCAAGTATAGCATAGAGACAAGATGAACAGCAACACGTCATCCAAAGCAAATGTAACTATTGATGCAGGTGGAATACAGATATACAGTGGCTTACATGTTTCAGCTACAAAACCTTAGTCATAGCCATATGACTAAGGTTTTGTAGCTGAAACGCGTAAGCTGCTGTGTATCTGTATTCCACCTGCATCAATAGTTACATTTGCTTTGGATGATGTGTTGCCGCCTATACATCTAGTCTCTATGAATAGTATCATTGCTGGATGTTCTTATCCCTGTGACCTGTGTTCTTGAAAACCCGATCCTGTTGCTGATTTGGCTAAGTCTGACTCTTCTGTGGATTTCCCTTGCCTGTGCTCGTGTTTGCTGCTTATCTGTGTTATGGACCCTTGCTTGGACTTTTATTCTGCCTTCTAATTTTGTACTTCGCTGCCAGCCCGTTGGCAACCCTTGCCTGTCTGTGATCTGGAACCTGATAGTGACTCTGTACTTAAGGAATACACTTACACTTTAATAGGTAAACCTTGCTAGTATCGAGTTGGACCCCCTTTTGCCTTCCAAACTGCCTTAATTCTTGTTGGCATAGATTCAACAAGGTGTTGGAAACCTTCTTAAGAGATTTTGGTCCATAGTGACATGATAGCATCACACAGTTGCTGCAGATTTGTCGGCTGCACATCCATGATACAAATCTCCCGTTCCACCACATCAAAAAGGTGCTTTATTGGATTGAGATCTGGTGACTATGGAGGCCATTGAAGTACAGTGAACTTATTGTTATGTTCAAGAAACCAGTTTGAGATGATTTGAGCTTTGTGAAATTGTGCATTATCCTGCTGGAAGGAGCCATCAGTTATAAAGGGATGGACATGGTCAGCAACAATACTCAGGTAGGCTGTGGCATATAAACGATGCTGAATTGGTACTAAGGGGCCCAAAGTGTGCTAAGAAAATATCCCCCCACACCATTATACCACCAGCCTGAATTGTGGATACATATGCTTTCATGTTATTTATGCCACATTCTGACCCTACCCTCTGAATGTCGCAGCTAAAATCGAGGCTCATCAGACCAGGCAACATTTTTCCTTCATCTTCTATTGTCCAATTGTGGTGAGCCTGTGTGACTTGTATCCTCAGTTTTCTTAGCTGACAGGAGTGGCACCCGGAGTGGCCTTCTACCACTGTAGCCCATCTTCTTCGAGGTTTGATGTGTTGTGCATTCAGAGATGGTATTCTGCATACCTTGGTTGTAACAAGTGGTTATTTGAGTTACTGTTGCCTCATCTCAAACCAGTCAGCCCATTCTCCTCTGACCTCTGACATCAACAAATCATTTTCCTCCACACGACTGCCGCTCACTGGGTATTTTCTCTTTTTTGGACCATTCTCTATAAACCCGAGAGATGGTTGTGCGTGAAAATCCCAGTAGATCAGCAGTTTTTGAAATACTCAGACCAGCCCGTCTGGCACCAACAACCATGTCACATTCAAAGCAACTTGAATCCCCTTTCTTCCCCATTCTGATGCTCAGTTTGAACTTCAGCAAGTCGTCTTCACCATTTCCAGAAGCCTAAAGGCATTGAGTTGCTGCCATGTCATTGGCTGATTAGCAATTTGCGTTACCAAGCAATTGAAAAGGTTTACCTAATAAAGTGGCCGGTGAATATATATGCTTGTCTTTTACCAAACTAGGCTGGTGACCTGGCTCCTTGCTTCTGCTCATTGGACTCCAGCACTTCCAAGCACAAGTTTGCTGATCCAAATTCCTGGTACCTGCACCTTTCCGCCACCCTTGCAGTGCCGGTCTCCACTACCCGTTGTACTTATATGGGCATTGTGCAAGAGGTCACCCATGTCATCTCGAGCTCCACGGTTAGGTACATGGCACAGAGTGGGAAGTCAACAATGCTAGCCTCCAGGTTTTTCTTGGGAAAGGTTTCATTCAAAGAAAAAGGAGATGGTCCCCCAAATGGGAGGGGTTTTCTAGGCAGCAAAACAATGGAAAAATGATATCACAGAAAATGAAAATATAGAACTTTATTGAGACAAAGTATCAAAATTGCCTGTAAAGTAAAAATATGAGCTGAGGTACAGGAGATGTGAAACCAGCGTAACCACACATGGAAGACTAAACACATTGTACAATGTTGGATAGAAACTGACGCGTTTCGACCCCATCGGGCCTTCTTCAGAGGATATGTATGCGCTGTAGAAAAAATTGCATGCGTAAAAAATACATTAATATAACTAGACATAAGTATAAGTAATAGATACAGGGGTAAAATCCCTTTATGGCATAGTTACCAATCACATGTGTATAGCCGTTACTCCTGGACCTTATATTCTCTGGGACTCCCACCATCCAGTTCCGGCCGGGGTCCCCCCAGCCAGCCAACACCCCAACGGGGAAAGCCAAGCACAATTGCGTGACTTGCGGTGAGTTACACTTGTGGAATTCCCTGTTGTCGGCGAGAGGTGTAAGGGCAAGCAAGCAGCACCTGCAATCTAAACATCGAGCAACAGCACTATTAGTGCTTTGTAAAAAGATACAAATGGAAATAGGGTTGAAAATGTGTGCATAACTGGGTAGTAGATAAAGGGGTTAATAATTGTAATTTTAATATTAATGTTATGCTGTTTTATCTGATTAATGCGACCAGCGACACTGAGGCTATGTACTTAGTAAGTATAAATAATAATGCTAACATGGATAATGATAATAACTAGGAATGATCAAGTTAATATATCTGCAAAAAAATATATTTCAACATGGTGATAGAACGTATTAAGTGGATGGAACAAATGGGGAAAGAAAGAGGAGGATAGTAAGGAAAAAATAGAAAAAAGAAAAAATAATGAAAGAAAAAAAAAGGAAAGAAAAAAAAAGGAAAAAAAGGAAAAAAAAAAAGAAAAAAAAAGGAAAAAAAGAAAAAGGTTTAATTCAAAGTAGAACTGATGAAGAAAACTTTTTTTTCCATTTTGGATAGAGTAAAGGAGGGTTATATTTATTTGTCAGTTATTTTTGCCATCTGTGTCTCACTAGGGAGATTTCCCTTCACTTCCTATCCCATAGCCCCAACAGGATGTGGTAGAAAATCCCCCCAAAGTGAGGGAATCCCTGGTTGCCACCAAAGCTAGTGATGAAATGGTGGATCTCCCTAATGGGGATATAGACATAATTAAAAACATAATAGGCATCATTCTAATCCTTCTCCACTCTATCCAAAACGAAAAAAAAAGTTTTGCCTTCAGTTGTAGTTCAAGTGGTTGTAAAGGTAAAATATTTTTTATCCTAATGCACTCTCTAAAAAACTTTCAATTCCAGCTTTCCCCAGCTCCTGCTTAAAGGAAAAGTGCAGCCAAAGCTCGTTTGGCTGTACTTCTCCTGTGAGTCACAGGGTGCAGTTCGTTCTGCACTGCTGTAACCTGTTTTCAGCAGACAGCGGGCTGAAGCCTGCTGTCAGCTAACGTCACAGAGCCAGTCCAGGTCTGAGAGCCTAAACCAGCCACTCCCGCCCCCTCCACAGCCCAGAGCTCCAGTGAGCATTGGGGGGGCGGGCAGAGCAGAGAGCGATGACTGACAGTCACCAGCTTTTGGCTCAGGGAGCTCTGAGAACCGAGCAATCGTCAGTGTTTGATTGCTCGGTTCTCAGACTTATGCCCCGTACACACGGTCGGATTTTCCGATGGAAAATGTCCGATCGGAGCGTGTTGTCGGAAATTCCGACCGTGTGTGGGCTCCATCGGACATTTTCCATCGGATTTTCCGACACACAAAGTTGGAGAGCAGGAGATAAAATTTTCCGACAACAAAATCCGTTGTCGGAAATTCCGATCGTGTGTACACAAATCCGACGGACAAAGTGCCACGCATGCTCAGAATAAATAAAGAGATGAAAGCTATTGGCCACTGCCCCGTTTATAGTCCCGACGTACGTGTTTTACGTCACCGCGTTTAGAACGATCGGATTTTCCGTCAACTTTGTGCGACCGTGTGTATGCAAGACAAGTTTGAGCCAACATCCGTCTGAAAAAATCCTAGGATTTTTTTGTCGGAATGTCCAAACAAAGTCCGACCGTGTGTACGCCCTATTAGAGCCGGCGGGGGAGATGCAGCATATAACTAGGTAAGTATTATTATGAAAATAAACTCATACTTCTCTTTTAAATACTTTCCTGAGCCCTCTCTTGATCCAGCACTGTGTCTGTCTTCTCTCCCCTCTTCTCATAGGAGGCTTGGCAGCAGTGGGAGTCATTGGCTCCTGCTGCTGTCAATCAAATCCTATTAGCGGAGGGCAGGGCCGAGTAGCAGCCTTGCTCGGGATCGAGCCGGCATGAGTAAGCTGCTTGCTATGGAAGTACTCAGAGAAGAGGAGGATCCTAGATCACTAGTGGGGGACCCCCGAAGAGGAGGTTTGATGCTGCTCTGTGCAAAATAATTGTACAGAGCAGGTAAGTATACAATGTTTATTATGCACACTCACTCCACTAATGTTGGCACCAATGACACTATATAAACTGCAGCAGTACTATTATCCAGTGCTGTCTGATCCGTTTCTGTATTGACTCTTGCTATTGACCTGGGTTACCTTGACCTTGCTTGAACGTTTCCTGCCCTGACCTCGGCTTGTCCCTGGATTTGCTCTGTTACCTGTTAATTTGCCTGATTCTACGTTGCCAACCCCTGCATGTATCCTGACCATTCTCTGCCTGCTGTCTATGCCTGTACCTGACTGTCTGTTGCTGACCTGGCTTGTCTGACCTTGCATCCAGTGATTCTTCAGTTCTCCTCTGTATGCTACCTGGTCCCTGCTGGTTCTTCACCTGCTGAGCATTACCTATCCTGCAGCACCAGCCACCTGCCAGACAAGCATCTGCCACCTGCTGTCTACGCAGTCCTGGGTCTGCTATCTCTGTTGCCATCCGCTGTTCCAGTGATCCGACCTGTCTCTGGCGACGCATCTGTTACTTGCTGCCGTGGCTGATGAACCATCTTACAGGCACTCATACCTCGTCGCCTTCTTGTGGCCACTGTCGCAACATCAGTGGTCTCAGTACCGGGGCTGTACAAGAGGCCTTCCTTTACATGTTAGGCTCTGCCACAAGGTACATGACACAGACTAAAACCTTTGGAGTAGCCCCCCCAGCTATGCTACAGCTGGTACCTTAATGAACATCGAGCAGCATTCCAGCAACCTGGGCAGGGGCCCCTTAGGCCAGGGGCTTCAACTGAAGCTCTGGAACCAGTAGCATCTACAACCCTGCAACTATTTATGGTCTCTCCAGCCATCTACTGTGCACACCTCCCCAGGGATTGGCTGAGTCCCGATAAATAATAAGACTGTCCTTCTGCTTTCCCACCCACTGAGATTCCAGAACTCTCTAGAATGCAAGGGGAAGTAATCAGACCAGCAGCCTGTGAAACTCTGAGCAAACTAAGGCAATCAACAGCTGTTCCATTGGCTATGGGGCCAAACTCAATTTACCTAGCATCATATACTCTAACTAGGAGGGTTCTACAGTATTTTCTAGAAGAAATTGTTTCACTCATGAGATTGTTCAAGACCATTACCAATTTGAAAACATTTTTAGTGATTTAACTTGCCTGAACAGAATTGTGAACAATACATAAATAAGTAATATGAGTCAAACCTTCATACGATTTGTTTCTGTTGTTATCTGTAATTCATGTTTTCCGCATAGCCTGTAATATTAAAACATATCAAAGCAGCATTGATTTCCATGTACTAATGAAAGGCTGACCCTTCAGAATGGGACATTTTATCGGCCAGACTGGTATGGCAGCCATGTGATCATCCTTACGGCTTTTTCCTATCAACCTACTGTAGATGAACTGACAAGCACTTTGGAGTGGCCCAGCAGTAGGTCAGAGTAACAACATTGTAAATTTATAATGACCATGTCATGTTGTGAATTAACAAAAAAACTGCAAAACTTTGATCAGCAAATACGAATACTTTTACTTGGGGAATTATTCATTATAGCTGATCTCTGGTATGTTATTAATATTTTACTGGCAAGTCTTTAGTGTATGAGTAAATGCTTATAAAAAGCCCAAAACTAATGAGCAGAAAGTAAGCAATGTGGTAATAGAAGAACATTATATAAAAAGAAAGGATATATAAAATCATACTCCCAAAACAAATTTGTATTGGTATATCCCATAGGATTATAATGTTACCCCGCCCAAAAAAACCCAAAAACATACATTTGTTGTAAAGCGTAGTTTTGATACAATAAATGTAAATTGAACAATAACAGCCTTTACACAATAAACAACATAAAATCAATGAATTACTTCCATCCTAAACACCCCTATATTATTGGTTGCTTTTAATCCTGTATATAAAAATCAATATATCCTTCTAATTGGATTTGGAATTTCTCTACGCGTTTCGTGACAACAATCGCTTCTGAAGAAGAAATTTCTCTATGAGGAAATCGCACAAAATATTATACGAGGGCTGTACTGAATGTAATGTAAAACTGTGCATATTTTTTTTATTATTATTATTGTTGGGCAGCTTGCACTTCTCTTTCATCAAGAACTCAATAAGGATATGATGCTTCTGTTTAGAATCTGTTTACCTGCAATGAAAAAGAAGAAGAAGAAGAGGAGTTACTAAAGAAAAGTAATGCAAAAGTGGGCGTAACTTTTATATTAACTTACATAGGTCATTCAAATTTCACATGTTGGTAAAGTAACTCTCCCTCTATAGTAACTCTTCTTCTTCTTGTTCATTGTAGGTAATTAATGGATTCCAAACCCTCATTGAGTTCCTGATGAAGGAGGGGTGCAGGTTGTCCGACATCCACAGAAGGCTACAGAATGTTTACAGAGATGAGACCGTTAACCATCAATTGTGTCATCTCCATAAACATTCTGTAGCCTTCTGTGGATGTTGGAAAGCCTGGACCCCTCCTTCATCAAGAACTCAATTATGGCATATTGCTTCTGTTTAGAATTCATTAGTTACCTGCAATAAATAAAAAGAAGAGCTACTATAGAGGAAAAGTTACTTTACCAACATGTGAAATTTGAATGACCTATGTAAGCTAATATAAAAGTTATGTCCACTTTTGCATTACTTTTGTATAGTAACTCTTCTTCTTTTTCATTGCAGGTAAACAAATGTATTCTAAACAGAAGCAACATTCCCTTATTGAGTTCTCGATAAAGGAAGCAAGCTGCTGTCCGACATCCACTAAAGGCAGCAGGATTTTTACAGAGATGGTTACATTGACAAGAGCAATTTCTTGTCATTGCTTACTCTTGTCAATGGTCTCATCTTCGTAAACATTCTGTAGCCTTGTGTGGATGTCAGACAGCCTGCACCAGTGGCGGCCGGTCCATAAGGGGCGCAGGGGCCGCCCCCCCAAAGTTAATTTGCATAATCTTAGAACCATTTTTTTTTAAATAACTGGTAATATGACTAACATTTTATAACATCTTAAAGTTAAAAAATGTTAGTCATATTATCATTTATTTAAATATCAATCATTCTAATGCCGCGTACACGCGATCGGACATTCCGAAAACAAAATCCATGTTTTTTTTCAGACGGATGTTGGCTCAAACTTGTCTTGCATACACACAGTCACACAAATCTTGCCGTAAATTCCGAATGTCAAGAACACGTTGATGTACAACACTTACCACGAGCCGAGAAAAATGAAGTTCAATAGCCAGTGCGGCTCTTCTGCTTGATTCCGAGCATGCGTGGAATTTTGTGCGTCAAAATTGTGTATACATGATCGGGATTTACGAGAACGGATTTTGTGGTCGGAAAATTTGAGATCGAGATCTCAAATTTTGTTTGGCGGAAATTCCGATGGAAAATGTCCGATGGAGCCTACACACGGTCGGAATTTCTGACAACAAGCTCCTAACGAACATTTCCTGTCGGAAAATCCGACCGTGTGTAGGCGGCATATGAGTGTGCACTCACTGCACTGTGTGGGGCAATGGACTAATGCATTTCTATTGGGTACATCATTTTTGTACAAGCACGGGATTAGAGCCTGAGGCTCTAATTGGCTTGTTTTAGGATGTCCTTGGGGTGCAAAGCACTGCACCCCAAACCCTCCCACCTGTGCTTTCAGTGAATAGCAAATCAACATTGGCCATCACATCACTTTCGGTTTCCGGCTTCTCGGAGGGGTTTGTTTGTGCCCCCCCCCCAAAAAAATCTATAGCACCAGCTGACACTGGTCTGCACCCTTTCATCGTCAAGAACTGAATGACGGCATGTTGCTTCTGTTTGGAATCTTTCATTTACCTGCAATGAATAAGAAGAAGAAGAGCTAATACAGAGGAAGAGTTACTCTACCAACATGGGAAATTTGAATGATTTCTTAGATCATAGCAGCTGGGAGGTACTCCTGGGAGAGTGTGATACAGAACAAGCAGCAAAAAAAGTGCTTAGATCTAGAATTTACGTGTCAGGAATTCCCAACATTGTGGATAATAGCCCAAGATAACCTGAACTCACCAACAAGTCAAAATATGAATGTAAAAAAAAAATTAGTTTATTGGCCAGTAGGATAAAAAGCCTGTAACAACCAAGTGCCAGAGGTGTGTGATCACAGCGGCTAACCTGCATGTGGAACTCCACCGGGAGCGATCCGAGATGTGTCCAAGTCTCAGCGGTATTGTGTGCTGGTGGATTGGATCGTACTCACCCGCTCTCGGGGGGGGGGGGGGGCGGGCGGCTGAAGTCCCGCTCTTTGGTGTCGGGGCCACAACCGGAGGCGCTGGTGACACGCCGGAATGCTGCGAGATGCTGCTTGGACACATCTCGGATCGCTCCCGGTGGAGTTCCACATGCGGGTTAGCCACTGTGATCACACACCTCTGGTACTTGGTTGTTACAGGCTTTTTATCCTACTGGTCAATAAAGGAGGTCCCCGGGTTACAAACAAGATCGGGTCTGTAGGTTTGTTCTTAAGTTGAATCTGTTTGTAAGTCAGAACAGGTACATTTTTTAAGTGTAGCTCCAGCCAAAAAAAATATTTTTTAGCTTTTTGGATAGCATAGGGAAGGGTTATCACCCCTTTAATGTTTGTTTTGCTGTCTGTGCCCCTGTTCAGAAGATTTCCCCAATCCCTTTCTGTCCCAATGACAATTGGATTTTGAAAATTTTGGATTGTTGTGGACACAAACATTGGTGATAAAGCTTCGGGGGAGGTACCTTTTTCCCATAATAACTCTTACAGGAGTGAATTTCCCTTCCTAGGGGTAGATTTCCTCTCACTTCCTGTTGTCTCCCTCCGTTTGTAAGTAGGAGTCGTGTGTAAGTCAGATGTTTGTAACTAGGGGACCACCTGAATGTTTTTTCACATTCATTTTCTGACTTATTTGTGAGTTCAAGTTATCTTGGGCTGTTATCCACAATGTTGGGAATTTCTGACATGTAAATTCTGGATTTAAGCGCTTCAAGATTTTTTTTGCTGCTTGTTCTGTATCACAACTTACTTGTAGCTTATGGCAGACTTACCTTTTTAGTGTGCCCTCCTCCACCAAAAGCTAGATTCAAGGGCACCTTCAGTGCTCCATCTTTGCTGCCATCTTGGCCCATTCTTCCTCCAGGTCCGGAGTCTTCTATCTCCATTGCTCAGCACATGCCCAATTACTTTGTCTTGGCACCCAGCTCCTAGGGCAGACAGTGTACAATGGGAAAATAATTGATAGCAGTTGATAGAAACCAACTACAGAGCCCTTATTGTTCTGATTTAAAGGAAAAATTAAAACTAAGGGAATATTTGAGATTAAACAAAATTACAGGAAATGGGAGACGTGTTGGGTGCCTGGCGCATCATGTCCAAAAGGAACTTTTGACCATTTATCTAATGGTCCACTGGATCTGGTAAGAGGCTCATTTATGCGGTGTCACCTGGTGGTGGATGCACAGAAATTTGAAGTGTGGGGACACCTATGCGATACATGGATTGCGGATTCATTTAATCTTGTTTATTGGACTTTGTTATTTCTTTGTGCCTTTGCAAATTGCCCTTTATGGACATTTTTTTTTTCTCTTTTTTTCACATATTTGTTTGTCTTTTACACATTTTTTGGATTCTTCACCATTGTATGAATCTATTTATCTACAATATTTACATGTATGTTTTGATTTAGCACCCTTTTCCTGTAATTTTTATTTTTGTTTGCTGTTATGCCGCGTACACACGAGTGGATTTCTCGTCGGAAAAAGATATGATGGCTTTTCCGACGGGATTCCGCTCAAGCTTGCCTTGCATACACACAGTCATGCAAAATGTCGCTGAAATTACGACCGAAAGGATGCAGTGACGTACAACACTACGACAAACCGAGAAAATGAAGTTCAATGCTTCCGAGCATGCGTCGAATTGTTTCCGAGCAAGCGTAGGGATTTTGCATGTCGGAATTGCCACAGACGATCGCATTTTCGGACAGGAACTTTTCCCAATCGAAAAATCGAGAGCATGCTCTCAATTTTTTTGCTGGCTGGAATTCCGCCAGCAAAACACTGATGGAGCATACACACGGTCGCATTTTCCGACGAAAAACTCTCATCGGTCTTTTGCGGGCCAGAATTCCGATCGTGTGTACGCGGCATTTGTGTCACAGTTGCCTAAGTGGTTGCTTTATCACCGATTAGTTTATACGCTCCAGTGCAAATTTTATATATATTTGGTGTTAATATCTGAGATCACCTGTAAAATAAAATATGTGGCGCTATTCCATCAATCAGTGACAGTACAAAGTGTGGTAAAATGGGCAGAATATAATCCACCTCGTGTGGTAATAGACCAAGCAACAGTAAATACTAGCCAAGAATAGATGCCACCATACAAGAGTATATCAAGAAAAGCGGATGCGATTCTGCGATAAAAAACATAAATGAAAATTGAACAATATACAAAGTGACACAATGCTAAAGGAAATAAAGCAGTCACCCCTCAATAGGTGAAAAAATATCTGTAGATGTAAAAATGACTTCCCAAATGAATACTCACAAAAAAAATCAATATAAGTGAAAGCAATCAACTGCAAGGTGACTCAGTGCTTAGTGAAATAAAACGGTCACCCCTCATTGGGTGAAGAAATATAGTAACTGTGAGTGAGGAAAAATGCCTTCCCAAATGAATTCCTCAAAACCAAAAGTACATGTCACAGGTGATGCCAGTGGCTCAAAATAAATCACTGAAAATAAATACTAATACTAATGAATAAAGTCACTTCTTCTACGTGAACTACGAATAAGCAGTGCTAAAGTGACAGTAATGTGCAAACAAAATCTTGAGAATAAATGTGCATGAATTGCAAAAAAATAATATATAATGACCAAATAAATATTAAAATCATGCCATAACAATTAATAAATGCAATAATTTGAGTGTTTAAAATAATAAATAATGAATAATTAATGTTGATAGGGCAGCTAATCCCACTCCAGAGATGCTGTCCCAAACGGTGACAATAGTGCAAAATAGTCCATACAACAGTGCAATAGTGATGGGTGATTTCCGCAAAAAGTCTTAAGACACAGTGCAAAAAATGTGCAGTGACTGGTAATTTTTCTTCTATGCACGTTCTGGTGCAATTCCCAGATGTTTCCCCCAGCCTCTCACCTCCAACAGCGGCCCCCAATGAGCCTAGTAGGGCAGGTAGATGTTTCTAGGAGAGGATGTGTTTCTTGCAGCGTGTCTTTCACCATCCAGTAGGTCTGTCTCTCTGCAGCTCAACCCACAGCTCCCAGCACTCTCAGCGGTTCCAGCGGTTATTAAGAGCAAAGGAAAGATCTCATGGTGTAGTATTCAAAAAACCCATTTATTAAAAAAAGTAGTAACTTACATTGAAATGTACAGCAAACAGTGAATACGAGGGAAGCTTCCGGGTTCGGCCGTCCCCGAGAAGCGTCGGCACCTGACTCCTCCTACCCTGACCAGGGGACGGCCGAACCCGGAAGCTTCCCTCGTATTCACTGTTTGCTGTACATTTCAATGTAAGTTACTACTTTTTTTAATAAATGGGTTTTTTGAATACTACACCATGAGATCTTTCCTTTGCTCTTAATAACCGCTGGAACCGCTGAGAGTGCTGGGAGCTGTGGGTTGAGCTGCAGAGAGACAGACCTACTGGATGGTGAAAGACACGCTGCAAGAAACACATCCTCTCCTAGAAACATCTACCTGCCCTACTAGGCTCATTGGGGGCCGCTGTTGGAGGTGAGAGGCTGGGGGAAACATCTGGGAATTGCACCAGAACGTGCATAGAAGAAAAATTACCAGTCACTGCACATTTTTTGCACTGTGTCTTAAGACTTTTTGCGGAAATCACCCATCACTATTGCACTGTTGTATGGACTATTTTGCACTATTGTCACCGTTTGGGACAGCATCTCTGGAGTGGGATTAGCTGCCCTATCAACATTAATTATTCATTATTTATTATTTTAAACACTCAAATTATTGCATTTATTAATTGTTATGGCATGATTTTAATATTTATTTGGTCATTATATATTATTTTTTTGCAATTCATGCACATTTATTCTCAAGATTTTGTTTGCACATTACTGTCACTTTAGCACTGCTTATTCGTAGTTCACGTAGAAGAAGTGACTTTATTCATTAGTATTAGTATTTATTTTCAGTGATTTATTTTGAGCCACTGGCATCACCTGTGACATGTACTTTTGGTTTTGAGGAATTCATTTGGGAAGGCATTTTTCCTCACTCACAGTTACTATATTTCTTCACCCAATGAGGGGTGACCGTTTTATTTCACTAAGCACTGAGTCACCTTGCAGTTGATTGCTTTCACTTATATTGATTTTTTTTGTGAGTATTCATTTGGGAAGTCATTTTTACATCTACAGATATTTTTTCACCTATTGAGGGGTGACTGCTTTATTTCCTTTAGCATTGTGTCACTTTGTATATTGTTCAATTTTCATTTATGTTTTTTATCGCAGAATCGCATCCGCTTTTCTTGATATACTCTTGTATGGTGGCATCTATTCTTGGCTAGTATTTACTGTTGCTTGGTCTATTACCACACGAGGTGGATTATATTCTGCCCATTTTACCACACTTTGTACTGTCACTGATTGATGGAATAGCGCCACATATTTTATTTTACAGTTGTTCTTTTTGGGGAATTGAGTGAACCTATCTATGTTGGCGGCTCTCCATCGGGTATCTCACCGTCAGTTTTATTAATCCCTTACTCTCATTGTGGTTTTGCGCACTGGCACTTACATATTAAATATCTGAGATCACGTTTAAGAATATTTGTATCTATGGGTTGCCGATCCTATTCCTGTACTCTAAAGTGTATCCCACATAAACTATTATAGCCATGTGACCCAACTGTTGGCTCCCAGCAACTCACACATATGGCCAAATGTAATATCCATCCAGCTACTGTCACCGAAGTCAAACATTAGGATTTGTGCAGGCTTTGTGGAAGCAGTCAGGCAATAAGCACACAGACAAGTAAATAATGGGAATCCTTTTTGTTTCAGACAAGACATACAATTTCAGTGAATCATGTCTAAAATGGTCTAATCAACCACCTAAGTGCCTTGGACTTGGGAAGCATATATACCAGAAGAATGCCTTCTTTTTTTCTTTTTTTTTTTTCTTTTTTTTTTACAATATTGAAGGTCCACATTTTGCTTGAGATGCAAAGCTGCTCTTCATTTCGTGTCATCGTAAGCAGTAAATTGGGGCATCTGCTCATTTATCCAGTAGTAGCAGCAGAGTCAGAGAATAATATGAAATCATCGAAAATTTGCCATTATGATAGTTTGCTTTTGTTTAAAATGGTTCTGCTGGTTTGTACCCATCACATATCCTAATTATAATATGACTGCTCCACAATTGTCTGCATTATGTGATATCGATGTACATGACATAATTTGAACTATACAAAAAACACTGGGGTTGATTTACTAAAACTGAAGAGTGAAAAAATCTGGTGCAGCTGTGCATGGTAGCCAATCAGCTTCTAACTTACTTCAGCTTGTTCAATTAAAGCGTTTGTTACCCAGCACTTCATATTCCTTATATGTGCCGGCTGTACCATTTACTTGTATAAGAAGGACGTTTCCTGTTCTCTTTGTATTGCTTCCTTTTATGTGAAATCCCTGGCGTTCCTGCCAGTCCCTATGCTTTCCTATTAAAAACTGACCACATTATGCAGGAGAGCACACCGTTGTCAGTTCTCTAGCTATGCTAGGAACTCAGTAAGCTCTCCTCCAATCAGACTTCTCCTGAAACGCCTCTGCTGAACAGCCATTCACTGGGAAGCTCAGTGTCCTGCTGCTTCTCCTCCCCCCAGTTCTTATTCAGCTGAGAATAGAGGGAATGTGATCACTTATAAAAAAAGGAATTTTTTTTTGTTTTGTTTTTTTTTTACAATGAAAATTTTATTTATTGAAAGTTGAAAAAAATTACAAGGTGACATAATAATATATATTAGTATATTATAATGTGTTTTTTTTAATATCCATTTAAGGTGATCATTTTCAATCACTTTAAGCTTTGACAAAAAAAGAAAAAAAAAAACCTGGAAGCTGATTTGATTTCTATGCAATGCTGCACCGGATTTTGCACTCTCCAGTTTTAGTAACTCAACCTCAAATTAACTTCATTGTATCCTGAAAACATTAACCCTGATCCAGAAGAAGGAAAAAAAAACTATGTATAGTTCATTCTACTTTAATAAAGTAGAATTCTTTATTGACTTTAACTGACAACCATGTGACTTCCCAAGTCAATATTCTACTAAGCTTTTCTTACAAATATAAGTATAATAGTATGTTCGTATCCAATCTATATATTTGTAACGCAATAAAGGCCTTGGTCATAAGATACTGTAGTATACCAATTTATAGGTACCATATAGTGTGACTTATGCCGCGTACACACGAGCGGACTTTACGGCAGACTTTGCCCGGCGGACGGGATTTCGTCAGTCAATTCGATCGTGTGTGGGCTCCAGCGGACTTTGTTTTCTCAAAAGTTGGACGGACTTAGATTTGAAACATGTTTTAAATCAATCCGTCAAAATCGAGTCCGGTCGAAAAGTATGCTCGTCTGTATGCTAGTTCGACGGACAAAAAGCCACGCTAGGGCAGCTATTGGCTACTGGCTATGAACTTCCTTATTTTAGTCCGGTTGTACGTCATCACGTACGAATTCGACGGACTTTGGTGCATTGTGTGTAGGCAAGTCCGTTCATTCAGAAAGTCCGTCGTAAAGTCTGTCGAAAAGTCCGCCGAGCAAAGTCTGCCGTAAAGTCCGCTCGTGTGCACGCGGCATAAGTCTTACATAATACTCCCAAGAGCACAAACCCCTTTCAGTAAGTACAGGAGCTCCTACATTTCTAGCTAGGGTTTTTCCATGGACAGTCTAAAACAGCCTTTCTCATCCTTGTATACCCTAGAGCAGGGTTCCTCAAGCAGGGTTTAATGGAACCCTATTGTTCCTTGAGAGGTTGCTATAGGTTCTTTGAGCATTGAACGTTTTCTGCCTCTCAGATAAGTTCCCACTGACACCATTGCCTCTGTAATAGGGTAATTCTTTCCAATGACCACAAATGTAAGGTGTATTGTTTCCACTGACCATCACACTAATGTATCATGAGTTGTAAATATAGTAATTTTTAACAGGGGTTCCCTGAGACCGTAACGTTATTTCAAGGGTTCCTCTGTTTTGAAAAGGTTAAGAGAGGCTGCTATAGAGGAACCCTTGAAATCGTTTTGGGGAAACAATTTACGGGGGGGGAGGGGTTCAGTGGGAAAATTTGCCACTTACATTGTAAGCAGAATGCCCCTCTTATAGATAGCCAGAAAGATCATTGGTGTCATGCTGCTGATGTTACCAAATGGTGTTGGCCCTGGAATTATGCAGGCACCATTAAATGGGAGGTCATTAAGCCACAGCTCAAGGAACCCCTAGGAACCTCTGGAGGAACCATAGGGTTCCATGGAACCCCAGTTGAGAATGTCTACTCTAAAAATTCTCCATTCCAGTATAAAACTGGCAGTATTTAAATAGACTTATTTTGTTTTATGTATGCCTTTAATAAGAAAACGCTCAAATGCCTTTCAGTAGAGTTTTTGCCGTTACTTTTAAGGCATTGTAGAATACAAAATATATTTCAATTTTTACTTCAAAGGCCCTATCTGGTTGATTCATAGTTCAGAAATGCAAATTGTTTCACGGACCAAACTTAATTAGATCTGAAAACTTTTGTATTAGCCCCCTTCTATGTTCCAAAAAAAAAAAAAGCAAGAATAAAAACGATAGCGCTTCAACTAATCATAAGTTTTTTTTTATTTTATTTTAAGAATTCATGTTGGCAATAGGTGTTTCAGATCAGCATTGAACACCATTCAATGCGGGAATCCATTCTTTAATCAGAAAAACTTGCACAAAAGAATGACTGGTTCTTCGTAACATAGACCCTCGTTCCACCAAGTGTTAGACAAGTTAAAAAGAGACAGAGAAAGGTGTACATGGTGTTATATTGTTCGGAGGTTCAAGGACTTCCTCAGACCTCTAGCATACTTTTTCATGTAAAGGGGTGCATATATTAATAGGCGTCTTTGATCAACATGGAAAACTGCCATAAGTATCAGCTGAGATAAGAGCACTCCACATAACACAACAATGCCTGTCTATAACTTTTTCATGCATTACATATACATCACAAGTGCCCTTTATAAAGAAGAACCGTCTCAAGAAATGGCTGTCGCTGTTCTTCGTTCTTATTTTAAAAATGATGAGAAGCTTTGGGAACAAATTAAATTTTGACTTTTCAGACCCCGATTGAATGGATACTATGGACCTCTACAGGGAAGCAGACCCACAGTTGACAATGGTGCATATCCAATAGGAGAACAATCATAAAAACAGACACACAGGGAAAAAGAAAAAAAAAAAAAAAAACAAATACGAATAATCCTTAGATCCAGCAGGAAAAAAGGAAATGAAACCAACTTTGTAGATATGAAGGACCATCATTAAATTAGATTTCACAAACAAAGGCCTAATCCATACAAAGCCATTGAGGTCAACCATCTTCCAGCCCACCCTACACCATCATATTTATTGCATGTGTCCCTAACAAGATGGAACACAATGGGGTGGTTAATGGTCTACACATTGTGGCTGTGGATATCAATGTCATGCTCCCTATACAGTCACTAAGCATGAAATGTATGTTGAGAATTTTTTGTTGGTTTAACCAAAATGGGATAAATATGTTCAAATGTTTGTATGATCCATATTATTTGTAATGTACTGACCCTTTTGCATGGATGGGTTACCATAAACTAGTAAATATAATTAGGTGTTAAGAAAAGTCTAATTGTGGGCAGAAAATTAAATCCGATGTATTAAAAATCGAAAACAGAGGAAATCACTAACAAATAGTCTTGATTACAGTTAGTATTTTGTTATTGCTTTGATTTCCTGCACTAAAATGACCTATGCTGTTAGCATTATGGGAAAACGAAAGAACTTATAGTCTTCTGACATACACAAAGCCCTAAAAGGCATACCTATGTCATTACATGTCAATTAGAAGTACAGTAAATGTTTGCTCTAACTAATCTTACAAAATTCTAGAACCAATGCCTAGTACACACGATCAGAAAATCGGAGTAATCGTACGATAATCTGATCAGTTAGTACACAGCTTTTGAGAGCCTATCACAACAGTTCCTCCAACAATATTCGAAAGAACGAGCACAATATTTGAAAGAACAATTTTCTCGGATGCTAGAAGAGCGAATTATTTTCTTTAGTCAGTACAATATTCATCCAAAAAAAAAACGGAAGACCAAGACCACCCATGCCCGGAAATGAAAGGATACAATACAAAACATTACATCTTTCCCAAAGTTGTATTTTGTCATACAAGCATTTTCGTAACTTTAGTAACCTATTGGTTTTCGATATGAGATTAGCATGCAACAAAAAAAAGGACAATCATGTGTCCGATATTCTGATCGTGTGTACGAGGCTTTAGATGAAAAACGAACTTGTAGTCTAAAAAAGTACGATTTTTACATTTTCTGTGGGAAAACCGGACTCTTGAAAACCTGAATCAAAAGGCTCTGTTTTTTTAAGTGCAGCAAACTTTAAAGTATAACTTAGTCCCCTTTCACA
Organism: Lithobates clamitans; assembly: GCA_037952925.1. NCBI lineage: Eukaryota > Metazoa > Chordata > Amphibia > Anura > Ranidae > Lithobates > Lithobates clamitans. The sequence continues at coordinate 5,784,166 of JBBGZY010000133.1, read as the reverse complement.
CTTATACGACTTGTCCCACGATTTTGTACTTCAAAATCGTATGACAAGTCATTCTCCATGATTTTCAATGACTACCATTCATATTGGCACAAGTTTAAGTCGTGCCGACGTCAAAGTCGTCTCTGCACTACTTTCGTCCAACTTCCATGGGAGTTGATGTCCATAGACCTCATTGTTAAACCCTCAAGTAGCATGTAAATTGTATCTGAATAATATAGACACGATTTCAGTACAACTTTTAAGCACAAGCTGAGAATGGTTAATGCCAAAGTTGTGGCAAAGTCCTACAAAGTAGTACTGCTCCCAAATCGCGGCAAAATTGAGCAAAATCGCGGTAGAATCGCGAAGTCGCACTTTGAAGTCGCACAAGTGTGAAAGGGGCCTAAAGGCACAACTTGTTTTTTCTAGTTTTGGATAGAATGGAGAGGCATTAGAATGCTTGCCAGGTTTTTATTGCTGTCTGTGCCCCTCATTAGTCCCCATTCACACTTATACGACTTGTCCCACGATTTTGTACTGCAAAATCGCATGACAAGTCATTCTCCATGATTTTCAATGACTACCATTCATATTGGCACGACTTTAAGTCATGCCGACTTCAAGTAGTCCCTGCACTACTTTGGTCCAACTTCCATGCGAGCTGATGTCCATAGACCTCAATGTTAAACCCTCAAGTAGCATGCAAATCGTACCTGAATAATATAGACACGATTTCAGTATGACTTTGTAAGCACAAGCTGAGAATGGTTAATGCCAAAGTTGTGGCAAAGTCGTACAAAGTAGTACTGCTCCCAAATCGCGGCAAAATCGTGGCCGCGAATTTGCGGTAAAATTGTGTGACTTTGAAGTCGCACAAGTGTGAAAAGGGCCTTAGGGAGATTCACCCTCTCTATTTGTCCTGTTTACCATTATCAGTGAAACTGAAAGTAAAAGAAAAACAAAATCCCAAATTTTGGATTGTCCCCAGAAAAGTAATGTAATCTTCCAATGGGGACACGAGTTCTGGTGACGTGGGGGTCCCCAAGGAATTTCCTTAATTTACAGGGATTTCCTCTCACTTCCTGTTTGGCTATGGGACAGGAAGTCAAGGGAAATCTCCATAGTAGGACACTGATGGCGAAAAAAATCTTACAGGAATTATAACCCTCCCTTGCTCTGTCCAAATTGAAAAAAAAAGTTTTGCCAATAGTTTTACTTTAAGGTTTAACATGTGTTAGCAGGTAGAGTTTTATGCCAGAAGAAACGTATGTCTCTTTATCAAACTTTTTGGACATTTTGCTAAAATTGTACACTGACTGTGGCACATGTGCGGTGTTCAATATAATGTGAACTGGATGTAGATACAATGGTATATAGAAGGTTTATTGTCAATGGCTTACCAATGGCTAAAGAAAGAAGACAATGGACCCCAAAGAAGACCAGAAGAAGATGGCAACAGAGCAACAAAGGGGAGGGTGGACTAAAGATATACACAAATGAAAAATGTATTTAGTTTTGGATTCATTTGTTAAGTTAATAATTTCGTTTTGCCATATTTGTTATGTTAGAATGATTTGTTTTTTTTAATATTTAGATTTGTTTTGTAAATTTGTTGTTCTGAAACGATTGGTATTACAGAAGATATTTTGGAAGATTAGCTACATTCGTTTTAATGTGTTATGTGTTTTACATTAATTTAATTCATTACATTCTTTTTAATTCATTCCTTATTTTGTGAAGATTTTTGATCAGTTTTTCAGCTAAAAAAATCAGAAGAAAAATGCTTGAAAAATTCATCCCTTTAAATCCTATGGAACTCTTCACACTGATCCTTTGCGTCTCAGTTGTGTTTTTAGGCTGCATTCACACCTCTCAATTGTAAAAAAAGACATTTTTCCCCTGAACATGTGACTGGACAAAGCACTTCATACAGGTGTGTTGCGTTTTTGATGCAAAAAGATGCAGGTTGGCTATCTAGAGCACCGCCTAAAAGGACTGGACTTTATTCATTCTTCATTCAGTTCGGTCCTTTTAGGTGGTGCTCTAGGTAGCCAGCCTTGTCTTTTTGTATTCTAATTTGGATGTGGCTTAGGAAAGTCAATACATTTTTCATGTCCTTGAGGTTTTTTTGTTGTGGTTTCCATCCATTTCAATGGAGAGGTGCGCTTTTGGTACAGTTTGTTTACCACATTAAACATGCAACAAAAATGCAGCAAGCAGGACTTTTAAAGATGCAACTGAAACGCAACGAAACAGTGCGAAGCGTTCCATAAAAGGGATGCATTATTCTTCCACTTTTTTTAACTGAAACACTGATCAAAAACTGATCAGAGTGGGCCCTTAAAAGTTCTTGGTGCATGTTTGGTATGGAAAAAAACTGCACCAAAAAAGCACCTCTCCATTAAAATGAATGGAAATCGTGGCAAAAACTGATCAAAACGCATCAAAAAGGCAACACACCCGTGAGAAGTGCTTTGTCCAGTCACAGGTCCAGGGGAAAAATGCAATCCAATGGTGTGGGCAACTACATGTCAAATGAGGTTCAGTGTAGAAAAATGTAAAATAATGCATTTGGGCGGCAAAAATATGAACGCAATCTATACACTGGGGGGGAACCTCTGGGGGAATCTAGGATGGAAAAGGACCTGGGGGTCCTAGTAGATGATCGGCTCAGCAATGGCATGCAATGCCAAGCTGCTGCTAACAAAGCAAACAGAATATTGGCATGCATTAAAAAGGGGATTAACTTCAGAGATAAAACGATAATTCTCCCGCTCTACAAGACTCTGGTCCGGCCGCACCTGGAGTATGCTGTCTAGTTCTGGGCACCAGTCCTCAGGAGGGATGTACTGGAAATGGAGCGAGTACAAAGAAGGGCAACAAAGCTAATAAAGGGTCTGGAGGATCTTAGTTATGAGGAAAGGTTTTGAGCACTGAACTTATTCTCTCTGGAGAAGAGACGCTTGAGAGGGGATATGATTTCAATATACAAATACCGGACTGGTGACCCCACAATAGGGATAAAACTTTTTTGCTAAAGGGAGTTTAACAAGACTCGAGACCACTCATTAAACCTAGAAGAAAAGAGGTTTAACCTTAAACTACGTAGAGGGTTCTTTACTGTAATGCCCTGTACACACGGTCGGACATTGATCGGACATTCCGACAACAAAATCCATCGGATTTTTTCCAACGGATTTTGGGCCAAACTTGTCTTGCATACACACGGCCGCACAAAGTTGGAAAATCTGATCGTTCTGAACGCGGTGACATAAAACACGTACGTCGGGGCTATAAATGGGGCAGTAGCCAATAGCTTTCCTAATTTATTCTGAGCATGCGTGGCACTTTGTGCGTCGGATTTGTGTACACACGATCAGAATTTAAACGTTCGGATTTTGTTGTCGGAAAATTTTATATCCTGCTCTCAAACTTTGTGTGTCGGAAATTCCGACGGAAAACGTCAGATGGAGCCCACACACTATGGGAATTTCCGACAACACAATCCGATTGCACTTTTTCCATTGGAAAATCCGACCGTGTGTACAGGGCATAAGAGCGGCAAGGATGTGGAATTCCCTTCCACAGGCAGTGGTCTCAGCGGGGGGGGGGGGGGCATTGATAGTTTCAAGAAACTATTAGATAAGCACCTGAATGACTGCAACATACAGGGATATACAATGTAATACTGACATATAATCACACACATAGGTTGGACTTGATGGACTTGTGTCTTTTTTCAACCTCACCTACTATGTAACTATGTAATGCAAATGCGGCAAAATTGCATCAAAAACACAACACACCGCAGCAAGATGCAGCAAAAACCCATATGCGTTTTTTTGCCATGTTTTTGCAACAGAGCGATGTGAAAGCAGCCTAATGCCCCGTCGGACTTTGTTTGGACATTCCGACAACAAAATCCTAGGATTTTTTTCCAACGGATGTTGGCTCAAACTTGTCTTGCATACTCACGGTCACACAAAGTTGTCGGAAAATCCGATCGTTCTGAACGCGGTGACGTAAAACACGTACGTCGGGACTATAAACGGGGCAGTGGCCAATAGCTTTCATCTCTTTATTTATTCTGAGCATGCGTGGCACTTCGGATTTGTGTACACACGATCGGAATTTCCGATAACGGATTTTGTTGTCGGAAAATTTTATATCCTGCTCTCAAACTTTGTGTGTCGGAAATTCCGATGGAAAATGTGTGATGGAGCCCACACACGGTTGGAATTTCCGACAACAAGGTCCTATCACACATTTTCCGTCGGAAAATCCGACCGTGTGTACGGGGCATTAGTAGGAATCTTCATCCTATTTCACTCCTATACCTTACTGTATTTATTGCAATATGTTTCCATTTCACATGTAGTGCATTTTTTTATAGTAAAGAAAAATGTTAATGCAACATAAAAACGAAATAGATCCGAATCAATTCAGAGAAATTTGTTATGACATTACTTTGGATGCTTCAACGTTAACAAAATGTCAGAATGAAACGGTTGAAACAAATTCATTTAGTTGTTTTGTTATAACTTATTTCAGACTCATTGAAATGAATGTGATTCAGATAACTCCCAATCTCGGAATAATGAACATTTTGCGTGAATTTTGATTTGTAACGAAAGGAATTGCACATGTCTGGGGCGAACATCACATTGATGGAGAACAGCTGAATGGAAGGGCAGTGCACTTATTATGGCAAAACTTTAAAGATGAACTCCAGGGAATTGTTTTATCTACCAAAATGTTGACAGGTGAGAGATCCGTGGGGCATAAAGAGGTCATCCTTGTACTGTCCACACCTATAGAAAATGCTCACTGACAGCACTAAGCAAAACAACAGAGCCCGATTGGTTCAAAGAGCTGACTTTTCCTATTCTAGTCATGCTATGCAGATTGTGAAATTTATTAGAACTGACTTGTAATTCAGATTTAAGATTTTGTAAGGACTACTAGAGTTCACAATATACTGGGGTTTCTGTTGAGAAGGATGTTTGCTGAGAGCCAAAAAGATACCCTTTTGCAAGTTTGTACATCAGTGCTGTCAATGTATTAGCTCTCTGCTAACTCAACTTTGACCTCCTTGGTTTGAATTTGCAAACCTTTACTAAACTTGAGTGTTGATATCTCACATCAAGCAAATTAGAGATGATATCAGATTTACAGTAATGCTGTGTACACACGACTGGACTTTCGACTGACTGAATCACATCTGACTTTTCGACAGACTTCCGTTGAATCGGACTTGTCTACACACAATCACACCAAAGTCCGACGGCTTCGACCGTGATGGCGTATGACCGGACTAGAATAAGGAAGTTCATAGCCAGTAACCAATAGCTGCCCTAGCGTCGGTTTTCGTCCGTCGGACTAGCATACAGACGAACAAATTTTTCGACTGGACTCGAATCCGTTGGAGAGATTTGAAACATGTTCTAAATCTAAAGTCCATCACATTTTCGACAAAAAAGGTCCGCTGCAGGTCCGATGAAGCCCACACACGGTCTAATTGTCCGACGGATTTGTTCCGCCGGACAAGTTTGGTCGAAAAGTCCGGCCCTGCGTACACAGCATTAGGCACAATAGGTATAAGCCTGTAGGCAACAGAGGCAAAAAGGTTGCGTAGTAGTATTAGTAGTCTGAGTAGTTATTGGGCACACATTAATGGATGATGAAAGTCAGCAGAGGTTCACTTCATTCAATAAGCCAAGGGAAATTTCTCTTGCAAAGTGCAAATTTTCTTGCAAAGGGAACAGCATATTTGCCAAGTCGGGACCCCGAGAAAAAAGTGTTAGCACAATGTTAATACCTATGTGAAACAACCATTCTCATATAATATACTATGATTACCAGTTCTGCATCAAGATGGTATTATTCTTGTGTAATGTAGTGTTCTTCCTAGTAGAACTATGTGGTTATGCTGTAATTTTCTCTCTGTGTTCCTTTTGTTTTCCCTTGCCAACATCTGACTGATAAGAGTCATATCTGCAGTGCATTCCAACACAAGAATTTTTTAGAGGGATGATCCTTATCAGAGGGGCTGTTGCCAAAGTTGTGTAGATACAGGCTCTAATGAGGGCAAACTGACGCTGATATGACCCCCTCTCTCTAAAAAGGCAAGAGAGAGGGGGAGAGGGAGGGAGAGAGAGTGGGAGAAGAGGGGAGAGGGAGAAATAGAGAGAGGGAGAGGAGGAGAGAGGGGGAGAGAGAGAAAGAGAGGGGGAGAGATAGCGGCAGAGAGAGAGGGAGAGATAGTGGGAGAGAGAGAAAGATATGGAGAAAAAAGGAAAGAAAGGGAGGGGGAAGGGAGAGATAGAGAAAGGGAGAGGGGAGGTGAGAAAGAGAGAGGGGGAGAGATAGCAGGAGAGAGAGAAAGATAGGGATAAAAAGGGAGAGAGAGGGGGGAGTGTGAGAAAGAAAAAGGGGGAGAGATAACGGGAGAGGGGGGAGAGAGAGAGAGAGAGAGAGAGAGAGAGAGAGAGAGAGAGAGAGAGAGAGAGAGAGGAGAGATAGAGAAAGGGGGACAGAGGAGGAGTGTGAGAGAGAGAGGAAGGGGAGAGAAAGGGGAAGAGAGAGAGAGAGAGAGAGAGAGAGAGGGGGAGAGATAGTGGGAGAGAGAGAGAAAGATAGGGATAAAGAAGGAGAGAGAGGGGGAGAGTGAGAAAAAAAAGGGGGAGAGATAACGGGAGAGGGAGAGAGATGTGGGGAAAGAGGTAGAGGGAGAGAAAGTGGGGGAGGGGGAGTAGGGTTGTCACCTCATCCCTTTAAACCTGAACAAATATGAATTACACAGATTCTGAGGTTAATTTAATGCAGAGAAAGCACCAAGTTAGTTTAATGACCACCTTATCGGCCACAGAGCCTCTGTAATTATTATGTGTTCGGTTTTAAAGGGATGAGGTGGCAACCCTACGGGGGAGAGGAAAAGAGATGGAGAAAGGGGATAAGGGGGAGAGAGGGGGAGTGTGAGAGAGAGAGGGAGGGGAGAGAAAGGGGAAGAGGGAGAGAGAGAGAGGGGAAGAGGGAGAGAGGGAGATAGCAGGAGAGGGAGAGAGGGAGTGGGAGAAAGAGAGAATGAGCAAGAGAGAGGAGAGAGATATAAGGCAATGAGAGAGAGGGAGAGAGGGGGAGAGGGGGAGTGTGAGAAAGAGAGAGGGGGAAGTATAGTGGGAGAGGGAGAAAGAGATAGGGGGAAAGAGGTAGAGGGATAGTGGGAAGCGAGAGAGGGAGAGAGAGGGGGAGAGGGAGGTAGCGGAAGAGGGGGTGAGGGAAAGGGAGAGAGATAGGGAGATGGAGAGAGAGAATGAGAGAGAGAGAGAGAGAGAGAGAGAGAGAGAGAACAAGAGGGAGAGGGGAACAGATAGAAGAGAGGGAAGATATTATTTTAATAGCACACTCACTGAAACATATCTAAAAATGAGAGAAGAAAGCCTTGAGAGAGTGGGAGAAGGGAAGAGGGAGATAAAAAGAGAGAGAGAGAAAGGAGAGGAGGGGATTGAGAAAAGGAGGGAAGGAAGAGGGGGAGGGGGAGAGAGGAAAATTAATAGAGGGAGAGGGGGAGGGTGAAGAAGAGAAAGAGGAAAAGAGAGAGAGAGAGAAAAAGTGAGAGGAAGAGAGAATATTATTCTAATAGTACAATCACTGAAACACATCTAAAAACTAGAGGAGACAACCTGAGTATTTCCTTGTAGTGACCAATCATGCGTTAGATTTCATCCTTAAAAAGGGCCTAGAAAATTTGCAGTTGTTTTACATGTGGCTCTAAGTAAACCGTAGCACAGATGTAATCTCATTATTTTGCTCTATTCGCTCGGTATGATTAGATACTGCCTGACCCGCACAGTGAAATGTTAATTGTAACACAAGCCTTAAACTCAATACATTGCTTGCCTGTAACTAGTTATTAATCTGCTCTGGTATTTCCCTATCTTTATGAGACAAGTTATTGTAAGATTTTCATCAGTTCCTTCAGGGTAATGGCTAACAGCAGGTTACTCTCAACCTTGACCTTTCCAGAAAACACAAGATGGGAGTAATGTCCCCAGGTGTTTCTAAACATTGTACATTTTTTATAGATATGCATCCAGGAGCCATGCAAGTCCACTGACTGATACACTGCTCAATGAAAAGATTGTTTGAACTGTTCTCAAACACCTGCTTTCTATTTTGTTGTGCAAGTTTACATGGAGTCTTTCCAGCAAGGTTTAGATTATGTTTGCCAAGGTCAGAACCTCGGATCGGGTCTTCTGTTTCTTTTCTTTCTTATTTCTTTTTTTTTTCTTTTTTTTTTCCCAGCGATGATGAGGTTGATTTACTAAAGAAGTAGTTAATGTTCACTTAGCAAAGTGAACTTTCAATGAGCTTAGTAAATAAGATGAATTATTGTTCACTGCAATCAACCAATTAAGTGCTAGGTCTTTTTTTTTCATTTTCTTTGAGCTTGATTACTTATTAGTGGTGAACCCTGATTCATCTTACCACATGGGTACACCCTTGTATTACCAGGACATTTTTCATAGTTACATAGTTAGTCTGGTTGAAAAAAAGACACAAGTCCGTCCAGTTCAATCAATAAAAGGGGGGAAAAAAATCATACAATCTTATATACACAATCCTATACCCACAGTTGATCCAGAGCAAGGCAAAAAAAACCCCATCTTAGCATGATCCAATTTGTTCCAGCAGAAAATTTGCTCCAGGAGGAAAATTCCTTCCTGAAAGAAATTCCTTCCTTTTCAGTTGTCAATGCTATGATAGTTTGGTTGGAGTTACTGGGTCATGCAACAATGTATCCAAATAAGACAGATGCAGTTACATACCATATATACTCGAGTATAAGCCGAGTTTTTCAGCCCATTTTTTAGGCTGAAAAACACCCCCTCAGCTTATACTCGAGTGAATGTCAACTTAAGAAAAAATGTCCCGCAATGGAGGTGAAAAAGGGGCGGGGCCTTCCCACTGGGTGCCGCTCATGAATCGGCCCGGCGCCCCTGTCATTTTCCCCTCCCTCCCATGCTGTGTGTCAGTGTGTGCAGCCGCATAATGATGTCCCACCTCCTAGACCGCCTCTTGTGATAGACGGCACAGTGATCCAATGCTAGGAATCATTGTGCCGCGCGTCAAAGGAGGCGGGACATAGTTACCGCTGCTGCACGGCGATTCAGATCTGACACAGCGGGACATCGTGACATCTCATTACCAGGGACTGGTAAGGCTGTATATGATGGGCACTGGCAGGCTGTATTTCATGGGCACTGATGGGCTGTATATGATGGGCACTAGTAGGCTGTATTTCATGGGCACTGATAGGATGTATATGATGGGCACTAGCAGGCTGTATTTCCTGGGCACTGATAGGATGTATATGATGGGCACTGACAGGCTGTATTTCATGGTCACTGATAGGCTGTATATGATGGGCACTGGCAGGCTGTGTTTCATGGTCACTGATAGGCTGTATATGATGGGCACTGGCAGGCTGTATTTCATGGGCACTGATAGGATGTATATGATGGGCACTGGCAGGCTGTATTTCATGGTCACTGATAGGCTGTATATGATGGGCACTAGTAGGCTGTATTTCATGGGCACTGATAGGATGTATATGATGGGCACTAGTAGGCTATATTTCATGGGCACTGATAGGATGTATATGATGGGCACTAGTAGGCTGTATTTCATGGGCACTGATAGGATGTATATGATGGGCACTGGCAGGCTGTATTTTATGGCCACTGATAGGCTGTATATGATGGGAACTGACAGGCTATATTTCATGGCCACTGATAGGCTGTTAAAAATTTACCAGTAGCTGCTGCATTTCCCACCCTAGGCTTATACTCGACTCAATAAGATTTTCCAGTTTTTTTTAGATAAAATTAGGTGCCTCGGCTTATATTCGGGTTGGTTTATACTCGAGTATATACGGTAGTTCCATAGTAGGTGAAGTTGAAAAAAGACACAAGTCCATCCAGTCCAACCTATGTGTGTGATTATGTGTCAGTATTGCATTGTATATCCCTGTATGTTGCGGTCATTCAGGTGCTTATCTAATAGTTTTTTTTAACTATCGATGCTCCCCGCTGAGACCACCGCCTGTGGAAGGGAATTCACATCCTTGCCGCTCTTACAGTAAAGAACCCTCTACATAGTTTAAGGTTAAATCTCTTTTCTTCTAATTTTAATGAGTGGCCACAAGTCTTGTTAAACTCCCTTCTGCGAAAAAGTTTTATCCCTATTGTGGGGTCACCAGTACGGTATTTGTACATTGAAATCATATCCCCTCTCAAGCGTCTCTTCTCCAGAGAGAATAAGTTCAGTGCTCGCAACCTTTCCTCATAACTAATATCCTCCAGACCCTTTGCTGGAAAACTAAATAGTCAGAGTAGACACTGGTGTTTGGGCCATTTAAGGGCCCCGTGACAATGGATCAAAATAATATTACTTTGATCTTGAAAGAAAATTACAATGAAGCTATCTTAATTTTACAATGGATATAAAAAAAGAATCAAAGAAACATAAAGCATTACATTAGAGACTCTATAGCGAAAATATTGTAATAATGTAATGTACCCAATAGCAACTTAACGTACATAAACCATAGACATCAGGTTCACATTACAGTTTGTCCCTTAAAAGCTCATCTTTTTTCGGCTGTCAGTTTGTAAAAAAAATGTTGGTGATGTCATCTCCATCTAGCAGCTGGTGTGAACACTACTTAGTTCAATGTCATCCCAGTAGAGCGCATGCACGGGGAACCTCCCGAAAACCTGCGAGGGGGGCCCCAAGGTTTCAACTGCCCCCACAGAGTTTAATTTGACACATGTCTTCTGCTACATGTTTTTGGTAAAAAAAAATCCCAATAAGCGTATACTGATTGGTTTGCACAAAAGTTATAGCGTCTACAAAATAGGGGATAGATCAATGGAATTTTTATTTACTTATTTTTTTTCACTAGTAACGTCAGCGATTTTTAGCGGTACTGCGACATTGCGGCGGACAAATCGGACACCTAACTGACACTTTTGACGCTTTTTTGGGGACCAGTGACACTAATACAGTGATCTGTGGCAAAAAAAAAAAAAAAAGCACTTTCACGTACTAATGACACTGGCAGGGAAGGGGTTAACATCAGGGGTTACTTGTGCTCCTAGGGAGTACTTTCTAACTGTGGGGGGAGGGGGGGGCTTTTACTGGGGGAAGATAGAGATCCTGAGATCTCTATCTTCTCCCCCGTCAGAACGGCGATCTGCCAGACACGCTAATCCAATCAGCGCGCGATCCATCTTCCCCTCGCACAAAACTGCGATCTGCCTTGTTTACATAGGCAGACGGCTGTTCTGCCTCTCCTGAGAACGATCGTGGGGTGCCGGCAAACATCGGGTCCGCCGGCACTGTGTCCAATCACACTGGGAGCGGGACGCCGCAGACCCAGTGCACAAAAACATGTACAGGTACGTGAATTCATGCAGGAGGGCCGCCCTGCCACAGTATATCAGCGTGGGGCGGTCCAAAAGCAGTTTAAGTGTTTCTAAAAGCAAAAGGTTCTTTGTCTTAATGCATTCTATGTGTAGGGGACAATGAGTGCAGCTCCCCCCAGTCCCCCCTAAATACTTACCTGAGCCGGATCTCGATCCAACAATGTTGGCTTTCTCTCCTCGCTGGCTCAGACACAGCAGTGGGAGCCATTGGCTCCCTCTGCTGTTAATCACAACCAGTGAGGAGGGAGTAGGGCCGAGCTGGGAATGAGCATGCATGAGTGCCCCCATAGCAAGCAGCTTGCTATGGGGGCACTTAGCAGGGGGGAGGAGCCAGAAGCGCTGGTGGGGGACCTGAGAAGAGGAGGGTCGGGCTGCTCTGTGCAAATCCATTTGTCTGTTTGTTATAAAAAAAAATTGAGCCATTAAATTCACTTTAACCACTTGCCGACCCCTGGACGCCGATATACGTCGGCACAATGGCAGCGGTGGGCAAATGGGCGTACCCTTTAATTGGCGGGGTTAGCGGGCACGCACGCCCACCACGTACAGCGTGACTGTGCCCGCAGACTCGATGTCCGCTGGTCTCCTGGCGATCTTGTCATGGTGCCGCATAACATTGAGATGTCTATGTAAACAAGGCATTTGCCTGTTCTGCCTTGTGTCATGACAGAGATCACTGTTCTCTGTCATCTGGAGCAGTGATCGCTGTCATGTGAGTTGAAGCCCCTCCTCCCCACAGTTAGAATCACTCCCTAGGACACACTGAACCCCTTGATCGCCCCCTAGTGGATAACCCCTTCCCTGCCAGTGCATTTTTATAGCACTGATCGCTGAATAAATGACAATGGCTCCAAAATAGTGTCAAAAGTGTCCGATGTGTCCGCCATAATGTCGCAGTCCTGATAAAAATCGCAGATCACCACCATTAATAATAAAAAAAAAAATTAAAAAATTAAAATGCCATAAAACTATCCCCTATTTTGTAGACGCTATAACTTTTGCGCAAGCCAATCAATATACGCTTATTGCGATTTTTTTACCAAAAATATGTAGAAGAATATATATCGGCTTAAACTGTGGAAAAAAATTGTTTTATATATATTTTTGGGGGATATTTATTATAGCAAAAAAGTAAAAAATATTGCGTTTTTTTCAAAATCGTCGCTCTTTTTTTGTTTATAGCGCAAAAAAATAAAATTGCAGAGGCAATCAAATACCACCAAAAGGAAGCTCTATTTGTGGGAAAAAAAGGACATCAATTTTGTTTGGGTGCAACGTCGCACGACCGCGCAATTGTCAGTTAAAGTGACGCAGTGCCGAATCGCAAAAAGTGCTCTGGTCAGGAAGGGGGTAAAACATTCCGGGGCTGAAGCGGTTAATAACCGCTGAATTTTTTATTACTATATAAAGGGAAAAAAAATCAAACATTTTGAAAAAAAAAAGTTTCCCTGGCTTCCTGTTATAAAGCATAGGAAATACAAATGTCATGATGGAACGGACAACCCCAACTTCATTTTTTATTTTTTAGAAAGTAGACACCCCAGGGTGATCTCTTTTTTGCTACAATTTTTGGAAAAAGAAGAAACCTGCTGGTATTGAGGTGGTTGACAGATGAAGCTTGGCAGTGGTGCAATAGATACAGCAGCAAACACAGAGACAGTGGGCTCCATTCACAAAGCATGCGGTAAAGTACTGCATAGCGTTCTTCATTCACTAAAAATAACACTACTAAAATACTGCATGAGTTATTTTATGAAGTCATGCGGTATTTTAGTAGGGAAAGCCTACGGTAACTTACCGCTGGCGTTAGCCGGTGTCCTTACCACAGACAGTCACTAGCTGGTTGTTAACAACCGTCCTTAACCCCCTAACGCCGGCGCCTCCCAGGTCTTTGAGAGGTTTATTACGCTGGGAGGGGGGCGGGGCTTGAGAGCACATAACCATCGTGATTGGCTGTCACGTGATCTGAAAACTCTTGTTCACAAGCAGTGATTGGGAGCCTTCAGTTAGGCACCAGTAACTGTGCCAGGAGAGCGCAACCGCAGGAAAGGGGTTACTATCAGGGGTGATCAAGGGGTTAAATGTGTCCCTAGGGAGTGCTTGCTAACTGTGTGGGGGATTGTCTGACCGGGTGAAGACAGAGATACGTGTTCCTGCTTAGCAGGAACACAAGATCTCTATCTTTTCTCCTGTCAGAACAGCCATCTGCCTTGTTTACATAGGCAGATGGCCGTTGTGCCTCTCTTTAGAACAATCGCGGGTGGCCGGCGGACATCAGGTAGGCTGGACCCGCTGATTGGCTCCCCCTCTATCCAATCTGTGAGTGATCGCGCCTCCAGCGGCGAGCGCACACCACCCAGTGGCTATTGCATGAAATGACGTACAGGTAGGTGATTTTGCACACTATAGAGCCGACCTGCTGCAGCACATGTACGTTAGGCGGTCGGTAAGTGGTTAAATAACACCAGAGATTGTTGATCCAGAGAATTCACTCCCTGGTCATCTCTCACCTCCACTACTGCAACTCCCTCCTCATTGGATTACCTTTAGATAGACAATCCCCTCTTCAGTCCATCATGAATTCTGCTGCCAGACTCATCCACCTTACCAACTGCTCAGTGTCTGCTACTCCTCTCTGCCAATCTGTTCCCTGTGTACAGAGCCCTGTGTTTGTCAATACAGGGCTCTGGGCTGTGATTGGACACAGCCAATCAGCAGGTCCCATCCATAAATCATTGGCCGGGACTTGCTGACAGACTCCTGCTCTGTACAACCACATCAGATGTCGGTGAGGGAGCGTACGCATGCGCCTTAAACCCGGAAACAGGTAGCAGCATACCTTACGTCGCTATGCCTGTAGTGGCCGGCTGTCTACAGTACATTGCAGGTTGGCGGTCCGCAAGAGGTTAATTAGTCAACCTGACTAACTACTGTATGGAACTATACATGACCCAATGCTTTATTATACTTGGGATGGCTGGATCCAGTACCGGGACAAAGTCATCCAGTGCCCAGGGCAAAAGAAGCCAAGCTGCGCCCCAATATGTGCGAGCTTAGAGGATACTACTCCCAGCAGACATCAACTTGTTACAATGCCTTGTATCAGAATGAGCTCACTGGCGCCCCCATCCATACAGTACACCACTGCGCCCAGGGCAGCCGACCCTCCTACCCGCCCCTTGTCCCGGCCCTGGCTGGATCAATGCTTTGGATGGAGCAAGAAGCGTTCATTCAATTGTGATTGTGTAATCGGCAATTCACAAAACATGGTTTATATAATAATAATAATAATAACACAAAATAATGAAAAAAAAAAAGAACAGTCTACAGGTATGACTGGTTATTGTCTTTAGCACTCATTATTTTCCTATATCAGTTGTCTCCAAACTGTAGCCCAGGGGCCGGATACGGCCCTTGGGGCATTATTCCTCCCACTGTCACTAACAGTGGGGCATAGTTCCAGCCACTGACCTCAATGATGGGGCACTATTCTTTCCACTGATACCAATAATGGGGCAATATTCTTCCTGCTGACACCAACAATGAGTCAATATTCCTCCCATTGACAACATGGGACAACATTATTCTCACTGACACTGATGATGGGGTACTATTCCTCCCACTGATACCAATGATGGGGCACATTCCTTCCACTGATACCAATGATGGGGCACTATTCCTCCCACTGACACCAATGATGGGGTACTATTCATCCCACTGACAACAATAATGGGGCACTATTCCTCCCATTGATACCAATGATGGGGCACTATTACTCCCCCCAATACCAATTATGGGGCACTATTCCTCCCACTGTCACCAATGATGGGGCACTATTACTCCCCCTGATACCAATGATGGGGCACTATTCCTCCCACTGATACTAATGATGGGGCACTATTCCTCCCACTGATACCAATGATGGGACACTATTCTTCCTACTGACAACAATGATGGGGCACTATTCCTCCCATTGATTCTAATGATGGGGCACTATTCCTCCCACTGATACCAATGATGGGGCACTATTCTTCCTACTGACAACAATGATGGGGCACTATTCCTCCCATTGATTCTAAAGATGGGGCACTATTCCTCCCACTGATACCAATGATGGCACACTATTACTCCCCCTGATACCAATGATGGGGCACTATTCCTCCCACTGACACCAATGATGGGGCACTATTACTCCCCTCTGATACTAATGATGGGGCACTATTCCTCCCACTGAAACCAATGATGCGACACTATTACCCGCTCCCGATGCCAATGATGGGGCACTATTCCTCCCACTGAAACCTATGATGGGACACTATTACCCCCTCCCGATACCAATGATTGGGCACTATTCCTCCCACTGATACCAATGATGGGGCACTATTCCTCCCTGATACCAATGATGGGACACAATTCCTCCCACTGACACCAATAATGTGGCACTATTCCTCCCCCTGACACCAATGATGGGGCACTGTTTACTCTCACTGACACCAGTACATTTTTCTACTCCCACTGGCCACAGTCTGGCCCTCCTAAAGCCTAAAGGACAGTAAGCTTGCCCTTTGTTTGGAAAGTTTGAAGACCCCCGTTGTATATGTACAATTGTATGCCTGTTAAACCTTTAATAAAAACATGGGCAGCGAAAAAAAAAAATCTTCTTGTAGGATTTCCCATCTTTTTAAGAGTTGAATGACAGCAGCTTAGCAGAAAAAATAATCAGAGTGTCGCAAAGTATAGGGAATAACATGTCATAAGAAAACACAATTAACTTTTTCCCCTAAAGTGTAGAACTCCCCCCCCCTTGTGCCTCCTCCCTACAAGCTGCGATTCCCACGTGAAATATCTTAACCTGTTTCCTCCACTTGTCAATCAAGGGCTCCGTACTGAAGCTGTGGTATGTCAGGCTTCGACCTTCGACCCTGCCTCTGATTCCGAAAACCGCCATTCAATGAACTCATTTAATTATTTAGGCTGTTTCTAATAAATGTGACAATGTGGATTTAACACATTTCAGATGCTTCTTATTTTTTTTTTGGACTGTTCACTTTGAAGGGGTCGCCCCGATTTTTGGAGCAGTGACTTTTTTTTTTTTTTTTTTTTTTTGTGGAGCTTCTTCATAATAACTTTTTTAGACTGTAAAAGATGATGTACGGGATTTGATCTGTCAAAACACATCTGTATCGGTATCTGTGGGCGAACTTGTGAACCTGATCAGCCTTGCTTGTCTGATCACAACATGTCAAACCGGAGAGATCTCAGAAAATAATATTTTATTCTGCAGTATTAAGGTTTGTACTAAAGGGTGCATATCAACAGGTCATGTCACTGCTATTGAAGAGCTATGCATGAGAACGAGGGTTTTGGGGAGGGGGGGAATTGAGTAGCCTCAAACCAAGTCCGTGTGAGTGCAAGAGAGGATACACAGAGTTTGTCTGGGGTCACGGAAAAAAACTTTTCACGCTGTAACTTTATGTCTGCAATGCATTTAGACAAGAGGACTGAAAACTTGCGGCATTTATGAACATTGGGGCAAATTTATAAAGTAGCGAATGGTCGACGTACCCATTATTTCTCACTTTTGCTAAATGCCGTTGAATGACTTATCACATTTCTATAATTGCATGTATAGTCTAGATTTGCACACTCATTCATATAATTGAGTATTTGCTCATGTTTGTCAACATAAGGATTTCCTGTTCTTCAATGGAAAATCCAGATCTCAGAACTGTCATCATCAACGTCCACAATTGCCGAGTGTTTTCAACACGTAACTAATTTCTTGTATCGGTTATTCCCTATCCAATCGTCTCAGCTTGCTATGCACTCTCTAAGCTTACTTAACCACTTATGGACAAGGCTTATTTGTCAAACTTGTTGTTTACAAAATATAGAAAGAGGGATTTGTGATTTTTTTAAGGTGCAAATTAATTTGAAGAATAGTAACAACTATGTTATGTAAGAATTTTTATTTTATTTTAGAAAAAATAAAAAATTGTTAAAACACAACAATTGACAAGTACAAATCAAGTACAAAAATTGTTAAAACACAACAATTGACAAGTACAAATCAAGTACAAAAATTGTTAAAACACAACAATTGGCAAGTACAAATCAAGTACAAAAATTGTTAAAACACAACAATTGATAAGTACAAATCAAGTACAAAAATTGTTAAAACACAACAATTGGCAAGTACAAATCAAGTACAAAAATTGTTAAAACACAACAATTGACAAGTACAAATCAAATCAACATAAAATCAACAAGATTTTATGGACACAGCATAAAAGGATAGAATTCCCAACATGTTTCACCCATATATCGGGCTTCTTCAGGGGATGCAGGGGATGGAACCCAGGGACACATGCATGCTGTTGGCATTGCGCTTCAGCCATAGGAGGACATCGCACGTCGCAGGTCTTTCTCCTACTATACTCAGGACAAAGTATTGGCAGACCACCTTTGATGACACTGGGCCGTTTGGCACCTGTTGTCTATGATTACCTGAGCCCTACTGTGGAACCCAGGGGCACATAGAACATAAAATAACATCTGTAATAACCAATACTGGAATAGGCTTATGTAATAAGCTAGTACCAGCTTACATCTATCCCGATGTGCATAGGTATACTAATTTGCCGGTTTTCCGGTCCGTGTGGGCTTGCGGATTATTACATTTTTCATGATTTTATATATATTCTACAATCCACAACATATCCTGTATCGCTCTTGAAGAAGCGTAATGATACGCGAAACATGTCGAGCATCAAAGATTTACGTGACATGAATTGACTACAGATTTGGTATGTGGAGTGTTATCCAGACGTCCGAATAACTGTATACTATAGATGGTGTTGTATAGCGAGCACTTTAATATATACACATGTTTTGGTTTTTGAGCAATGTCTTTTTTGCTATGTATTTTTCTAACAAAATAAATGCTATTTTATATATAACCAGTTTGTTGTAGTTGTGCCTAGAAAGTCCAAAAGTCCCTCTTGTTTGTTTCCTACATACATGCTGTTGTTAAATGCCAGTCTTATCAATAAGTACTGGTGGTTTCAGACAGCATTCGTCCCTTGGTATTGAGTCTACTGCAGAACTTTGTTTTTTCGGTCCTTGAATGCCCCCTGTGGTCACCTTTAGCACATGGTTCTCTGGACGCAGATAGACACCTGTGACCCTTTAGTGATTTGGCCAATATTTCAAGAGACCAAGAAGGCTTGTACCTCTAGCTGGACAGCATCCCCTGAAGAAGCCCGATATATGTGAAACATGTTGGTAATTATATCCTATTATGCTGTATCCATAAAATCTTGTTGATTTGTACTTGCCAATTGTTGTGTTTTAACAATTTTTTATTTTTTCTAAAATAAAATAAAAAATTCTTATATAACATAGTTGCTACTATTCTTCAAATTAATTTGCACCTTAAAAATCCCAATCCCTCTTTCTATATTTAACCAATTATAGGATGTGGTGCAATCAATTGCAAAGTTGATTTGTCTGTGATCAAAAAACTTGTTGTTTACAAAATTATTATTTTTTTTTTTGCTAGAAAATTATTTAGAACCCCCAAACATTATATATATATTTTTTCTAATACCCTAGAGAATAAAATGGCGGTCGTTGCAATACTTTTTGTCACAACGTATTTGTGCAGCAGTCTTACAAGCGCAGTTTTAAAAAAAAAAAAATCTTTTTGGATTAAAAAATAAGAAAACAGTAGTTAGCCCATTTTTTTTTATATTGTGAAAGATGATGATACGCCGAGTAAATTCATACCCAACATGTCACGCTTCAAAGTTGCACCCGCTCGTGGAATGGCAACAAACTTTTACCCTTTAAAATCTCCATATGCGACGTTTAAAAAATACTACAGTTTGCATATTTTGAGTTACAGAGGGGGTCTAGGGCTAGAATTATTGCTCTCGCTCTATCAATCGCAGCGATACCTCACATGTGGTTTGAACACCGTTTTCATATGCGGCCGCTACTTACGTATGTGTTCGCTTCTGCACGCGAGCTCGGTGGGACAGGGCGCGCTTTAGAATAAAAAATGTTTTTCTTATTTATTTTACCTTTTTATTTAATTTTTTTACACTCTTCTTTTAATAAAAATGGTGTCACTTTTATTCCTATTACAAGGAATGTAAACATCCCTTGTAATAGAAAAAAAGCATCACAGGACCTCTTAAATATGAGATCTGGGGTCACAAAGACCTCAGATCTCATATTTACACTAAAATGCAATAATAAAAAAAAAATGTCGTTTGAAAAAAAAAATAAAATAAATAATGTCTCTTTAAGAGCTATGGGCGGACGTGACATTTTGACGTCACTTACGCCCTGCAATGGTATGTAGCTGGGTGGGGGCCATCTTCTCTCTCACTCTCAGCTCTATACCACAGACGGGAGCAGGCGCGATCGCCTCCTCTGCTGCCGGTGACTCCGGTAAGCGGCGGAGGGCACAGTAGCGCGGCGGGAGAAGGGGGCCATCTCCTGCCACCGATAAAAGTGATCTTGTGGTGATTCTGCCGCAGATACCACTTTTATCTGAAAGCGGATCACCCGCTGAAGAAGAGGATACCGAGGTTATGGTAGTTAGCTGCTGCCATAACAACGATATCCTTCTGCAAACAGCAGATGTATAACGATAGCGGGTGGTCCGTAAGTAGTTAAAGCGGTATTAAACCCAAAAACGAAAATGTAATAAAAGGGCTGTACCTAAAGTATTGCAAAAGTGGGGATAATGTCTTTAAAGTGATTTTAAATCTTTTTTTTAAATAACAATAATGTTATACACACCTGCTCTGTGCAAGGGTTTTGCACAGAATGGCCATGGTCCTCCTCTTCTGGGGTGCCCCCATGGAGAGCACGGGGGCGGCACCCATGCGGATGCGTTCACGAGTCTGGCTGCTGCGTCCATTGACACAGATAGCAGGACTCAGCCCGCCCCCGCTCTCGTGACACTGGATTCAATTGACAGCAACGGGAGCCAATGGCTATCAATCTAGCCAATGAGGACAGAGATAGCAGCTGGAGCCGTTCGGCTCGTGGTCGTCGCAGGAAAGATCGAGTAAGAAAAAGGGAGGGCTCTGGGGGGGGGGGGGGGTGAGCTGCAGCAGAAGGTTTTTCACCTTAATGCATAGAATGCATTAAGGTGAAAAACCTTGAGAGTTACAACCCCTTTAATAACTTACATAGGTCATTCAAATTTCACATGTTGGTAAAGTAACTCTTCCTCTATAGCAGTGGTCTCCAAACTGCGGCCTGTGGCCTGAATGTGACCCCTTGCTTGCCTTTATTCAGCCCTTGCAGCACTATTTCTCCCACTGACACCAACAAAGAAGTATCATTCCTTACACTGACAGCATCGTTAGTAGTGTTGGGGGCGAACAATTCGGCCCGAACATGAATTTGGGGCAAACGTTGGCTGTTCACTTGTTCGGCAAACACCTGAATTGTCGGGCGTCTGACCGCTTGTTCAGCCCACTGAGCGTCCCACAGTGCATTGGAAGCCCCAATTGACTGAAGGGATGAAAGATTTGCCCAATCAGGACACAGAACACTGTCAGAACCATGATTGGAGAAAGTTATGATGACTGTGCCCAATCATGGCTCATTGCTCACAGACCCACCCCACACTAAAAAAAGGATCCTTCCCAGAGTAGCCATTTTCAGTGTGATATTGGAGTGTAGATAGTTAGAACAGGGCTCTGGTCATTGCTACCAGTGTGCTACTGTGATTCTATTGTGAGTGTAGAGTGTAAGTGTAGTGTGAATATAGTGATAGTGCAGTGTGAGTGTCTGTCCACAAACTTCATTGACCGGCTGACATTTATCAAAATGAATCATTCCTAGATTAGCAGCAGCTATCTTGCCCCTGATGCCAATTTTGCCAATTAAGTGTTTTTGGTATGTGGAATCTGTGCAAGACTGTCTAGGCTGCCTAGCTTCGTGGGTGTTTATTTTATTGTGAAGTCATTTTTTTGGTATAGGTTTCATGAGCACAATTAACACCCAAAGACCAATTTTCCGCCCCTGTTTGACAGGTGCATATCATTAAAATTTTTGACAGCAAGGCCAATTCTTGTTTTCATCAAGAGTACCTCTATAGGTTTAAGGTGTGAAGGCACCACCAGCACCCAAAGCCCAATTTTTCTGCACCTGTTACTTCTATCCAAAATCTGCGAAACAGAAACCAGAATTTATGAAATAATCTCTAATCTTGTTGCGAGTGCACTAAATTGTGGCTTCATCATACAGACTGGCTTCCCAAGCTGTTGTTTATAAAATAAAGAAAGCTTGCAGGGAAAATGTCATTTTATGGCTTTATAAATGTAATGTTTGCTGCTGCAGGTTCTATGCATGGTACAGATTTGCTTTTTTACAGGCAGACTAAGGAGACCCCCCCCAAGCACTATATTTAAAGGTATTTTTCATTTTTATTATTTCACTTTAGGGTCCTTTCACACATTATTTCACTTCAGTTCATTTCATCAGTTCAGTTCATCCATTTTTCATTAGTTTATCATTTTTTTTTTTACATCCACTACCAATGCAAAAACGGATGAAAAACTGACCATTTGTCAGTTAACATCCGTTTTTCGTCTGATCCATTTTTTTGACGGGATAAATAAAGCTTTCATCCGTTCAAAAAAAAACGGATGTTGACAGAAGCGAATGAAAATGGATTAAAATAAATGAATACCTATTGTCATCCATTTTTCCATAGGAATGCATTGATATTGATGTCCGTTTTTCATCCGTCAACGGATGTATGAAAAACGGACGAGGGGTCCGTATGTGTGAAAGGGGCCTTAAACGTCAGTAAATCACTGCTCATTTAAAAATGATGTTCTTTACAAACTTTCATTGATACATGTCCCCCAGGGCAGTACCCGGACCCCTATACTCTTTTTATGCCCGAAAACTTGCATATAAACCCTCAAAATGGGCACTTTTGATTCGTTATTCAGCTCAGAATTTTTACGATGTTCGAAAAGTTCTAGCGTGAACAAGTCAAACAGGTCGTTCAGCCCATCTCTAGTCATTAGTACAGTGACAGTGTATATATATATATAAAACTATGACTAAGTACCAGATAAGGTGTGCGGCCATCCAGACTTTTATTCACCATATACAGTGATAGTGTATATTTGTGAAACTGTACAACACGAGGTCTCTTCAAATTCTGGCTGCATTTGAACAAAAGAATGGTTCCACTGGATCTCTAGGCTGACTGGGACCCGCACTCTTTCTAAAGTATAAAGCTACACACTGTCACACTTTGAAGCACTGGGGTCTTATACTCACTTAGCCACAGGACCATCGGTTGCCTCCTGCTGGTATTCACATGGCCCTTCCCAGTGAGGAAGATGCAGACTCACACAGCCTCTGGACATCTTGGGCTCTCTCTCCCACAACTTCCTCCTGGCTCTCTCCTGACCCAAATAGATCCTTGGACTAGGTCTTGCAGATAGGCCCCCCAGGTAAGCATAGCTGGGACCTCGGTGTCTTGTGGCTGACTTCCTCTCAGATTTCTGCACAGGGGCCTCCTTCTGCAAAACTGGACCCAAGAAAACAGCACCCCGCTGCTCAGGCACCCAACTACTTATGGGCTCTCCCTTTACCTTCCGGGCACACCTTCCCAGGGATTGGATTGGGTCCCATAAATATTCAGGGTGCCTGTTCAGCTCTCCCTCCCACTATGCCTGTAGAAGAATCTAGAAAACGGGGGAGTAGCAGAACAACATTCCGAGACACGCTAGGCAGCCCTAAACAATCAGCCCCTGCTCCACTGCTTACACTAAACTAAATTTGCCTAGCAGTCTCCTCTAAACCAGAAGGGTGCTATATACAAAATAAAAAAATAGAGGACAACAGATCCCTACATGTGCTTAGCTGAGAAAGTCTTCCATGAAGACTCCTGGGATGTATGACATGATTTTGGCCAAGGCCAGAAACCAGGAAGTAACTAAAGAAATGTAAAAAAAAAAGAGTTTAAAAGTAAATATAATATAACTTCCTTTGTACTAATGCCTGCAGC
The DNA here is from genome assembly GCA_037952925.1 of Lithobates clamitans. NCBI lineage: Eukaryota > Metazoa > Chordata > Amphibia > Anura > Ranidae > Lithobates > Lithobates clamitans. The sequence continues at coordinate 5,760,643 of JBBGZY010000133.1, read as the reverse complement.
ATAAGGATTAAAAATAGTTCATTTTGATTGAGAGAGTTCAGTGCCACTTAAACCACCTCCCGCCCGCCGCATTGTCATATGATGAACGGGCGGTGGCTCTCTCGTCCTGGGATGATGCCATATGAGGTTGTCCCACTCTTGTCGTGCTTGCGCGCCCACGGGCGCGTGCATCATGGCGATCGGTAGTGCTTTCTGTTCCTGGGACACGGAGCATCACCGATCCAGTAAAGAGCCGATGATGAGGCTCTTTACCCATGTGATCTGCTGTTCCAATCACAGCGGATCACATGTAAACAAGGAAATGCCAGATATTGGCATTCCTTTCCTCACACTGACAGCGTGTGAGGAGAGGAGAGCCGATTAGAGGCCTGTCCTCACAGGGGAGATCTACACAGATAATCAGAGCACTGATCATTAGATCCTGATTATCAGTGCAGCCCCAACAGTGCCCAGCAGTGATGCCAATCAGTGCCCATCAGTGGTGCCAGTCAGAGCTGACTTTCAGTGTCCATCAGAGCCTGCTCATCAGTGCCACACATCAGTGCCCATCAGTGCCACCAATCAGTGCCCACCAGTGCCACTTATCGGTGCTCATTAGTGCCGCCTATCAGTGCTTACCAGTACTGCATATCTATGCCGCCTATCAGTGCCCATCAGTGCTGCATATTAGTGCCTCCTCATCAGTGGCGTTCATTGTCGTCTCATCAGTGCCCATCAGTGCAGCCTATCAGTGCCCATCAGTGCAGCCTCATCAGCGCACATCAGTGAAAATTACTTATTTACAAAATGTTATAACAGAAACTAAGAAAAACTTTGTTTTTCTGTCTTTTTAAGTTTTTTAGCAAAAAATAAAAAACCCAGTAGTGCTTAAATACCAGCAAAAAAAAAAAAAAGAAGCTTTATCTGTCTCAAAAAAATAATACAAATTTCTTACGGGTACAGCGTTGCATGACCGCAAAATTGTCATTCAAAGTGCGACAGCACTGAAAGCTAAAAACTGGCCTGGGCAGGAAGGGGATAAAAGTGCCCGGTAAGCAAGTCGTTAACCTAGCACTGGGCTGAATCGTGACCGTTGCTTAGGATGGGGGTTATGAGTTTTTTGATTTGGCAGCTTCTCTGTTGTTAAACCACACTAAATTCCCATTAAAACACCCAGAAAAAAAAAAATGTATCTGTCGTTTATAAGTTTAAAATTTATTTGAAACATGTTCCCGATGAAAGGCGTAATGACTTACTCTACCCTTTGTTCATCTTTCTTTGGGTTCATCTCACCTCTTAAGTGCTTTGAAATGCCTGGTTTACATCTTGGCACCAACCAATGAAAAGCGCCTAGACCCGTACATTAGCAGTACAAATTATTTGGATATGCATTAGCCTACACATTGGATTCCACCAGCGCCCGGCCTTAAATACGGAGATAATATTTATCTCTTTCCACACTTAGCAAAGAGCCGGGAGTTAGCCGAGACAAGCCGAGATGAACACCCATTGTGCCCTTATAGTTAGTGTCAGTGTAACAAACTTTTCGACTTGTTTCCACTTGAGTATGTCTTTCTGCTTCTCACTTCTCCTCTGTCATCACTAGCTTTGTCCGTCTGAAGATTTATTATATAAAGAAGCTCTTAATCTCTCTTGGCTCTACCTTGCTTGCCAGCTCAAAGCACTTGGATCAAACTTTACAGCTGTGAATTGTGACACTGCCTGGATGGCAGCCCAGAAAAGTTTTTTTCTTTTTTTTTTCTCCCAGAGAAAATACTTGGGGACCAGATGGGGAAATGAAATAAATTTCAACAGGACTTTCGGAAAAGGGATATTGAAAATGAGGATTTTTTTTTTTCCTTAATTCCCTTTTGAAAGGTAAAACAATTTTTGTTAAGACAAACATAAACCTAGGAAAGAGATTAGCCTGGCAAGGGTCCATGGAGTACTTTCAAATGGTACATGCAAAAAAAAAAAAAAAAAAACCCCAAAAAGACCTGATAACACAAGAAAGTTAAATGACTGAGTTACAGAACAATATGCCTTGTAATGAAATATATTGTCGGCATGTTGGCTGCTTAGCAACTATCATAAATAAATGTGGGAATAATTGGCTAGCATTCCATTAAAGGAAAGTGATGCGGACGAACATGGAGAAATTGAATGTAAAGCAAAGGCCTAAGGGCTTTGTCAATAAAGCATTGGAAAAGAGCAAAGACTAAATCAAATCACTGATAGAGAAAATCGGATTGGGCGTGGGTTGGTTTACTAAAGAAATAGACATTGCTAACTTAGCAAAGTGAATGTTCACTTTATAAAGTATTCACTTTGTTTTTTGTAAACTAGGTGACGCTACATTCACTTTGAATACCAAATCATGTGCAAAAGAAATGAAGAAAAATTAGGATTTTACAGTATCTTATAAAAGTGAGTAAACCCCTCACATGACACTTTGCTACAATGTAAAGTAGTGAGTGTACAGCTTGTATAACAGTGTAAATTTGCTGTCCCCTCAAAATAACTCAACACACAGCCATTAATACATTGGAGGACATTTTTGGGGGAATAGGGACTTTCAGGAAGCCATGGCCTGGCAAGGTCATGTATTTCCATCCCTAGGCACTTTGTATGATATCAAGACCTGGTAAGGTCGTGAGTATCCATCCCATTTGCTTAAAGAGAGAAAAGGGGGTTTATTTACAGGGAGGGTGGGACTTTATGTTCCATTCATCCAATTATCTTTTTGCTGCCACGTGCTGCACATAAAGTCCCACCCTCCCTGTAAATAAACCCCTTTTCTCTCTTTACACAGCCATTTATTGTCTAAACCGCTGAGTACACCCTGAAGTGAAAATGTCTAAATTGGGCTCAATTAGCCATTTTCCCTCCCCAGTGTCATGTGACGTGATAGTGTTACAAGGTCTCAGGTGTGAATGGGGAGCAGGTGTGTTAAATTTGGTGTTATCGCTCTCACTCTCTCATACTGGTCACTGGAAGTTCAACATGGCACCTCATGGCAAATAACTCTCTGAGGATCTGAAAAAAAGAATTGTTGCTCTACATAAAGATGGCCTAAGCTATAGGAAGATTGTCAAGACCCTGAAACTGAGCTGCAGCACGGTGGCCAAGACCATACAGCGGTATAACAGGACAGGTTCCACTCAGAACAAGCCTCGCCATGGCCCACCAAAGAAGTTGAGTGCTCAGCGTCATATCCAGAGGTTGTCTTTGGGAAATAGACGTATGAGTGCTGCCAGCATTGCTGCAGAGGTTTAAGGGGTGGGGGGTCAGCCTGTCAGTGCTCAGACCATACGCCGCACACTGTATAAGATTAAAACTTATTTGGTTTAGATGGTGATCTTAAAAACCCAGGGATAATGGTGTTGTAGTAACTTCCCCCAAAAAATCAAACAACAACCATAATATTAATATTATTTATATCACTACAAAACAAATGCCTTTTAAAAAAGAAGTTTGGCATAACTACATCAGTATCACCAGCAAAGCAGCTTCATTATTATCCTATTAAATAAGTAGAGAATTGTGCGCTGCATTTCGACATTTCATCAATTGCTGCGTCACAAATGTTAATTCTCGATTACGAACGCTAGTTTACAAGAACAAACTCTTCCCGGACGTTCCTTGATTCCAAGCACGCGTGTTTGTACTTTCGACTTTTGTGTGACGGATTTCTGTACTGACCATCCGAAAATCAATTTTCAAAAATTTTATAGTCTGCACATCCAGCTTTTGTCTGACGAAAAAGTGAATTGGCTGTCGAAAGCACCGTACTAAGGATCCGAAAATCCGCAGACAGCTCGTCTTACGAATTTTCCCATCTGATTTTTGTGTGTACGGGCCTTTAGTTGGACCCTGGGGAGTGGTGGTGATGCATCCCCCCAGTGTGATGTGGTTTTACCAGTTGTATGTTATGTGATCCATTGGGTTCTGTACCTTTTTATTTCCCTTGAAGAAGTGAATATCTCAAAATGCATCAGCATATAAGAAATTGTTACACAATTTGCATTGCGATCAATAGATGTTTTAATATTCTTGCACATTTTTAATGTTTTTGTATTATGTGACAAAATTTGTGTTTTGTCAACCACTTGCCTACTGGGCGATCCTCCCCCCCTTCCTGCCGTGACCTGGATGGGGTAAGTGCAGACCTGGCGGGGGGGCGGTTTTTCCACCACCCCCCCCCCCCCCAAAATCGTGCACCAGCTGCCACTGGTGGCACACCAAGCTGAAATAGATCATGAAGTCTTTCAGTGGTCACATCGATCTGTAACAGAAATGGTTGGTTTGGGCCACCATGTAAAGTGACATTAAACATTGAATTCTACTTTAAACTGCAGCTTTATTAACAATAATACCTGGTGATCCTGACACAAAAGTCCTTTTTGTAGGGGCTCTACTGAGACAACTGTATCTCCATTGTTCTCTTGCATTTACATTGTGTCAGATGGGCCATTGGCGGGGACTTTAAGCCAAAGTGCTCAGGAATGGTCTCTGTTGTCGCTATCAAGAAGTTGGTTCAGAGCAATAAGAAAAAAAATTATTTAAAAAAAATATAACGATGGTTATGATATATGGTACATTGTTTTAACAAACTAGATGACATCAAGTTAGGGTTTCACTTTAAAGGCAGCTTAGGCTCTTCATCCACTTTTTTTTTTTGAATTGCTTAACTACTTCAATACAGGTCACTAACACCCCCTTCCTGCCCAGGTCATTTTTCAGCTTTCAGCGCTGTCACAATTTGAATGACAATTGCACGGTCATGCTACACTGTAACCATGTGAAATTTTTTTTATCACTTTCTTCACACAAATAGAGCTTTCTACTGGTGGTATTTAATCACTTCTGGGTTTTTTATCTTTTCCTAAAAAAAAAGAAAAGACTGAAAATTTAAAAAAAAAAAAGTTTTTCTTAGTTTCTGTCAGTAAATTTTGTAAATAAGTAATTTTTCTCCTTCACTGATGGGCACTGATTAAGCGGCACTGATAGGCACTGATAGGCTGCACTGATGGGCACTGATAACGCGGCACTTATGGGCACTGATTAGGTGGCACTGATATGTGGCACTGATGAGCACTGATAGGCTGCACTGATGGGCACTGATAAGGCAGCACTTATGGGCACTGATTAGGTGGCACTGATATGTGGCACTGATGAGCACTGATAGGCAGCACTGGTGGGCACTGATGGGTGGCACTTGTAGGCACTGGTAGGTGGCACTGATGGGCAGAGATGTGCGGCACTGGTGGGCACAGGTAGGTGGCACAGATAGGCAGCACTGACGGGCACTGATGGGCATTGATGGGTGGCATTGCTGGGCAGCAGCGATGGGCAGCAGTGATAGCCAGCACTGACTGGCATCACTAATGGGTACTGATTGCTGGCACTTGTGGGCACTGTTTGCTGGCACTGGTGGGAAGGGCCGGTGCTACCACTAGGCAAACTAGGCAGCCGCCTAGGGCGCACTGCTGCCTAGGGCGTCCGGCCACTGGTGTTCCCACTCTCTTCTCTCTGCAGCAAGCAACTAAGTCTCAGCATCAGCAGGCAGCTGCCGCTCCATTCGCTCATAGTGTCAGAGGCACAGCGGAGGACTGTGTCTGTGTCCCGACTCCCGAATGAATGGAAGCAAGCAAATATTCATTGATGGGCACTGGTGAAGCTGCATTCGATGGGTGCTGGTGAGGCTGCATTCGATGGGCACTTCATTAAAAAGGTGGGGTATACATGGGCAGGGCAAAGGGGGTGGAGTCAGGGGAGGAGCAAGGGAGGGGCGTCAAAAATCTTTGCACCAGTCCTGCTGGTGGGCACTCACTGCTGGCACTGGTGAGTACACTGCTGGCACTGGTGGGCACTCACTTCTGGCACTGTGGTCGCTTTATTGTAATCAGGGCACTGATTATCAGTGCCCTGATTACATGCCTAGATGTCCTCTGTAAGGAGATGCCACTGATCTGCTCTCCTCTCCTCACACTCTGTTAGTGTAAGGCGAGGAGAGCCAATTACCGGGATCTTCGTGTTTACATGTGACTGGCTGTGATTGGACACAGCCGATCACATGGTTAAAGAGCAGCGGCCCTTTACAGAGATCAGGGCTCCGCGAGAGCGGCCATATGACGTCCACCCAGAACAAGACAGTACAAAACATATTACAGTGCACACATACAAGAATTACATTTCCAGCAAGGCTAGTTAAAAACATCTGAACATATTCAAAAAATACGGGGGTTTGGCCACGCTATATAGTCATATAGTGCTAAGCCAACTTACTGCGACAAAGTACCCCGAATTAGTGGGTCCTAAAATAGTAATAGAATGAAAGATCCTTTGTCTCAACCATTGGAGCCAAACTCCTCTATGTGGGAGATCTGAAGGGATTCCCCCTATGCACTGGTGGCCACTAAATAAGAGGTACTGAGGAGGGGGAGGGCTGCTCCAACCCAAAAAACCTGGTCAGGGTCTATTACAATATACAAAAACATATTTAGGGGGAACACCCTAAAATGCCTTTAAATTCAAGATGGTGCTGCTATAAGACCAACAAGCAGTACAAAACATATTAGAGCGCACACATACAAGAATGACATTTCCTGCATTTTCTTTACACCCAGAACGAGAGGCGGCAAGTGGTTAATCATTGATTTCATATTCAGTATAAATAATAATTAGATTTAAAGTGTAAGTAAACCCCCCTATTGTTTTCAGCCAAGGAAGCTGCCATCTTTGCCTCTGTTTAATCTACAACTGCCATGATGCTGCACATGTGATAAGTTATGACACCAGCCATTGGATGGCTTGACAATTTGGTTGAGAGCACAACCAATGGGAGTGTTACATTTCCAGCACGAGATGGTAATGAAACTGTTTTATGGATGGGTTTACTTGCGCTTTAAAGTAAGTCACCTACAAGCATATCTTGCTTGACTATATATTTTATGATCTACAATAAGTTTGCAACCTATGTCTGAAGCGGATCAAGTGTGGCCAGAACAGCAACCACTTGGGCACCACATGCTTGACCAGACATATGACGACCTGCCATGCAGTCCGTTGGAACAGCACTTGAAAGACCCACATCAAACAAAAAGGCGGACTTCTCCTTGCTCCTCATCTGGGATCTCCAACCCCACTATTCCTGCAGTCCTCTCAAAAACCTGCACTGAGAGGAATGAAGGTATAGCAATAGGTGTCCCAAGTACTTGCAGACAATCTGCCAGCAGAACACCACCATCTGATTTTAGCAGGCAAATTTCCCTACCCCAGTTGCTGAACCATAAAAAGAAATTCGGTCCCAGCCATCTACATGCTCAGTGTCTGAATGCTAGCTTGGCCAAATTGCTAGCCCTGCAACTGCTGCCTTTTCAGCTGGTAGACTCTGGCCCATTTTGTGAATTTGTGGAATGCGCTCTATCTCAGCGGCAGGTTCCAAAATGCCATTTCTTTTCACGGTAGGCCTTTTCGACTCTCTACTGGCATGTGGAAGGCAATGTTTTGGCCTCGTTGAACAGGACGGTCAGCAGTAAGGTGCATATTACCGCTGACTCATGGTCCAGCAGGCATGGGCAGGGGTGTTACCTTTCCTTCACGTTGCACTGGGTAACTCTGCTGGCAGCTAGGAAGGATGCAGGACAGGGTTCAGTATTTTTGGAGCTTGTTCCGCCACCACGCCTCCAAAATGCTAGTGGTTATTCTACCACAGCTTTCTCCTCCACCCCCTCCTCTTCTTCTTCCTCTATGGCCTCTTCTGCAGATTTGTCCTCTGAACCAGCGGTGCTCTGTAAGCGTTCAAGGGGCTATGCAACCAGTCAGGCAAAAAGATGACATGCGGTGCTTGAGTTGGCCTGCTTTGGGGACAGGAGGAACATTGGGGCAGAGATTCTATCAGCTTTGCAGGGGCAGGCTCAGAGGTGGCTGGCGCTACACCAGCTTCAGCCAGGAATGGTTGTATGCGACAATGTCACCAACCTTCTCTTCGCACTCTAATAGGGACACTTGAACCATGTTCCATGTTTGCCACATGTATTGAATTTGGTTGTACAACGGTTCTTGAGCAGGTACCCAGGCTTACAGGATCTCCTGAGGCAGGCCAGAAAAGTTTGTGGTCATTTCCACCGGTCATACAATGCCAGTGCTCGGCTGGCTGACATTCAGGGAATGCAACCTGCCCACCAACTGCCCCATTTGTAACATGCCCACCAGGTGGAACTCCACGTTGGCAATTCTACAGTGGCTGCACATGCAGCAGAGGGCCATCAATGAGTACCTGTGTGAGTATGGCACCAGGACAGGGTCAGGGGAGCTTGGCTTCTTTTCATCACGCCAGTGGCTACTGGTCAAGGATGCATGCACTGTCCTGTCACCATTTGAGGAGGCCACAAGGATGGTGAGCAGTGACAATGCATGCATCAGTGACACTGTCCCTCTTGTCTTCCTGTTGGAGCACATGCTTCGTGGAATAATGGACAGAGAATTTGAGGCAGACCAGCGGGAGGAAGAGGAGGACTTCTTTACCTCTCAAGGCCCCCTGTATCCAGATAGTATTCCTGCGGGCCCGCCAAATACACAGGAAGAAGAGGAGGAGGATTGTGTCAGCATGGATGTGGAGGATAATACTCAGCAGCAGTCTTCAAGGGATGGTTTTCAGTCCCCAGAAACCCAATGAGTTGTGTACGTGATTGGGGGGAGGTTGTTACGGATCATTTGATCCTTAGTGACGCAGGGGACTTAGAATCGAATGCCTCTGCAAACATACGCTGCATGGCCTCCCTGATTCTGCAAAGCCTGTGAAAGGACCCTAGGATTTGTGGTATCAAGGAGAGGGGTCATTACTGACTGGCAACCCTTCTTGATCCACGTTACAAGGGTAAGGTTGCAGAACTCATCCTGCCTTTGCAGAGGGAGCAGAGGATGAAACATCTTTAGGAGGCCTTGAGGAAAGGTTTATGCCATGCATTTCCAGACCCTGTGAGGTTACAATTTCCTGGTGCTGGATAATGTGTTGCTGAGGCTTTGTTCAGTCAGAGAAAGAGCAGTGGAGAAGGTGGCCGGCTGACTGATGCCTTTAGACAAGTCCTTTTCAGTCCTCAGCGCCAAGGTCTGATCGGTTCAAGCAACCATCGTCAGCGTCTGGATTACATGGTGCAGGAATATCTAAGGGCAAGAGCAGACTTGGAGACCTTTCCAACAGAGCATCCACTGCGTTACTGGGTCTTGAGGATGGACCACTGGCCAGAACTTGCTCAATATGATATTGAGCTACTGGCCTGTCCTGCATCCAGCGTGCTCTCTGAATGCACTTTCAGTGCTGCTGGAGGGTTTGTAACGGATCATAGAGTACACCTGTCCACAGCCCCTGCTGATAGCCTCACATTCATAAAAATGAATCAGTCTTGGATCAGCAGCTATCATGCACCTGATGCTGATGTAACTGATTGAATTTGCTATGGATGTGGGATCCCTTGAAGACTGCCTATGCTGACTATCCTATTTCTCCTCAATCTTGATGAAGCTAGCTTCCAACAATATTTTTATTTTTTATTTTTTTCTGCCCCTGTTTAACAGGAGCATGTAATTACAATTTTTGATCTAATATTTCACAGCAGGGCCCGTTCCTGCACCCACCAAGAGTAACTGTGAGGGTTTACAGTGTTGTGGCACCACAACACCACCACCACCAAAGGCCCAATTTTTCTGCCCCTGTTTAACAGGGGCATGTAATTACATCTTTTGATATAATATTTCACAGCAGGGCCAGTTCCTGCACCCAACAAGATTAACAAGTGTTCTGGTACCACCAACACCTAAGGCCCAATTTTCTGCAGAGTATATAGAGCAGGCCGTGTAGTACATATACAGCTGTTCAGAGTATATAGTGCCTGGGGGCCTGGGGGACCCCCACCACATTTTTAAAAAAAATTTGGGTGAGGGGTTCCCCTTAATATCCATACCAGACCCAAAGGGCCGGGTAATGGACTGGGGGGGGGGGACCCATGCCGTTTTTTTCAATGATTTTCATCTATATTGCCTGGACCCGACAATACATTACAGCCGCAAGCAGTTTTAAATGACTTTTTTTCCTTTAGAAATTTAATTTTGCTGTGGTATTGTTCTAAACACGGGAAAACTGCGCCACTTTACAGGCATACTATAGACACCCCCAGGCACGATATTTAAAGGAATATATAATTTTTATTTTTTCACTTTAAGCATTATAAAAATCACTGCTTCTGCAAAAAACAATTTTTTTAAAACTTTTTTTGCATTGATACATGTCCCCTGGGGTAGGACCCGGGTCCCCAAACACTTTTTATGGCAATAACTTGAATATAAGCCTTTAAAATTAGCACTTTTGATTTTTCACGTTCGTGTCTCATAGACTTTAACGGTGTTCACATGTTCGAACTAATTTTTTGCCTGTTCGCATGTTCTGCAAACCGAACCGGGAGGGGGGGGGGGGGGTGTTCGGCTCATCCCTAGTCACTAGATGTAGCTGACAAGTAAATTTGTTATAAATGGGCAAATGATTGTGTCATTTGTCCAATGATTATATATATATATATATATATATATATATATATATATATATATATATATATATATATATATATATATATATATATATATATATATATATATATATATATATCCCTTAGTTTTGTAGAAAATCCAGGAATAATTGAATTCAATGCAGGAAATATATTATAGAATCAATGTACACAAGGCCACAGTACAATGGATAATGGTGCAGTTTAGTCCCTGAAATATTAGAACTCTCAAACACAGAAATTTCCCATGGGACTTTGATAGAATTGCTCCCAACAACAAGTCAAAACATTCTTAAAAAGTCCAATTTTTATTTAGATGCATAACTAAAACCATATTAAAATTACATAGAGTATATAAAAACAATTGTATTTAGTACGCTCACCTCGCAAGACTCCATTGCTGAAGAAAAAGTATGTTGAAGCTCGTTTACAGTTTGCTGCACAACATTTAGACAAGCCTGTGAAATACTGGGAGAATATTGTCTGGTCAGATGAGACCAAAATTGAACTCTTTGGATGCCATAACACACACCATGTTTGGAGGTCAAATGGCACATTACCCCAAAAAACACCCCCATACCAGCAGTGAAGTTTGGAGGTGGGAACATCATGGCTGTTTTTCAGCATACGGTACTGGCAAACTTCAAATTATTGAAGGATGAATGGAAAAATGTACCAAGACATTCTTGATAAAAATCTGCTGCTATCTACCAAGATGAAACGAGGGTGGACATTTGTCCCAAACTCAAAGCCAAGGAAACTCTCAATTGGTTTAAAAGAAAGAAGATAAAGCTGCTAGAATGGCCCAGCCAATCACCTGACTTGAATCCAATAGAAACTCTATGGAAAGAACTAAAGATCAGAGTTCATAGAAGAGGCCCACAGAACCTTCAAGATTTGAAGACTGATTGTGTGGAACAGGCCAAAATCACACCTGAGCAACGCATGAGACTAGTTTCTCCATACAGGAGGCGTCTTGAAGCTGTCATTACCAACAAACGATTTTGTACCAAGTATTAATTAAATTTCAGTGCTCAATACTTTTTCCCTGTGTCATTCCATTTTATTACACATAACTTAATTTCTGAACTTATTTGTTTTATTTTCTTTGTATGTATGAATTGCATGGGTTGTTACTGACATGTGGCTAAAATTTTATGTCAATAGCCCCTTTAAAAATATATTTACCTAAAAAAATGGTGAAGTGTTCAATACTTATTTTACCCGATCTATATTTGGATCAATTTTTTTATCAGAATTATTATTATTATACAAGATTTATATAGCGCCAACAGTTTGCGCAGCGCTTTAAAACATGGGGGCAGACAGTACAGTTACAATACAATTCAATACAGGAGGAATCAGAGGTTTAGGAGCGTTAGAGCTTATAATCTAAGAGGGAGGGTCAAGTGATACCAAAGGTAATAACTGTGGGGAATGAGATGAAGGAGAAAATCAAAGTACAGTTGTTAGGTAGAGGCAGAATAGACTTCTCTGAAAAGGATGGTTTTTAGGTATTGTCTAAAAGCAAACAGAGTAAGAGATAATCGGACAGATTGGGGTACAGAGTTCCATAGGATGGGAGAGGCTCTGGAAAAGTCCTGGAGGCAAGCATGGGAGGAGGTGACGAGGAAGCTAGAGAGCAGGAGGTCTTGGGAGGAACAAAGAGAACGATTAGGTTGGTATTTTGAGACTAGGTCAATGATGTAGCTGGGGGCTGAATTGTGGATGGCTTTGTAAGTTGTTAGAGTTTTGAATTTAATTAATTGGGTAAGCAGGAGCCAATGGACGAAAAGGCGGAGAGGGGTAACAGACGTGGAACGGTTGGTAAGGTGGATGAGCCTGGCAGCAGCATTCACGATGGACTGAAAGGGGGACAGCTTATGTAAAGTTAAGCCAATAAGGAGGGAGTTGCAGTAGTCGAGGTGGGAAGTTACCAGATCAGAGTCCAGGATTACACCTAGAACCAAGGCATGCGGGGACGGACTGATATTTGTGCCATCGATCGTGACAGAGAGATCAGGGGAAGGAGCACGTGGTGGAGGAATATATAATGAGTTCAGTTTTCAATAGATTGAGTTTGAGGAAGTGGTGTGACATCCAGACTGATATGTCTGTTAGTAAATTAGTGATACGTGAGGAGACTGAAGGAGTAAGCTGAGGGGTAGAGAGATAAATTTGGGTGCCTTCAGCGTAGAGATGGTATTGGAAGCCATGGGAGGCTATCAGCTGACCCAGGGAGGAGGTGTAGTATGAGAATAGGAGAGGTCCAAGAACAGAACCTTGGGGGACCCCAACAGAGAAAGGAAGAGGAGTGGTCTTGCCTACACACGGTCAAACCAAATTCCGACCAAAGTCCGACCGTCCAGAACGCGGTGACGTACAACACATACGACGGGACTAGAAAAAAGGAAGTTCAATAGCCAGTAGCCAATAGCTTCCGTCTCGTACTTGCTTCAGAGCATGCGTCGTTTTTGGTCCGTCAGAACAGCATACATAGGAACGGTTTTCCCGATAGGAATTGGTCCCATCGGAAATATTTAGAACATGTTCTATTTCTAGGTCCATCAGAATTTTTGAAAAAAAAAGTCAGATGAGGCCTACACACAATCGTAATAGATGATGAAAAGCTTCTGTCTGACTTTTTCTGTCGGACATTCCACTCGTGTGTACGCGGCTTAAAGGTTGGATAAATAGGAAAAGAACCAGCGAAGAGTACAGTCAAGAAAAACCAAATGCGTGGCGTCTTTTGAGGAGGAGGGGCTGGTCAACCATATCAACGGCAGCAGGGAGGTCCAGAAGTAGGCGTACAGAATAATGTGCATTGGTTTTGGCCATTACTAGAGCATGTTTTAGAGAGTTGGGGAAGATGCCAGAAGAGAGGAATAGATTGAAGATGTGAGTTAGAGAGTGTAGAATAGAGCCAGAGGGTGATCGTAGCATTTGTGAGGGATAAGGATTCAGGGGACAGGTGGTTAGGAGGACGTTAGCAAGAAGTTTAGCAACTTCATATACAGTGCTAGGGTTGAATGAGGGAAGTAATAATTGTACCTGTGGGCATGGAGTGTGAGGTGGAGGAGGTTTCTGTGCAGAGGAGATCTCCTCACAAATTGCATCAATCTTATGTTTGAAGTGATTTGCGATCTTCTGGACAGTGAGTGAGTTAGTGAGTGTAGACAGTAGAGGACGAAGTAGAGAGTTGAAGGTAGAGAAGAGTTGACAGGGACGGGATGATAAGTTGTTAATGAGAGTGATAAAGTAGGTCTGCTTGGCAGTGAGGAGGCAGGAGATGTATTTTTGGAGGGCAGATTTTTATTGGTTGAAATCTTTCTGAGACTTGGTCTTACGCCACAGGCGCTCAAGAGCTCAGCTATGTTTTTTCAGACTTCTGGTGTCATCTGTTTGCCAAGGTTGTAGAATTATATATTTTTATGCACTAATAAACATTTTGTAACATTTTATATATTTACTTTTTTGTGTATTATATGACACACAAAAAATCCCCGTACTCCAGGCTCCTTGATTGAGGACTTGGGGTTCTCGTTTTCCCTTTTGGCTATTGCAATGGGAGAGGACCATAGGAGGACTGTTGTCTGGGAGCTGTGGAAAGGGCAGGAAACCACCCGACAGGAACCACACACTGGGGGTCAAGGTGTCAAACATGTACTGGATAACTACAATAAAATATATGACATCTCTGTTCTTTCACATATACAGTATTTTACGAAACGCATCGAGTGTTAGGATATCAACTATTTCTATATTATTATTATTATACAGGATTTATATAGCACTGACAGTTTACGCAGCGCTTTATAACATAAGGGTAGACAGTACAATTACAATACTGAACATTTTAATACAGTAGGAATCAGAGGGCCCTACTTGTTAGAGTTTCCAATCTAAGAAATGCATATAATCATTATAACTATCCATCATGTTTTATATATTCTATGTAATTGAATATGATTTTAATTATGTATCTGAATAAAAATTTGACTTTTTAAGAATGCTTTGACTTGTTGCTTTGGGTGCAACTCTTTCCCATGGGCAACTTCTTTGTTGAGAGTTCTCATAATAAAATCAATGACTGATACAGTGTTACATTTGATCACCCAATCTATACATAATATGATATTACTCCATATTCCCACATAAGACTGTAAATATGTGTTGGTGTATTCAGTATGTTCCAGTAATCACACGTGTCCTATTGGACTCATGTTGGGTTATCACATACATTATATTATCAAAAGTATTGGGACACCTGCCTTCACACACACGTGAACTTTAATGGCTTCCCTGTCTTAGTCCGCAGGGTTCAATATTGAGTTGGCCCATCCTTTGCATCTATAACAGCTTCAACTCTTCTTGAAAGGCTGTCCACAAGGTTTAGGAGTGTGTCTATGGAAATGTTTACCCATTCTTCCAGAAGCGCATTTGTGAGGTCAGGCACTGATGTTGGACAAGAAGACCTGGCTCGCAGCCCACTCTAATTCATTCCAAATGTGTTCTATTGGGTTGAGGTCAGGACTCTGTGCCAGCCAGTCAAGTTCCTCCACCCCAAATTCGCTATATAAAATAATTTGCTGGACATTTTAACTACTTCAGCCCTGGAAGGATTTGCCCCCTTCCTAACCAGGCCATTTTTTGCGAAACGGCTTTGCATCGATTTAACTCACAATTGCGCTGTTGTGCAATGCTGTACCCAAACCAAATTTATGTCCTTTTTTTCCCCCACAAATAGAGCTTTCTTTTGGTGGTATTTGATCACCTCGGCGGTATTTATTTTTTGCGCTATAAACAAAAAAAAGCGAAAATTTAAAAAATAACACAAATTTTTTTAATTTTTGCTATAATAAATATCCAAAAAAAAAAAATCTTCATCAGTTTAGGCTGATATATATTCTTCTACATATTTTTGGTAAATCGCAATAAGAGTATGTTGATTGGTTTGCGCAAAAATTATAGCGTCTACAAAATAGGGGATAGATTTATGTCCCCTTTTTTTTTTTTACTTGTAATGGCGACGACCTGCGATTTATATCAGGACTGCGACAGATCGGACACTTTTGACACTATTTTGGGACCACTGACATTTATACTGCGATCAGAGCTAAAAATAGCACATCGGCTCCGGGGACATGTGGCGGGCGTGCGCGTCTGCTATGACGTCTTGAACTACTATGACGTATAGCTACGGCAATTTGCGCAGCAGTGCCAACCTGCCGCAGTATAACTGTGGCGGCTAGCGTTTAAATGACATTTTTCATAAAAATTTAAAAAAAAATAAAGTTAAGACACTAAATTATTATTGAAATAGTAAACACTATAAATATGATATATATATATATATATATATATATATATATATATATATATATATATATATATATATATATATGCATCTTATAAAATTAGAATATCTTCATAAAGTTAGTTTATTTCAGCAATTCAATTCAAAAAGTGAAACTCATATTTTATATAGATTCATTACACACAGAGTGATAGATTTCAAGCATTTCTTTCTTTTAATTTTGATGATTATGGCTTACAGCTAGTGAAAACCCAAAATTCAGTATCTCAGAAAATTTGAATATTACATAAGGCCAATAAAAATAAGGATTTTTTATACAGAAATGTTGGCTTACTGAAAGGTATGTCCATGTACAAGTATAGTATGCATTCCACTGACTGTGGAAATTTCACATTGGACCTCATGGAACTTGGATTCTGTGCCTCTCCACTTTTCCTCCGGACTCTGGGACTTTGATATCCAAATGAAATGCAAAATTTCCCACAGTCAGTGATGATTTGGGGAGTCATGTCATCTGCTGGTGTTGGTCCATTGTGTTTTATTAAGTCCAAAGTCAGCACAGCCCTCTAGCAGGAAGTTCTAGAGCACTTCATGCTTCCCTCTGCTGACCAGCATTATGGAGATGCTGATTTCATTTTCCAGCAGGACTTGGCACCTGCCCACACTGCCAAAAGTACCAATACCTGGTTTAATGATCATGGTATCATTTGTGCTTGATTGGCCAGCAAACTTGACTAAACCAAACCCCATAGAGAATCTGTGGAGTATTGTCAAGAGGAAGAGGAGAGACACCAGACTAGGGTTGCAACCTCATCCCTTTAAACACATATTAACTACACAGGTTCTGAGGCTGATTAAGGTGGTAATTGAACTCACTTGATGCCTTACCTGTATTAAATTAGCCTCAGAACCTGTTAATTCATATGTTTTCGGGTTTAAAGGGATGAGGTGGCAACTCTACACCAGACCCAACAATGCAGACGAGCTGAAGGCCGCTATCAAAGAAACCTGGGCTTCCATAACACCTCAGCAGTGCCACAGGCTGATCCCCTCCATGCCACGCCACGTTGATACAGTAATTCATACAAAAGGAGCCCCGACCAAGTATTGAGTGCATACTATACTGTATATGGACATACTTTTCAGTAAGCCAACATTTCTGTATTAAAAATCCTTTTTTTTTAATTGGTCTTATGTAATATTCAAATTTTCTGAGATACTGAATTTGGGGTTTTCACTAGCTGTAAGCCATAATCATCAAGATTAAAAGAAATGCTTGAAATATATCGATCACTCTGTGTGTAACGCATCTACTGTATATAAAATATATGACTTTTTGAATTGAATTACTGAAATAAATTAACTTTTTTGATGATATTCTAATTTTATGAGATGCACCTGTATAAATATATATATATATATATATATATATATATATATATATATATATATATATATACATATGTTTTTGTGTCCGCACAGTTTTTCCCACTTCAGTATCAGTAGAACTCTCTCCTATCTTATTGACATGTTTTATGCTGAATACAAAGGAAAGAGAAATTTAAAAACAGAAGAATTGGACACGAGAAGAGATCTGAGTTGAAAAATAAAACAATCTGTTTCTTTAGTAAGAAGAAAACTGACTTTTGGGGTTATAAAGTTGTTGCCATGCATTCTTCTAAAGGAAAATAAGATAGCTTGCTTCTTTTCATCTGCCAGTCCCTTTTAAACCGCAGGTTTAGAGAGACTTTGCGTTGGAGGTGTCTATCTTCAAGTAAGCCGCTAACTAAAAATTCTGTTTTTCTCAGCAGAAGTTGCGATATGATGTGAAGGAGAAATATTCCAGGATGAACCCCAAAAGAAATGTCACTTGTATACGTTACAAAGAGACAGGCTGTGCTGAGTCTACCTGATTGTGGAACGCAGGCGACTTCTAGTAGCCAGGAAATAGTGCTTCCAATGACTTTGTACGATGTTTACTTTGGACTTGTGAAAAGAAGAGAATATGTGAAAGTTTTAGTTCGCGGTGATGAACTTAGAACGGTGACAGCTGACTCAGGCAAGATGAGAAAGAAATACGAAGTGTTTAGAGGAATCAGAACGTGATCTACCTTGTGAAGATGAAGGGGCATAAAGGATGTATGGGGGACATTTCAAGTGGTGATAAAAAAACACAAAAACAAACGTTTAACCACTTAAGGACCAGAAGATTTTCCCCCCTTAATGACCAGGCCAGTTTTTGCGATACGGCACTGCGTCGCTTTAACTGACAATTGCGCGGTCGTGCGACGCTGAACCCAAACAAAAAAATTTATGTCCTTTTTTTAAAAAAAATAGAGCTTTCTTTTGGTGGTATTTGATTACCTCTGCGGTTTTTATTTTTTGCGATATAAACATTTTTGGTAAAAATAGGGGATATATTTATGGTATTTTTATTATTTTTTTTACTAGTAATGATCAGCAATTTTTAGCAGGACTGCAACATTGCGGCAGACAGATCGGACACTTTTGACACTTTTTTGGGACCAATGACATGTATACAGCGATCACAGCTATAAATAGCCACTGATTACTGTATAAATGACACTGGCAGTGAAGGGTTTAACACTAGGGGGCGATCAAGGGGTTAAGTGTTCCCTAGGGAGATGTTTCTAACTGTATGGGGAGTGTACTGAGAGAGATCGCTGCTCCTGATCACTAGGCACAGCAGATCACTCTCTACTCCCCTGTCAGAATGGGCATCTGTCTCTTCACATTGACAGTTCCCCGTTCTGGCTCTCTGAGGAGCGATCGCGGGTGGCTGGCGGACACTGCGGCCAGTGGACACGCACATCGGCTCCAGGGTCGCGCCACACGCACGCGCCCCCTGTAGCTATTAAAGCGGCCTCTGTACAGCTACGGCGATTTGCGCAGGGGAGCCAACCTGCTGCCGTATAACGACGTCATCTAGTCAGCAAGTAGTTAGTATGTTGCAACTTACCAATCCTTACACATGTCTATCTACAGTGGGGACGGAAAGTATTCAGACCCCCTTAAATTTTTCACTCTATGTTATATTGCAGCCATTTGCTAAAATCATTTAAGTTCTTTCTTTTTTTTTCATTAATGTACACACAGCACCCCATATTGACAGAAAAACACAGAATTGTTGACATTTTTGCAGATTTATAAAAAAAGAAAACTTGAAATATCACATGGTCCTAAGTATTCAGACCCTTTGCTGTGACACTCATATATTTAACTCAGGTGCTGTCCATTTCTTCTGATCATCCTTGAGATGGTTCTACACCTTCATTTGGGTCCAGCTGTGTTTGATTATACTGATTGGACTTGATTAGGAAAGCCACACACCTGTCTATATAAGACCTTACAGCTAACAGTGCATGTCAGAGCAAATGAGAATTATGAGGTCAAAGGAACTGCCTGAAGAGCTCAGAGACAGAATTGTGGCAAGGCACAAATCTGCCCAAGGTTACAAAAATTTCTGCTGCACTTAAGGTTCCTAAGAGCACAGTGGCCACCATAATCCTTAAATGTAAGATGTTTGGGACGACCAGAAACCCTTCCTAGAGCTGGCCGTCCGGCCAAACTGAGCTATCGGGGGGCAGAGAGGAGCCTTGGTGAGAGAGGTAAAGAAGAACCCAAAGATCACTGTGGCTGAGCTCCAGAGATGCAGTCGGGAGATGGGAGAAAGTTGTAGAAAGTCAACCATCACTGCAGCCCTCCACCAGTCGGGGCTTTATGGCAGAGTGGCCCGACGGAAGCCTCTCCTCAGTGCAAGACACATGAAAGCCCACATGGAGTTTGCTAAAAAAACTCCTGAAGGACTCCAAGATGGTGAGAAATAAGATTCTTTGGTCTGATGAGACCAAGATAGAACTTTTTGGCCTTAATTCTAAGCGGTATGTGTGGAGAAAACCAGGCACTGCTCATCACCTGTCCAATACAGTCCCAACAGTGAAGCATGGTGGTGGCAGCATCATGCTGTGGGGGTGTTTTTCAGCTGCAGGGAAAGGACGACTGGTTGCAATCGAGGGAAAGATGAATGCGGCCAAGTACTGGGATATCCTGGATGAAAACCTTCTACAGAGTGCTCAGGACCTCAGACTGGGCCGAAGGTTTACCTTCCAACAAGACAATGACCCTAAGCACACAGCTAAAATAATAAAGGAGTGGCTTCACAACAACTCTGTGACTGTTCTTGAATGGCCCAGCCAGAGCCCTGACTTAAACCCAATTGAGCTTCTCTGGAGAGACCTAAAAATGGCTGTCCACCAATGTTTACCATCCAACCTGACAGAACTGGAGAGGATCTGCAAGGAGGAATGGCAGAGGATCCCCAAATCCTGGTGTGAAAAACTTGTTGCATCTTTCCCAAAAAGACTCATGGCTGTATTAGATCAAAAGGGTGTGTCTACTAAATACTGAGCAAAGGGTCTGAATACTTAGGACCATGTGATATTTCAGTTTTTCTTTTTTAATAAATCTGCAAAAATGTCAACAATTCTGTGTTTTTCTGTCAATATGGGGTGCTGTGTGTACATTAATGAGGAAAAAAATGAACCCAAATGATTTTAGCAAATGGCTGCAATATAACAAAGAGTGAAAAATTTAAGGGGGTCTGAATACTTTCCGTCTCCACTATATATATATATATATATATATATATATATATATATATATATATATAGATTATATTACCAAAAGTATTGGGATGCCTGCAATAGAAAATGGATGGCTGCATACCACCAGGGTACTGTAAAGTCCCTTTATTCTTGAATCATAAAAACATCAGATGACACCACAAGATGGTAACAAATACAGATGCAGGTAGATGCATTTCACACAGTAACCCTGTGCTGTGCTTACTCACAGGGTTAGCACAGGGTTACTGTGTGAAACGCGTCTACCTGCATCTGTATTTGTTACCATCTTGTGGTGTCATCTGATGTTTTTATGATTCAAGAATAAAGGGACTTTCCAGTACCTTGGTGTGCAACCATCCATTTTTCTATTGCATTTGTTGTGCGGCTTAGGCGTGCACCTGTGGGAGGAGTCCTTTCCCCAGCCTACCAGCCATTCATCACTCACCTGGAGCGGAGTTTCCTTTACCTATTGGGACGCCTGCCTTTACACGCATATGAACTTTAATGACATCCCAGTCTTGGTAGGATTCAATATTGAGTTGGCCCACCCTTTGCAGCTATAACAGCTTCAATTATTCTGGGAAGGCTGTCCACAAGGTTTAGGAGTGTGTCTATGGGAATGTTTGATCATTCTTCCAGAAGAGCATTTGTGAGGCCAGGCACTGATGTTGGACAAGAAGACCTGGCTCGCAGTCTCTGCTCTAATTCATCCAAAAGGTGTTCCATTGGGTTGAGGTCAGGACTTTGTGCAGGCCAGTTAAGTTCCTCTACCCCAAACTCGCTCATCCATGTCGTTATGGCTAATTTCACACTGAGGTGCTTTACGGGCGCTATAGCGATTAAAATAGCGCCTGTAAAGTGCCTGTAAAGCGCCTCTCCTGTCACACTGGCAGGGCGCTAAAAAAAAGTCCTGCAAGCAGCATCTCTGAGGCACTTTAGGAGCGGAGGATACACTGCTCCTAAAGCGTCCCTGCCCTTTGAAATCAATGGGAAGCGACGGCAAAACGCCAGTAAAGCGCCGCTTTCTGGGCACTTTTAACACTTTTTTGGCTGCTAGCGGGGGGGGGGGTTAAAAGCACCCCGATAGCGGCCAAAAAGCGCCGCAAAAATGATGGTAAAGCTTTACCGCCGACACCCCCAACGTCCCAGTGTGAAAGTACCCTAAGTACCTTGCTTTGTGAACTGGTCCAAATCATTTGGTGGAGGGGAGATTATGGTATGAGGTTGTTTTTCAGGGGTTGGGCTTGGCCCCTTAGTTCCAGTGAAGGGAACTCTTAAGGCGTCAGCATACCAAGACATTTAGAACAATTTCATGCTCCCAACTTTATGGGAACAGTTTGGGGATGATTCCTTCCTGTTCCAACATGACTGCGCACCAGTGCACAAAGCAAGGTCCACAAAGACATGGATGAGCGAGTTTGGGGTGGAGGAATTTGTAAATAAATTAGGACATTCAGTGAATAAAAGTAAGATAAAAAAATAAAGGAATATGAGTAAGATAATAAAAAAATAGACCTAAAAAAGAAAAATAAGAACTAAAAAAACGAGAGTTAATAAATACAGAGCTTTGCTTCATAATGGCACGGAGCTTCTAATGTATCATGCGGTGATACCTACCTTTGCATCGCATAAATTAATGATAAAGTAGAGCTACTTAAATATTCTTTCCAAGGGAAATATTTTGCCCTTTGTCCCTTTTATAACATAATGGATACCCAAATTATTATCTTGTTAATACTAAGCACATAGCCACTGAATGATTATCCTAAGTCGTATAATAAATAACCAAGTATATAAAACAACTACAAGTACAATTTGGATCTCAAAAGCGATTAATATTTATTTTACCTTATGTTGCATAAAAAAAAACATTATCCATCTTCGTCGCCGTTAAATCTCTCTGTTTTCAATGCAGTCATCTCGAAATGGAAAAAAAATGAAATTGATAATGCCTTGTTTACTTTCAGAAAGAAAAAAAAAAGGGGAAAACTGCAGTACTCGCAAGGCGAAAAGGTTACAAATGATTTGTCCTGCATTGATCAATTTGCTGGAGTTGTCTTTCCATTGTATTAATGGGCCTTCATTTTCTTTTATTTAGTTTTTTTTTTAATGCCGTCTCTTAAAAAGATCAATGGCTGGCTCTGCGAGAACCGTTGCACGGGCGAGCCTCATTTTCCCTTAAAATGTAAAAATACTTTATTTTTATTTGTAATAGAATGTCCTTTCTTTCTCTTCTTCTTACTTTCCGCCTCCCGCCGTGCCATTTTTCCTTGTCCCTTTGTTGCCATGTGTTTTAAAGGAAATTAATAGAAAAAAAAAAAAGAAAAAAAGAATGTCCAATTTTTTATTTTAAAATCCACCAACGCTACATCCAATAATGAATTTTCTTTCACCAATAAAACACCAGGACGCCAAACAGTAGGGGGGTTCTTATGTCATTCTGCAAGCGCCATTGTTTGATTACAAATATTTATATGAACTTGCCACGCGTTGGGCTTTCTTCCTTTTTATAATGATTTTGCAACTTCTGCTTTCCTTTCGACAAAGGAATTCTTGCAGAGTTGCTGAAAAGGTGACAGAGAAAGGGCAAACCTTTTTATTTCCCATTCTTCTGCAGAAGTTGTGGGGCTTTGACACATTTTAACGGGTGGGGAGTGAAAATGAACACATCTCCAAAGTTGTTCAGTGTTTCATGTTTTAAAAAGTGAAGCTTGGCCTTTAGAAACCCGTCTGGGGTTTTTTTTTTTTTTTTTGGAAAGTACTTCTTCAATCGGGAAAGTAAAGACCATGACTATTCCCAAAACATGCAAAGGTCCAGCCATTCTGAAAATGAACGTGCGGGACTACATAATGCCACTCCATAGGATCTCCAAATCAAATAGTCTCCATTAATATCATGCAGTGGAACACCTCTAAAACTCATTTATGTATGAGGCCTACTTATCATTTCTGATACTGGAGAGGTTCCATCGAAAAAAAAAAAAAATAGTAAAACAATACAAAGCTTATCACCCTTAATTAAACATTTCGGATACTATTTTAAATGATTCATCTTACCTCTTTGCTTTTATGTATATCTTTTCTATGCAAGGTTGACATTGACCCGCTCAAATGTGTAGTTAGAGGCTTGTGTGATAATAGGTTGTGAGGTTGTTTTAGCCATGCAGAGAGCTGTAGATTGACGCTCGCTGAGGCTGCATAATACTTAAATAGCGAAAACTGGGATAACTTACTATGAATTGTTTTGTCCTAATCAGTTGGGGTTAGTTCATGCTATTGTATAGATTCAATTTTTTACAAAGCGGCCTAGATGTTCTGATTGTGTACCTGCTGCTTATAAAAAAAAATAAAAAATCACACTAACCTGAAGACTACCGATACGTATTGTCGCCATAGTGTGTTCACTTTTACTTTGTATCTCGCCTCCCTTTGCATGCTGTGCTGAATACAATGCGTCATTTTGCTCTTTTGAGCAATAGATAGTCACTACTCACAGTAGAACCCATCGGGAACGAGAGTCCTTGTATCTGAAAGGGCCACATTTTACAACTCTGCAGAAGCTTGTTTAGTTTTCAGGAATAATGGAACCCCCTTTATGCAGCAAAGAACTAGCACACAATTCTTGGGTCCAGGGCACTGTGTTTGTTAATAATAATATTATTATTATTATTATTATTATATAGGATGTATAAAGCGCCAACAGTCTGTGCAGTGCTTTACAACATGAGGGCAGACAGTACACTTACAATACAAATCAATACAGGAGGGATCAGAGGGTCCTGCTCGTTAGAGCTTACAATCTAGAAGATTATTATTATTATTATACAGTAAATCCTTGGTTTGAGAGTAACTTGATTTGAGAGCGTTTTGCAAGACAAGTAAAATTTTTTACAAAATTGTGACTTGATATACAAGCGATGTCTTGATATACAAGTAGCGTCATGTCACAACTCAGGCCGCATACACACGGGCGGACTTTTCGACCGGACTGGTCCGACGGACTTCCGACGGACTTTTGAACGAACGGACTTGCCTACACACGATCACACCAAAGTCCCATGGATTCGTACGTGACTACATACGACCGGACTAAAATAAGGAAGATGATAGCCAGTAGCCAATAGCTGCCCTAGCGTCGGTTTTCGACCGTCGGACTAGCATACAGACGAGCGGATTTTTCGACCGGACTCAAGGCCGTCGGAAAGAATTGAAGCATGTTTCAAGTCCGTCAGATTTTCGACTGGAAAAGTCAGCTGAAGGTCCGATGAAGCCCACACACGGTCGGATTGTCTGACGGATTCGTTCCGTCGGACCAGTCCAGTCGAAAAGTCTGCTCGTGTGTAGGCTGCATGGGTATAAAAGACAAGAGAGGTGCCTCTTATGCCGTGTACACACGAGTGGAATTTCCGATAGAAAGAGTCCGATCTGAGCTTTTCATCGTATATTCCAACCCTGTATATGCCCCATCTGACTTTTTCTGTCAAAAATTCAGACGGACTTAGATAGAGAACATGTTCTATATTTTTCCAACGGAACAAATTACTATCGGAAAAAACGCTCGTCTGTATGCTGTTCCGACACACCAAGAACGACGCATGCTCTGAAGCAAGTACGAGACGGAAGCTATTGGCTACTGGCCAGGGCCGATCCCAGACGGGGTGCACGGGGTGCAGTGCACCCGGGCGCCAGAGAGGTGGGGGCGCTGAAGCACCAGAGTGCTCCCTTCCCTCCTCCTCTTGTTTGTGTCCGGCGGCGGCTCTCCGCCGGTGTTCTAAGAAGAAAGGCGCCGCTGTGTTTCCTGCTCAAGCCCCTCCCTCCTCCTGTCAGAGAAGGAGAGCAGCTAGCCGGAGATGAGATCGGAGGCAGAGCGGCTGGTTTATGTGTAGAAAGACCTGCCACACAGTGATGTTGCGTGGGGGGGGGGCAGGGTGGTCTGTGCCTGACACATTCTCCTCCTCTCTGTGTCTCTCACTCCTGCCTGCTGTGAACTGCTCTGCTCTCCGGGTGTTTTTATGTACAGTACCCTAATGGAGGGGGGGTCTGTACTAATAGAGGAGGGGGGTCTGTCCTGGGGTGTCTGTACTAATGGAGGGGGGTCTGTCCTGTGAGGGTCTATACTAATGGAAAGGGGTCTGTCCTGGGGCGGTCGGTACTAATGGAGGGGGGGTCTGTCCTGGGGGGTCTGTACTAATGTACTAATGGAGGGGGGTCTGTACTAATGGAGGGGGGTGTTTTGTCCTGGGGGTCTGTACTAATGGGGGGTCTGTACTAATGGAGGGGGGTCTGTACTAATGGGGGGTCTGTCCTAAAGGAGGGGGGGTCTGTACTAATGGAGGGGGGTCTGTCCTGGGGGTCTGTACTAATGGAGGGGGTCTATACTAATGGAGGGGGGCCTGTGTGGGCGGGCTGTACTAATGGAGGGGGGTCTGTACTAATGGAGGGGGGTCTGTCCTGGGGGGTCTGTACTAATGGAGGGGTCTGTACTAATGGAGGGGGGTCTGTCCTGGGGGGTCATTACTATGTCTGCAGTCTCTGACCATGTCCTGTAATATGATTGCAGTCTCTGACCGTCTCTTGTATCATAACTACAGTCTCTGACCATTTCCTGTATCATGTCTGCAGTCTCTGAGCATCTCCTGTACTATGTCTGCAGTCTCTGGACATCTCCTGTACTATATCTGCAGTCTCTGACCATCTCCTGTA
The DNA here is from genome assembly GCA_037952925.1 of Lithobates clamitans. NCBI lineage: Eukaryota > Metazoa > Chordata > Amphibia > Anura > Ranidae > Lithobates > Lithobates clamitans. The sequence goes on along the minus strand of JBBGZY010000133.1, from coordinate 5,734,436 downwards.
CTATGTCTGCAGTCTCTGACCATGTCCTGTAATATGATTGCAGTCTCTGACCGTCTCTTGTATCATAACTACAGTCTCTGACCATTTCTTGTATCATGTCTGCAGTCTCTGAGCATCTCCTGTACTATGTCTACAGTCTCTGACCATCTCCTGTATTATATCTGCAGCCTCTGACCATCTCCTGTATCATAACTACAGTCTCTGACCATCTCTTGTATTATGTCTGCAGTCTCTGACCATCTCCTTTACTATGATTGCAGTCTCTGACCATCTCTTGTATCATAACTACAGTCTCTGACCATCTCTTGTATTATGTCTGCAGTCTCTGACCATCTCCTGTACTATGGCTGCAGTCTCTGACCATGTCCTGTAATATGATTGCAGTCTCTGACCGTCTCTTTTATCATAACTACAGTCTCTGACCATTTCTTGTATCATGTCTGCAGTCTCTGAGCATCTCCTGTACTATGTCTGCAGTCTCTGGACATCTCCTGTACTATGTTTACAGTCTCTGACCATCTCCTGTATTGTATCTGCAGTCTCTGACCATCTCCTGTATTGTATCTGCAGTCTCTGACTATCTCCTGTATCATAACTACAGTCTCTGACCATCTCTTGTATTATGTCTGCAGTCTCTGACCATCTCCTTTACTATGTCTGCAGTCTCTGGCCATCTCCTGTACTATATCTACAGTCTCTGACCATCTCTTGTGTTATGTCTGCAGTCTCTGACCATCTCCTGTACTATGTCTGCAGTCTCTGAGCATCTCCTGTACTATGTCTGCAGTCTCTGAGCATCTCCTGTACTATGTCTGCAGTCTCTGAGCATCTCCTTTACTATGTCTGCGGTCTCTGGACATCTCCTGTACTATGTCTGCAGTCTCTGACCATCTCTTGTATTATGTCTGCAGTCTCTGACCATCTCCTGTATTATATCTGCAGTCTCTGACCATCTCTTGTATTATGTCTGCAGTCTCTGACCATCTCCTGTACTATGTCTGCAGTCTCTGACCATCTCTTGTATCATGTCTGCAGTCTGACCATCTCCTGTACTATGTCTGCAGTCTCTGACCATCTCCTGTACTATGTCTGCAGTCTCTGACCATCTCCTGTAATATGTCTGGGGGGTCTTTCTAACAGACTTTCTAACAGAAGCCATCTCTGTGTGCATCAGAGAGACCCCCTCCAGGTCTCATTAGTGTACGCTCTTCCTGTATTTTTTTTTATTGTTAAAAGATCATGGGAGGATCCCAGGGTAACAAAGACTTCTTAGGGGAGCATCTCTGTGTTTGAGTCATTGCCATAGAAACATTTGTAAAGGGGAGGAGTTGGTAAGACGACCACGCCCATGTGGGGGCGCCAGAAATATTTCTGCACCTAGGCGCCGGTGACCCTAGGATCGGCCCTGCTACTGGCTATTGAACTTCCGTTTTCTAGTCCCGTCGTACGCGTTGTACGTCACCGCGTTCTGGACGGTCGGAATTTGGTGTGACCGCGTGTATACAAGACAGTTTCAGCGGAATTCTGTCGGAAAAACCTGCAGAGTTTATTCCGACGGCAAAACCGGTCGTGTGTACAGGGCATAAGTGTAGCAATTTGGTTACATTTAATGAAGGTACAACATTTAGCAACTCACATGACTGATGATTAAAACAGGCACAATTAAGTATGCAGGCATCCGGGGTAATGCTGTCCACAGGCCATCCTCCGCACTGCCATTGACTTCGTCCCTTCCACGCTCCGCTTCACGAGTGCTTCAAGCCTCGTTTATAGATTGCTCTACTGCAGGGTAGTCACTATTACAGACTGACAGCGGTGAGAGCCGGCGGTGCGGAGTGAACCGCTTTACCCCAGATGCTTTGATATTTAGACGTGCCCCTTTTAATCATCAACCATGTGAGTTGCTAAATGTTGTGCCTTTGTTAAATGTAACCATATTGCTACACTTGGAGGCACCTCTCTTCTCTTTTATACTCTGTAGCTCCTGCTGGATTTTGCTTCTAATCCCCTTGTGGAGGCTTCCATTTGTGGATGGACATTTTATGGTTACACAACCTATCATATTGCTATAATGTTTTTTTATGGACTATAAACTGAAGGACTTATGAATAAATGGTTGTGGAACGAATCATTTGAGATTTATTATTTCTTATGGGGAGATTCACTTTGATATACAAGTGCTTTGGATTACAAGCATGTTTCCAGAATGGATTATGCTCGCAATGCAAGGTTTTACTATACAGCATTTATATCACACCAACAGTTTGTGCAGAGCTTTATATCATAAACTCCTTGAACGTCTGGTTTACAACCAACTGAGTGACCACCTCATTAAGAACAACCTTCTTGATCCCCTTCAATCTGGATTTCGCCCTCAACACTCCACAGAAACTGCTCTTTTAAAACTCACAAATGACTTACTAACTGCAAAAACCAACGGATACTATTCTGTACCCCTACTTCTGGACCTTTCAGCTGCCTTTGACACGGTTGACCACCCCCTCCTCCTCAAAAACTTTACTCCCTCGGTCTCCGTGACTGTGCTCTTCAGTGGCTCTCATCCTACTTATCCCAACGCACCTTCAGTGTCACTTACAATTCTACTTCCTCCACTCCTCTTCCCTTCTCTGTTGGGGTCCCCCAAGGTTCTGTTCTTGGATCTCTTTTATTTTCAATCTACACCTCTTCCCTGGGTCAGCTGATAGCCTCTCACGGCTTTCAATATCATTTCTACGCTGACGACACACAAATCTATCTCTCCACCCCTCAACTCACTCCATCAGTCTCCTCACGCATCACTAACTTACTAACCGACATTTCTGTATGGATGTCACACCACTTCCTCAAACTCAACTTGTGCAAAACCGAACTTATAATATTTCCTCTCCCACGTGCCACTTCCCCTGACTTCTCTGTCAAGAGCAATGGCACAACCATCCACCCGTCCCCACATGTCAGGGTACTAGGTGTTATCCTGGATTCTGAACTCTCCTTTCATCCCCACATCCAATCACTTTCCAAAGCTTGCCGCCTCAACCTCTGCAACATCTCTAAACTACGTCCCTTTCTAACCAACGAAACCACAAAGCTCCTGATTCACTCTCTGGTTATCTCTCGCCTCGACTACTGCAACTCCCTCCTCATTGGCTTACCTTTAAATAGACTATCCCCCCTTCAGTCCATCATGAATGCTGCTGCCAGACTCATCCACCTTACAAACCGCTCAGTGTCTGCTACCCCTCTCTGCCAATCCCTCCAATGGCTGCCACTCGCCAAACAAATTATATTCAAAGTACTAACAATAAGTTACAAAGCCATCCACAACTCTGCCCCCATCTACATCACTAGCCTAGTCTCAAAATACCAACCTAATCGCCATCTCCGTTCCTCCCAAGACCTCCTGCTCTCTAGCTCCCTCATCACCTCCTCCCATATCCACCTCCAGGACTTCTCTCGAGCCTCGCCCATCCTAACTTGACCCTCCCTCCTAGATTGTAAGATCTAACGAGCAGGGCTCTCCGATTCCCCCCTGTATTGAATTGTATTGTAATTGTACTGTCTGCCCTAATGTTGTAAAGCGCTGCGTAAACTGTGGGTGCTATATAAATCCTGTATAATAATAATAATAAAGGGAGACAATATAGTTACAATATACACTCACCGCCCACTTTATTAGATACACTTTGTTAGTACCGGGTTGGACCCCCTTTTGCCTTCAGAACTGCCATAAAGTGATTGTAAAGTCTCGTGTTTTTTTTTTTCAATAAATATAACAAACATGTTATACAGTGGAACCTTGGTTTATGAGTAACGCGGTTAACGAGCGTTTTGAAAGATGAGCAACTTTTTTTTTAAATCCTCGGTTTGCGACTGTTGTCTCACAAAACGAGCAGAATGCAAGCCTGTTTTTTTATTGTAAATAGATCACATCACAAAGATAAGTGCAGCGTTTCGGAGCCGCGCAGGACCCCTTCGTCAGGCAGGTGGTGAGTGTCTCAGCCAATCAGGAGGGAGAGTCTCTGACGGCGGAGACATTCACAGACATCGCTGGATAGAGAGGGGGCTCAGGTAATTATGGGAGTGCTGGGGCAGCTGCACACAAAAGGCTTTTTATCTTAATGCATAGAATGCATTAGGATATAAAAACCTTCTGACTTTACAACTCCTTTAATTCTTGGCGGCATAGATTCAACAAGGTGTTGGAAACATTCCTCCGAGATTTTGGTCCATAGTGACATGATAACATCACACAGTTCCTGCAGATTTGTCAGCTGTACATCCGTGATGCGAATGCCCCCGTTCCACCACATCCCAAAGAAGCTCGATTGAATTGAGATGTGGTGAGTGTGGAGACCATTGGAGTACAGTGACCTCCAGTGGTGAGATGATTGGAGCTTTGTGACATGGTGCATTATCCTGCTGGAAGGAGCCATCAGAAGATGGGGACACTGTAGTCATAAAGGGATGGACATGGTCAGCAACAATACTCAGGTAGGCCGTGGTGTTTAAATGATGCTCAATTGGTAGTAAGGAACCTAAAGTATGCCAAGAAAATATCCCCCCCCCCCCACACCATTACACCACCACCACCAGCCTGAACCTTTGATACAAGGCAGGATGGATCCATGCTTTGTTATTTACGCCGAATTCTGACCCTACCATCTGAATGTCGCAGCTGAAATCGAGAGTCATCCGACCAGGCAACATTTTTCCAATCTTCTATTGTCCAATTTTGGTGATCCTATGCAAATTGTAGCCTCAGTTTCCTGTTCTTTGCTGACAGGAGTGGCACCCAGGGTGGTCTTCTGCTGCTGTAGCACATCTTCTTCAAGGTTTAATGTGTTGTGCATTAAGAGATGGTATTCTGTATACCTTGGGTGTAAGGAGTGATTATTTGAGTTACTGTTGCCTTTCTATCATCTCGAACCAGTCTGCCCATTCTTCTCTGACCTCTGGCACCAACAACCAAGCCACGTTCAAAGTCACTTAAATCCCCTTTCTTCCCCATTCTGATGCTCAGTTTGAACTTCAGCAAGTCGCTTTCACTCCATCTAAATGCCAAAATGCATTGAGTTGCTGCCATGTGATTGGCTGATTAACAATTTGTGTTACCAAGCAATTGAACAGGTGTACCTAATAAAGTGGCCAGTGAGTGTAATTAAATACAATGTCAATGGACACAACAGGGGGGTTCAGGAGCGAGCATGCACAAGTGCCCCCATGGGAAGCAGCTTACCATGGGGGCACTGGACATAGAGCAGCCAGGAGCGCGGTTTGGGAACCCGAGAAGAGGAGGTTCAGGTCCGCTCTGTGCCATTGCCATAGTTTGCCAACAGTCTCAAAACATTTTTCAGGACACGTTTTTTCTGTGGGCGGGTATTATTTAAATTAGGGGACGGGGTATTCATTTGTAGGCTTGGTCTAGTAGGAGGGGAAAAATGCTGTGTGTGGATTAAGCCGCGATGAAATATGGGTGTAGTTTAAATTACGCTAAATATTTGGCGTGGCTTAAAGGGGGTGTGGTTAAATAGAGTCTGAGATGACTTGCATAGTGGAGAATGTGGTAATATATAGGGGAAAAAAAGCAAAAGAGGGATAGAGAAAGAAAGAAAGAAAGAAAGAAAGAAAGAAAGAAAGAAAGAAAGAAAGAAAGAAAGAAAGAAAGAAAGAAAGAAAGAAAGAGAAAAAAAGAGATGGAGGGAGAGAGAAAGAAAGAAACAAACAAACAAAAATAGAGGAATGGAGGGAGAAAGAGAGAGAGAGAAGAAAAAAAGAAAGAAAGAAAGAAAGAAAGAAAGAGTGATGGAGGGAGAGAGAAAGAGAAAGAAAGATGAAGGGAGAAAGAAAGAAAGAAAGAAAGAAAGAAAGAAAGAAAGAAAGAAAGAAAGAAAGAAAGAAAGAAAGAAAGAAAGAAATAGAGGGAGATACAAACAAACAAAAGAGTGATGGAGGGAGAGAGAAAGAAAAAGAAAGAGAAAGAAAAATGGAGGGAGAGAGAAAGAAAAAAAGAAAGAGAAAAAAATAAAGAGAGAAGGAAAGAAAGAAATGGAGGGAGAGAGAAAAAAAAGAAAGAAATATGAAGGGAGAGAGAAAGAAAGAAAGAAAGAAAGAAAGAAAGAAAGAAAGAAAGAAAGAAAGAAAGAAAGAAAGAAAGAAAGAAAGAAAGAAAGAAAGAAAAAGAAAGAAAGAAAGAGCGATGGAGGGAGAGAGAAAGAAAGAGAAAGAAAGATGAATGGAGAGAGAAAGAAAGAAGGAGAGAAGGAAAGAAAAGAGAAGGTAAGAAAGAATGAGGGATGGAGGGAGAGAAAGAGAAGGAACGAAAAAAGGAGAGAGAGAGAGAGAGAGAGAAGAAAGAGAAAGAAAGATGGAGGGAGGGAGAAACAAAGGAAGAGAGAAGGAAAAAAAGAGAAGGAAAGAAAGAATGAGGAATGGAGGGAGAGAGAAACAAAGAAAAAAGAAGAGAGAGAGAAAGAGAGAGATGGCCCGGGATGACACCTTTGCCAACCATCCGACCATGCTCATGCCGTACCAGGTAATGGTGGAGCGGCGCTGCTTTTTTTTATGGGGGATCAGACCCACCGGGCCAGTCCGCCCCTGCCCATGACAATGCCTAGTTTTTGGGATTCTGCCCGGGACATGCGCACACCAGTCTGATTTCCGGGACTGTTGGCAGGTAGGTAGGTATAGAGATGTTTGTTATTTAAAAATAAATAAATAAATAAAACTTCCACAACCACTTTAATCTGTGCAGAAGCAAGACCTAACTTCCCGACAAACTATTTAAATGGACATTAAACGTGGGGTTAGGCTTTAAACAAAACTTGAGTCAACTGCAAATATAACCCACCCTAGCAGAAGATTACATAAACTAGCAGCTTCAACTTTCATAAACTTTTTTCAGGAAAGAAAGCTGTGGACAATTCATTTAGACTTACATATTAGAACTGTGAGGGAATTGGATGGCACACTTTACAGGTACTTTGTATGCATGATTATGAGCAGACTGAACTTCCAAACACATCCTGTTCTCTTCTTTAGTCTGTGCTGGTGACAAGCCATTCAAGTCCTCATCTGCATATCCCTCAGAGCCTGCAACAGACTGCAGATTGAGTCTCGGTGCTCCGGAAGCTGACACAGCTCTGGCAAACAAGGGAGAACTGTCAAAACCAGCAGTCCATTAGAGGAGGAACAAGAAGGAAAAAAAAGAAGAACTGAAGACTATAGGGTTTAAGGATGTAAAAGAAATCGCTATAGCTATGAAGGAGAAATATATATATATTTCCCTGCAGGCCAAGCTATAGTCTAGGTATTATTGTCCCTGCTATAGCAGGTGGCAGTACAGGTTAAAAAAACACACAAATGCTTATAGAAAATGCGGAAAATAAAGGAAACTCCAGAGACTTGGAGAGGCCCAATTAACTAGCATGCACAGCTACATGTGTCATACTCAGTGCTACTTACGTGCCCTGTCTTGTGAACCAATAAATGCGTGAAAAGGAGAGAAAAAAGGTATCGCAGGAAAAAAAAAAATAGACATTTATTAGTAACTGGTGATTTCAACATTAGTTCTGCCTATCAAATCTTTTATTATAATATCACTATTAATGCATCATAATAATTTGTGAAAAAAACAATGCCATACTTGAATATTATTGGTCACCACATTCCAACAAACAATATACAGAGCTTGCAGAGGAAACCACATTATTATTATTACTATACAGGATTTATATAGCGCCAACAGTTTGCGCAGCGCTTTACAAAATCATCTAACCTAACTTTTCGCAGCCTGTTCTAATATTCCCAGCACACCGCCAGGACTTCACTTGACGAACCTGTTTTAATGAGCTGGTCAAAGCATTTTCAATACATGTTAAGGCCAATGGGATTGTAATGTAATTCCTATACAAAAATAATGCGTTACAGTTAAAAATACACAATGTAAATAGCAACAGTTCAACCCACTATGTTAACTTTTCTGTAACAGGAATGCACCTTTAAAGAAATGATTTTTTTCATTTCCCCATGCAGTGGGGCGGTGTCCGCACTGCATGGGTTAACTGCTCGTTTTTGTCTAGAGCAGTGATGGTGAACCTTGGCACCCCAGATGTTTTGGAACTACATTTCCCATGATGCTCAACCCCACTGCATGAGCATCATGGGGAATGTAGTTCCAAAACATCTGGGGTGCCAAGGTTCGCCATCACTAGTCTAGGCCATAGGTGTGCACACAGGGTGTGCCGGGTGTGCCTGGGCACACCCTAATCACGTTGTGCTGCACATATTCTCCCTGTTGCTTGGCTGCAGAAAAAGGGACTGGGGAGTTCCTGTCCTCAGTCCCTTTCTCTGTTTAAAAAAGTGAGACATCTGTTTAGACTCCTGCTATTTCACCAAAGCCCCCCAATGGGTCTCCTAAAAAAAATTGTAAAAAAAATAATAATAATAAATTACAGTAGTACCTTGGATTACAAGCATAATTCGTTCCAGAAGCATGCTTGTAATCCAAAGCACTCGTATATTAAAGCAAGTTTCCCCATAGGAATCAATAATTTGTTCCAGTGTCACTTCTAGTGTATGCAGTACCGCTCGTGGCCAGAGGTTAGGGGGGGCGCCTGAGACACTCTGAAAAACTCAGATACGCTCGGAGACCACTTGGAGACGCTCGGAGACACTCGTTGGTGCTCTGATTGTCTCCAAGCATCTCCGAGCGTCTCCGCGTGTCTCCGAGCATCACCGGCGCCCCCGCACCTCTGGCCACATGCGGTACTACACACCCCAGAGGCTTGAATCCTGCTCGTCTTGCGAGACCACGCTCGCAAATCGAGTCAGCAGTTAAAAAAATAAATTGCATGTATTGCGAAACGCTCGGAAACAGCACTACTCGCAATCCGTGGTTTTACTGTATGGTGAAAAAATTGTAAAAAAATAATACAAATAAGAGAAAAGTGAAAAAAGTTATAATAAAAAATATAACAAAAATAAACTACTGACACCAACCTCTACTCTACCCAACTGACATCGTCCCCTGCTCTACTGATATATATGTATATATATATATATATATATATATATCCTCTGAGCACAAGATCGGTCCCTGCCTCTTCTACCCCCCCCCCCCGCACTCTAGAGGTCTTGTGAATGGACTGTTCCTGACGTCATCACGCCCATAGACAGGCTCTGGATGTGAAGACGACAGGAACAGTCCAACATTATATGCAGGAGAGTGCGGATTAGGCAATTATAACCTCTCAGTGTGCCCCTAGACAAAACAAGCAGTTAAACCATGCAGTGCGAGCACAGCCCCAGTGCATGAGAGACAAAAAAATGAATGGAATTCTTTAACCGCTTGCCGACCAGCCGCCGTCATTTTACGGCGGCAGGTCAGCACAATCCCGCGAACCTTCATAGATATACATCGGCTCGCCGGAACAGGATAGCAGGCGCGCATGCCCACTGCACAGCGGGGGGTGCCGATGCTCATGGCCAACGGTCGCAGTGACCGCCGGCCACGAGCGATCGCGAGCAGGAGACACAGAACAGGGACGAGTGTGTGTAAACACACACTTCCCTGTCCTGTTCAGTTAGAATCACCTCCCAGGAAGCACAGTTAACCCCTTGATCGCCACCTAGTGTTAACCCCTTCCCTGTCAGTGACATTTTTACAGTAATCATTGCATTTTTATAGCACTAATCGATGTATAAATGCCAATGGTCCCAAAAAGGTGTCAAAATTGACCGATGTGACCGCCATAATGTAACAGTCATGATAAAAATCACAGATCGCTGCCATTACTAATAAAAAAAAAAATAATAATAATAAAAATGCTATAAATCTATAAATCCCTATTTTGTAGACACTATAACTTTTGCGCAAACCAATCAATATGCACTTATTGCAATTTTTTTTACCAAAATTATGGAGAAGAATAAACTGAAGAAACTGAGAAAAAAATAAGCTTTTTTAAAAATAAAATGGGAATATTTATTATAGCAAAAAGTACAAAATATTGTGTTTTTTTCAAAATTGTCGCTCTTTTTTTGTTTATAGTGCAAAAAAATAAAAAACAGAGGCGATCATACACCACCAAAAGAAAGCTCTATTTGTGGGAAAAAAAGGACGTCAATTTTGTATGGGTGCAAAGTCGCACGACCGCGCAATTGTCAGTTAAAGTGGTTATAAAGGCTGGTAAAAAAAAAAAAAAACCCTACAAGACAAAGGCAGAGTGAGCTAGTATGCATAGCATACTAGCTAATTATGAATTACTTACCTGAGAACGAAAGCCGGCGACATCTCTCCCGGGGGGGTTACTTCCGGGTATCGCTGTGATTGGCCGGAGCCGTGATGCGCGGCAGCTATGAGTAAGCACTTTGTGTAAGTGTGAAACGCGTCAGCTGTTGTGCTGTACCACCCCAGTGGTGCCCCATGTACCCCATGATCCTGTTTCACGTATAAAAGAAGAATTTAATCAACTTACTCCGGTGTACGGCAGTCCAGATCTTTTCATCCATCCACACCTAACGCCGCGCACACTGAAGCAACGGCACATACGTGCCGTTGCTTCGGTTTGCCCCAGTGCGCATGTCATCGGCACATGCAGAGGACAGGGATATCTCCTAAACCGTGCAGGTTTAGTAGATATCCTGGGTAGCTACAGGTAAGCCCTATTATAGGCTTACCTGTAGCATAAAGTTGTTGTAACGGGTTTACAACCATTTTAAAGCGACGCAGTGCCGAATCACAAAAAATGGCCAAATCTTTCGGGGCTGAAGAGGTTAAAGCTGGAATCCATGCACAAAAACGAATTTAAATATATTCCCCAATAGCCACAAGATCTATAAATCCACTTTGTGTGCACCAAATACTTTCCAGATATTACCTTATACAAGTAGCAGTGACATCATTACTGTACTGTACATAGCCTGCTCGAAAAGCAGAGCTGTGGGAGGGACCCAGCAGGCTCCACCCACCACAGGCTGCCTGCAAAGAACTACAGAGGGGGGCGGAGACAAGACCAGTCATCCTGCACAAGGAGAGAGAGAGAGAAGCAGTGACCGGTCTTTATTACAGGAAGCTGTTGCTCAGAGGACATTTTGCTAATTGGATTGCTGCACAGATCTCGAACAAATACACAAAGCACACTAAGATTCACTGAGGGATACACATGACTTGTATTTGGATGATCTTATCTCAGATGTTCAGATTTAAAGAACAGTTCTGTAAAAGAATAATTAGGCCTTACTGAGTTTAAATGTCTTCAGCCATGCTCCTCACCTAGTCTTATGCCGTGTACACACGACCGGTTTAGCCGTCCTACTAAACTCCCACGGTTTCTCCGACGGAACTCCGAAAGAATTCCATTCAAGCGGTCTTGCCTACACACGGTCTACTCAAAGTCCGATCAAAGTCTGACCGTCCAGAACGTGGTGACCTACAACACTTATGACGGGACTAGAAAAAGGAAGCTCAATAGCCAGTAGCCAATAGGTTCCGTCTCGTACTTGCTTCAGAGCATGCGTCTTTTTTGGTCCGTCGGACCAGCATACGGACGAGCGGTTTTCCTGATAGGAATTGGTTCCGTCGGAAATATTTAGAACATGTTCCATTTCTAGGTTCGTCAGATTTTTCAGAAAAAAAAGTCAGATGAGGCCTACACACAATCGGTATATACAATGAAAAGCTTCCGTCTGACTTTCTCTGTCGGACATTCCGATCGTGTGTACGCGGCATTAGTTATACTGTTCGTTATTTGAGATTAACTAGGCATCATTGAAATATTATATAGCACAATAGATTATCCATGGTCTTATAACAGATGTAAAAGTCCTGAACTCACAGTGAGCCAATTGTTTGCTGAATACCAGATAAAAATCCATATCGCCCTTGGCCATTTCTTCACTTTTTCTTAAAGCAGCAGGATCCCACAGAAAGGGCAATTTTTGATTACAACTGGTATATGTGGAACCTAAAGCTCTAATAAGACACAGTTATGATGTAGGGATTGGTGGGAGGTTAATGGCAAGTGCAGGACTCTCACTTTTTCAGTTGACTATGTATCTTCGCAGCTTTGAGTTTTTACACCACCAATTAGCTACAAGCCTGACTAAATGACCTGAACTGACATTCCTTGGTTTCCATATTTAATCCAAGTGTGAAGAGGGCAGAGATACCGTGGCTCATTTTATCTTCGTTATCTTCTATATGTGTAATTTATCACATAAGGATGCAAATGTGAAGTGTCAAAGATCTCTGACAAAAGTGTGGCATCAAAACTGGCCCGGGGAGAAGGTATATCAGTAAGGTCTAACTTTGGTGATGGATTTTAGGCTGGTCTAACTAGGTTCTGCAATCTATTCATTGATAACACAGAAGAAGACCAAAAATGCCTCCAGTGTATATTGAAGGCAGCAGTTGGTGTGTCATGTAATGAACTGTCTATAAAAAGTGTCTTTTATTAAGTAAAGAAGTTACTGACAAGACAGTATATACCCGGAGAGCACAGAACTGGAGTTTTAAGCTGCAGAAAAATCAATCAAAAGCAATATTTAGCAAAAAAAAAAATATAGAAAATGTTATTACATAGATATTATAAAACAATTTATAAAATTCAGGCCATATCAACCCAATGGTCAAGGTACAAAAGTGTGATTGCCTCTGCATGTTTCACCACAAACGTGGCTTCTTCTGGAGCTTTTGTAGAACCTTGTTATTTAATATTTAACACTAAAACAGAAAAAAATAAAATCAGTTTGGTATCTTTAATAATTAGCAATATATCCATATAGGGACTGAATATTGGTACTTAATGATACATTTACATTATGAACATCACATTTAGATTATCTGATGGATACACTCTCACCCTTTTAAATTGATCTTAGTCCCAAATGATCCCCTAGACCCATCAAGAGGTTATATGGGTCTAGGGCAGTGATGGCGAACATTGGCACCCCAGATGTTTTGGAACTACATTTCCCATGATGCTCATGCACTCTGCAGTGTAGTTGAGCATCATGGGAAATGTAGTTCCAAAACATCTGGGGTGCCAAGGTTCACCATCACTGGTATAGGGGATCATTTGGAACTAAGATCAATTTAAAAGGGTGAGAGTGTATCCATAGTGGCCGGTGACAGAGCTTCCATAGGTAGGGCGGTCTGGTACATTATGCACTCTGCAATCATTTGGGTCCCTATCTTAGGCCGCTGCAGAACTGAACCTGTCCTAGGGACCTAGACTGGAACCAAGGTGTGCAAGGCCTCACAGAGTATTTGCGGGGGCTCCCCTTCCAGCCTAAGAGCTAAAGTTTGAGAATTGTGCGTTGAAATGCTATCCCTCCATGGTGGCCGGTGAGGGAGCTTCCATAGGTAGGTTGGCCTGACACGTCATGCACTCTGTAATCAGTTGGGCCCCTACCTTAGGACCCCCTGCAGAACTGAACCTGTCTTATGGACCTGGACTAGGACGAATGTATGAGAGGCCTTGTGGAGTATCTGCGGTGGCTCTCCTGCTAGCCTATGAGCTAAAGTTTGTGAATTATGTGTTGAAATTATATCACTTGGTAGTGGTTGGTAACGGAGCTTCCACAGGTAGGGTGGCCTGGCACGTCATGCACTCTGCAGTCAGTTGGGCCCCTATCTTAGGATCCACTGCAGAACTTGTCCCATGGACCTAGACTAGAACGAAGGTATGAGAGGCCTCCTGGAATATCTGTGGTGGCTCCCCTTCTAGCTTACGAGTTACGAGCTAAAGTTTGAGAATTTATTGTGTGTTGAAATGTTGGTGGAGGAAATCAGTGTTCAACACTGTTTACCTCAAAATGACTCTGTAGTCAGTGCCGGGACAGGTGTCACTGGCAAGTGAAAGGACGTAAACCTTCCATATGTGGAGCCCAGTGAAGTAATTTGGCCTTTAGCCATGAGGGGGCAAGGAACCCACATGAGTAACAGTATCATTATTAACATCATGTAGTTCCCCCCATGCTAACACACTGATTGGGAGGAGAAGTATTTAGAGTCTTCTATAGTAGGGACTACTTCTTGAATTTTTTTTTTTGGGGGGGGGGAGTAAAATTTCACTGCACCTGCAGTAATTGAGACATGGTATGCACGTCTAACCATTCTTTGATGTCTGTGGTCCACTTTAAGTTGTCAAGCCCAAGGTTATGTTGTCAGAAATCATGCTTTATCTGGTATTGTAAAAAGACACGCTCTCACCCGTAAAGTATGAAAGGCTCCGTTTTATTTCCCGTCACTGTCAGAAAGCGGCCAGCTCTATTCAAGACTAAAGCCTACAGTATAGTGTATGATTTTGATGGGCAGAACAATTATGAATGCACTTTTATATACATTTTTAATTCTGCATTAATTCACTTGTCACTTTTCCGGCACCATCTGCGGCAATGACAGCTGTGCTCCCTGCGTGTAATCTAGACAGGTGAAAAGGTGTGTTTTTTTTCTGTATTTACCTAAAGTCATAGAATTTTCCCCGTTTTTGATCTTACCTTAGACAGAACAAAAGACATTTATTTTTCCAATCTCCAAGACGTCTGTTTCTGCTATATATGTGTTCGTGGCGTTCTCTTAGGAAGATTCCTCCAGGAGGCTTTAGCTTCCTTCTTTAAACTGTCTGCTCGATACTGAATGTTGACTAATGAAAGCTTTAGGGAAATGCCTTAAACAAACAAGGAGAAATGGTTCTTGGGGGCTGCGAGCATCGCGCTGGCCTGATTCTGAAGACTATGTGCGCCGCGTACAATGAACACCGAACGCCGGAATCTTTTTCCGCACATTCCTAAAGATTCTTTGCTCTCTAATAATGAATATTCAGCATTTTTCCCCCTTCATCTGAAAAAAAAAAAGAAAAAAAAAAATCCCCTGACTGAGTCTGCAGAGATGAGATAGAAGCATCAATATTAAGCTCTTCTTTTACTGTCATTGGGACTTAGGACTTGTTAAGACTGCGTGGTACTGAAACTCTCTGATAGACAGCAGGTTGTAAGGGGCAGTTTGCAGATTGGCAATCCTCTCCCTTTAATTAGAGTTCACTGAAAGTACAGGGGGGACCAAAGAATGCAGCCTACGCAAAGAAAGGAGTCTAGTACTTGTCTAGTTTATGTGAAAAATGCAGAAAAACATATACAAGGCAGACCTTCATTTTTAAATTGAATATATCCGACCTGTGGTTTATTTGTGAGGATGCGAAAGAGGTTTTTCAGTAGAGTGCCCCTTTGCTAGTAAGCGGCCAGCAGGAACCTGTTCTTTCTTTGGATGGGGTCTTGATTGATTATGGCACACAGGGCTGCTATTAGAATCAATGAAAACCTTACAGCCCCCCCCCCCCCAAAAAAAAATACAGTTTACTATGCTTAATTTATGAATTAACACAGTGTGTGATCTGTACCAATCACTCATTATATTTATTCAGGAATGGAAGGGTCTGGTAAATGTGACAAAATGAGTTGTGTGAAAAAGTATTTGCCCCCTTTCTGATTTTTTTTTTGCATATTCGTCAATTAAATGACTCAGATCATCAAACAAATGTTATTATTACACAAAGATAACCTGAGTAAATACAAAATGCAGTTTTTAAATGATGGTTTCATTTATAAGGGCAAAAAAGCTGTCGAAACCTGCCTTTATGTGAAAAAGTAAATGCCTCCTAAACCTAATAACTGGTTGTGCCACCCTTGGCGGCAACAACTGCAATCAAGCGTTTGCGATAACTGGCAATGAGTCTTTCACATTGCTGTGGAGCAATTTTGGCCGACTCTTCTTTGCAGAAATGTTTTAATTCAGCCACATTGGAGGGTTTTCCAGTATGAACGGCCAGTGTAAGGTGATGATACAGCATCTCAATTGGATTTAATTGAGCCTTTGACTAGGCCACTCCAAAACCAAAATTTTGCTTTGTTTGAAACATTTGGAGGTGGGCTGCTGTGTTTCGAATTATTGTCTTGCTGCATAACCCAAGTGCACTTGAGCTTGAGGTCACAAACTGATGGCCAGAAATTCTCCTTTAGGGTTTTCTGGTAGAGCTCAGAATTGATGGTTCCATCAATTATGGTAAGTGTCCAGGTCCTGATGCTGCAAAACAGCCCCAGACCGTCACGCTACCACCACCATGTCTGACTGTTGGTATGATGTTCTTGTTATGAAATGCTGTATTAGTTTTATGCCAGATGTAACGGGACGCACACCTTCTTAAAAGTAAAATTTTTATCTCATCAGTCCACAGAATATTTGCCTAAAAGTCTTGGGGATAATCAAGATGTTTTTTGGTAAATGTGAGATGAGCCTTTGTGTTCTTTTTGGTCAGCAGTGGCTTTGGCCTTGGAACTCTCCCATGGACGCCATTTTTGCCCAGTCTCTTTCTTATTGTTGAATCATGAACACTGATCTTACCTGAGGCCAGTGAGGCCTGCAGTTCTTTAGATGTTGTTCTGGGTTCTTGTATGACCTCCTGGATGAGTTGTCGTCAATATTTGTAGGCCGGCCACTCCTGGGAAGGTTCACCACTGTTCCAAGTTATTTCAATTTGTGAATAATGGCTCTCCCCGTGGTTCACTGGAGTTCCAAAGCCTAAAGGATGGCTTTGAAACCGTTCCTAGACCGATACATGTACATTACGTTGTTTCTAATCTGTTTTTCAATTTTTTTAGATTGTGGCACAATGTGTGGCTTTTTGTGATCTGTTAGCGTGCTTCACTTTGTCAGACAGCTTCTATTTATGTGATTTCTTGATTCAACAGGTCTGTCAGTAATCAGGCCTGGGTGTGGCAAGTGAAATTTAACTCGCTTTCCAAAAAGTTAATTTATGATTCAGCATGGGAGGGGGCAATTACTTTTTCACAGGCAGGTTTGAACAGCTTTTTTCCTTTAATAAATGAAATAATAATTTAAAAACTGCATCTTGGATTTACTCGGGTTATCGTTGTGTAATATTAACATTTGTTTGATGACCTGAGTCATTTAAGTGTGAGAAATATCCAAGAAAATAAAAAATCAGGAAGTGGGCAAATACTTTTTCAGACAACTCTATTTACGAGACCCTTCCCCCACTCTTCATCGTGAAGGATCCTATTGTGTGCTTTCAACTGCAGATGAGGGAATTGACTTTGCCACCCGGTAGTCTATTTAAATCAGTGCAAAGCTCAAGATCATTGTTAAGTAGTAGTCAGCTCTTGTGACCAGACCCTGCTACTTCTGTGTTCTACCCGCTTTGCCCTCTTACATCACTTGATCTTGATTACCTGACCTCTGACTTGTTACTTGACTCTGCAACCTGCTTATCATGTTGGCTCATCTCATGTTATACTGACCCCAGCCTGGCTCCTGTTTACGCTCTGAATCTGCACCTCCGCTGCCCGACTGTTGCCAACCTCTACTCGTCTGACCACAGTTCTGTCTTCTGCATTTTCAAGCCCTGTGATGACATCCAACACAAGTTCCTGCTCTTGTTCAACTTTAATTTATTAGTCAAGTCCAGTGGTTGTAAAGATAGAAGTTTTTTTTTGTATCTTAATGCATTCTATGCATGACCTGAGTAGAGGAGGATCGGGGCCGCGCTGTGCCAAACCACTACACAGAGGAGGTTAGTATAACATGTTTGTTATTTTTAACAAAAAAAAAATGAGACTTTAGTATTACTCAACAAGTGAAAATAAAGAAAACTTAAAAGAGGAGTATGGGAATCATTTTTTTTAATCATACTTACCTAGGTGGATGCAGCATTGGTCCAATGCTGCTACTGTCCCCCTCCAGCTCTAAGGGCTAGTTTACACTTGTTTCAAAACAAGGCTTCGGACAGGATTTGTTAAAGCTCTCTGAATGCCAGTCAAAGCTCCTGTTGCTAAATGAAATGGTTAGCTTACAGCCCTGCTTACACCTTGCTTTTGCTTGGTGCTTTGATGAGGCTTCGATGAGACTTTGGTGGGGCTTCAATTAGACTTTTGATGAGGCTTTGTGTGGCTTCGATGAAGCTTCAGTGGGGCTTCGATGAGGCTTTGGTGAGGCTTTGTGTGGCTTCGATTAGAGGCTTCAATGAGGCTTTGGTGGGGCTTTGGTGGGGCTTCGATGAGGCTTTGGTGAGGCTTCGTGTGGCTTTAGTGGTGCTTCAAGCGAGCTTTGCAATAGACTTCTATGGAGGCTTTGAAGACGCTTTGAAGCACAACTAAAGTGACATGGGGTATCATTTTTGAAGCAAAGCTGAAGCAAAAACAAACCAAAGGCAAGGTGCACTCCCATCCATATGTCCGGCCCCTTCCAGGGCACCGGATGCATGGATTCCAATGTAGGGGGGCTGTTTTTTTGAAGCACCAATAAGAGCCAGAGGCTCTAATAGGCTTCAATATAGGGTGGGCTCAGGTCACAGAGACTATGCTTCAATCCCACCCAGGTGTGTTACAACAGCGAATGAATATTCGCTGTTGTAACACTGATCCTCCTCCCGGCCCAACAGGAAGCCGGTTTTGACACCAGTCACCCGATTGGCTGAAAGTACAGGCGATCCTATTGGATGCTTAGGAGGAGGAAGGGAGGATCTGGAAGCCGCCATGAAGGAGAGGACACTCTCCTCTGCCTGTCACCTGCCGCCACCCATGGGGTAAGTGCCGGAGTGATCGGCAAACAGCGAGGGGGGGGTGGGTGCCGCTCGAGGGAGGGTGGTTGTTTGCTGCTCCCCCTGCCAAAAAAAACCCCACTAGCCACCACTGCTAGCAATTAATGTGTGTTGAAGCCGAAGCAAGTGTAAATGAGCCCTAACACTGAGAACTGAGCGATCAAACACCGCTGTCACAGATTCCTGAGCAGAGAGTTGGTGGCTGTCAGTCAGTGCGGGAGGGATTCTTTCCCCATCAACACAGTCAGGTTTGATGGGGTAATCGAGCAATTTATTTTCTTCCATCCATGGTGGAAGATAAGAACCGTGCATAAACTATGGGCTGCTTAAGGCACAAGCTAAAAATCTTTTGGCGACTTTACAAAAGCCACTGGGCACCAATATCAGTGCCGAGCAGGGGCGGACTGACCATTGAGCCACTAGGGCACTGCCCGAGGGCCCTGTGCCACTAGGGGGCCTCATCAGGGTTGCCAGCCTCAGTAAAACCAGGGACAGTATGTATAAATCTGTGTTTTTTTTACATCTGTCTGTGTATACTGTGTGTACATGTATGTGTATACTGTGTGATTGTATACTGTGTGTGTGTGTGTATACTGTGTGGCCCCATAATCTCTGATTGCCTGGGGGCCCCATAATCTCCTATTGCCCGGGGGCCCCATGAGTTATCAGTCCGTCCCTGGTGTCGAGTGTGTACCCGCTCACTAATGCATGTTCAACATTTACCTTCTGCACAGAGGTAAGGGCAGTGTAACGCGTCCATGCATAATACATCCACACTGGTTTCCTTCTACTAACAAAAAAACTGATCTTCCTTACATCTCCAATCCTTTCACTCATCCTGCAATATGACAACTAATGGGAGATTCCGACTGATTGCTAAGGGCAACAAAAAAAAGTTTATTCTTCGGCCATTATTGAATATGAAGCTCTGAGTGGTCTAGAAATCGGTTTAACACATTTTCGCAGCAATGCGCGGAAGGTCTGTTTCTATTTTCATCTGCTGACAGAACATATGTTTGATGAGAAAGCTCTGAGCAAGGAAACATGTGAAATTTGTGATAGGAAATGAACGATACAATGTATCTGATCAGAATTAACTGAGAAAACTTAAAGGCTTTGAGCTCTCTTCTCTTGACTTTTCTCCATTCTCTCTATTCACCTTCTGTTCTCTTATTAAAAGAGCTCAAACATTCTTTACTGTACTAAAATATTAGGGACTATTTCACAGCATAAATTATAAATGTGATAGAAAATGGAACTGTCGACCAACACAGAGCATTAAACTACCTCCATTTAATAAAAAAAAAAAAGAAAAAAAAAAAAACTCTTCTTAAATAAAAGGAAAATACTCTTCCTTTCATTACTTCTATGCAGTTTCATATATTTGCTGTTCTTTTTTACTCCTCATCCTGTCAATAATTACTAAATTAGTACGGCAAGCATACAATTTCATCCCAGGAGTTATTACTGGAAAGTTAAACATTGAAGGCTGATAGAAAAGATGGGGCTCCATCTCTGTATTTTAATGGACTGTGTGCAATAGGAGATTAAAAATATTTAAAGCACAGAAAAATGGAAGAACAGAAGTATATTTGCATTGAATTTAATCTGTTTAATTATATCACTCTCAGAAATGGTGAAATAGCATTTTGTTAAAATCAAAAGATAATATAAAATCAGATATTACTAGTATACAGTATATATGATTTGATCATTTAGGATACATTAAACTATATATTAAAACCTATATATATATATATATCTATAGATATCTCTATATATTAAAACCTATATATATCTATAGATATCGATATACAGTGCCTTGCAAAAGTATTCACCCCCTTGGCTTTTTACCTATTTTGTTACATTACAGCCTTTAGTTCAATGTTTTTTTAATCTGAATTATATGTGATGGATCAGAACACAATAGTCTAAGTTGGTGAAGTAAAATTAGAAAAATATATACATAAAACTATTTTTCAGAAATTAAAAAACTGATAATTGGCATGTGCGTATGTATTCACCCCCTTTGTTATGAAGTCCATAAAAAGCTCTGGTGCAACCAATTACCTTCAGAAGTCACATAATTAGTGAAATGATGTCCACCTGTGTGCAATCTAAGTGTCACATGATCTGTCATTACATATACACACCTTTTTGAAAGGCCCCAGAGGCTGCAACACCTAAGCAAGAGGCACCACTAACCAAACACTGCCATGAAGACCAAGGAACTCTCCAAACAAGTAAGGGACAATGTTGTTGAGAAGTACAAGTCAGGGTTAGGTTATAAAAAAATATTCAAATCTTTGATGATCCCTAGGAGCACCATCAAATCTATCATAACCAAATGGAAAGAACATGGCACAAGAGCAAACCTGCCAAGAGACGGACGCACACCAAAACTCACAGACCGGGCAAGGAGGGCATTAATCAGAGAGGCAGCACAGAGATCTAAGGTAACCCTGGAGGAGCTGCAGAGTTCCACAGCAGAGACTGGAGTATCTGTACATAGGGCGACAATAAGCCGTACGCTCCATAGAGTTGGGCTTTATGGCAGAGTGGCCAGAAGAAAGCCATTACTTTCAGCAAAAAACAAAATGGCACGTTTTGAGTTTGTGAAAAGGCATGTGGGAGACTCCCAGAATGTATGGAGGAAGGTGCTCTGGTCTGATGAGAACTTTTTGGCCATCAAAGAAAACGCTATGTCTGGCGCAAACCCAACACATCACATCACCCAAAGAACACCATCCCCACTGTGACCACATGGTGGTGGCAGCATCATGCTGTGGGGATGTTTTTCAGCAGTCGGGACTGGGAAACTGGTCAGAGATGAGAGAAAGATGGATGGTGCTAAATACAGGGATATTTTTGAGCAAAACCTGTACCACTCTGTGTGTGATTTGAGGCTAGGACGGAGGTTCACTTTCCAGCAGGACAATGACCCCAAACACACTGCTAAAGCAACACTTGAGTGGTTTAAGGGGAAACATGTAAATGTGTTGAAATGGCCTAGTCAAAGCCCAGACCTCAATCCAATAGAAAATCTGTGGTTCAAACTTAAAAATTGCTGTTCACAAGCGCAAAACCATCCAACTTGAAGGAGCTGGAGCAGTTTTGCAAGGAGGAATGGGCAAAAATCACAGTGGTAAGATGTGGAAAGATCATAGAGACTTATCCAAAGCAACTTGGAGCTGTGATAGCCGCAATAGGTGGCTCTACAAAGTATTGACTTTAGGGGGGTGAATAGTTATGCACATTGACTTTTTCTGTTATTTTGTCCTATTTGTTGTTTGCTTCACAATAAAAAAAAACATCTTCAAAGTTGTGGGCATGTTCTGTAAATTAAATGATGCAAATCCTCAAACAATCCATGTTAGTTCCAGGTTGTGAGGCAACAAAACACGAAAAATGCCAAGGGGGTGAATACTTTTGCAAGGCACTGTGTATATATAGATATCTATAGATAGATAGCCTATCTATCTATCTATCTATCTATCTATCTATCTATCTATCTATCTATCTATCTATCTATCTATCTATCTATCTATCTATCTATCTATCTATCTATCTATCTCTATAGAACTTGTCTTGTAGGTAATGATAATCAAAATGTTTTTGGATAATAACTTTACAGACATACAAATTTTGCTTAAATATGTACTTTCTCAAGTATGATCTGTTTTAGTCTAGAGCTGGACCAATTTAACTACGGTATATAACTAAATAGAATATCCAGTTCTTTTTTAGTCCTGCTTTAGCCCAAGGTTCACACTGCTGTGACTTTGCATGCAACTAAAGGCAAATAGACTGTGCACTTTGCAAGAGCAGTTGCTCTAGAGCTTAGTAAATGAGGGGAAGCTCTGCGGACTTCCATCATCCAATCATGTGCAAGCAAAAATGCAGTTTTTTTTTTTTTCTGGAGCAACTTTTTCCTTGTATGTGATTGGGTTTTCTTTGCAAAGGGAATCTTTATCTCATTTACTAAGCAAAAACTGGAGCAAAAACTGTATTTGCAGAGGGCAATTGCACTTTGCAAAGTGCACAGTCTATTTGCCTTTAGTAAATCAACCTCATAAAGTCACATGACAACTGAAAAAACATTTATTTTAATTGCAGCCATTCCAATCAATGCAACTCAAGTCGCAGCGACTTTTAACCACTTAAGCTCCTGAAGATTTTTCCCTACTTCATGACCAGGTCATTTTTTGCTATTATGCATTGAGCTAACTGGTAATTGCACGGTCATGCAATGCTGTATACAAACAAAATGTATATAATTTTTTTCCCACATATAGAGCTTTCTTTGTGTGGTATTTGATTACCACTGGGTTTTTATTTGTTTGCGATATAAACAAAAAAAAAAAAAAAGAAAGAACATTTGGGGGGAAAAAAAAAAATACTTTTTTCTACTTTCTGCTATAATACAACAAATCCAATAATAATAAAAAAAAATCAATTTAAGCCAAAATGTATTCTACCACGTCTTTGGTAAAAAAAAAAAAAAAAAGTGTATATTGATTGGTTTGCGTTAAAGTTATATCATCTACAAACTATGGGATATATACTGGATTTTTTTGTTTATTTATTTATTTAGTTTATACTAGTAATGGTGGTGATCAGTGACTTATAGTGGGTTGGCGATAATACGGCAGGGAATCTGACACTAACTTGCCCAGCCCCTTCCTGTTTAAGATCCACCCATTCATCTGTAAACTCCACCCCTTCATCTTTAGGCTCCACCTCTTCAGTGGTGGGGGAGAGAGAGAGCAAGGGGGGGGTGAGAGAGAGAAGGTGTGAGAGAGGGGAGAGTGAGAGAGAGAGCGGGGATAGAAGGGGAGGGAGAGCGCGGGGAGAGAGGGGTGAGATAGAAGGGGGGTATGAGAGAGAGGGGGGGTGAGAGAGGGGGGGTGAGAGAGAGGGGGGATGAGGGAAAGAATGGGCATGAGAGAGAGCGGGGGGTTAAAAAGAGGGAGGGTGAGAGAGAGCAAGAGTGGGAGGTTAGACAGGGGTGAGAGAGAGGGGGTGAGAGAGAGAGAGATGAGGGTTAGAGAAAGAGATGGGGATGAGAGAGTGTGGGGGTTACAGAGAGAGGGGGTGAGAGAGAGTGAGGATGAGAGGGAGAAGGGGGATGAGAGAGAGAGGGGGTTAGAGAGAGAGGGGGAAGAGAGAGAGGGATAGAGTGAGAGAGGGGGAAAGAGAGAAAAGGGGTATAAAAGAGGGGGGTAGGAGAGAGAGGAGGGGTGAGAGGGGAGGAGGGGGGGTGAGGGATGGGAAGGTGGACCAGCCTCTGAAAAGTTGGCTTTGATTAGTAATCCTGAAGAACTCACCATCTGCCAAAGTTA
Source organism: Lithobates clamitans (assembly GCA_037952925.1). Classification (NCBI taxonomy): domain Eukaryota; kingdom Metazoa; phylum Chordata; class Amphibia; order Anura; family Ranidae; genus Lithobates; species Lithobates clamitans. Next base: position 5,710,480 of record JBBGZY010000133.1, on the reverse strand, counting down.
TTGCCCCTTATCCCCTGGGTAGTAGCTAACAAGAACAGCTACTCGCAGTACTTGTGATAAGTAGCTGCTTGTGTTATGAAAAATGTGCTGCCCCCTCCCTAAAACATGGTCCACCCCGCAACCCATGTCTTGTCCCTCTCCACATATACACGGCTTACACTATAAGAGATGACACAGGGAGGCATGATCCCGCTGCTCACACTGCACACTCTCTCAGGGAACCAACCCAGGGGCAGAAAGGTGTAAATGCTGCCCAATGCTGTGTCAAATGCCAAGCAGCAGTGGAGCTGGCACCACCCCCTCTCTCCAGGCAACCTCCTATATGCAATAGATAGGTTCATGCATGGCCGCCGTGCATCCGGCCCCTTTCAGGACGCCGGGTGCATTAATTACAGCGGCCAGGGTATTTTTTTGAAGCACCTGATTAGAGCCAGAGGCTCTAATAGGCTTCATAATAGGGTGGGCTCGGGATGCAGAGAGTGTGGAGCCCACCCAGGTGTGTTGCAACAGCGAATTAATATTCACTGTTGCAACACTGATCCTCCTCCCGGCCAATCGGGAAGTGGGTCTGATACCCATCACCCGATTGGCTGAAAGGACAGGCGATTCCAATGGATGCCTAGGAGGGGTTGCTTGCTGCCGCCTCAAACAAAAAGCCGCCAACAGCCACTGGGATGCACTGTACGCTTATTGTATTTTTTTTGTTTTGTTTTTTTTACCAAAAACATGTAGTAGAATACATATTGGTCTACATTTATGAAGAAATTCGATTTTTTAAATGTTTTTATTGGATATGTTTTATAAGAAGAAAGTAAAAAGTATATATATATATATATATATATATATATATATATATATACATATATATATATATATATACACTGTATTTATTGGCGTATAACACTCACTTTTTCACCACAAAAATCCGGTACAAATAGTGTGTGCGTGTTATACGCCAATACTTTAATTTTACCACCCTGGGAGGAGACAGGGAGGGGGGCGGGGTGAGCGCCGTCAGATTACATACAGTGAGAATCTTGGGTTTACTTGGCGGCCTCTGTAATAGGAAGTCCCATCTCCTGGGCCGCCCTTAGACCACTGTTCTGTCTATCATAGGGGATTCTCACTGTATGAGATCTGTCGGCGCTCGTCCCGCCCCCCTCCCTATCCCTTCTAGGCTGCAGATGGGCATCATTCAGGCTGCACTGATGGCAGTGGTGAGGCTGCATTGATGTGGACTGATGAGGCTGCATTGATGGCACTTGTGGGACTGCAGATGGGCATTGATCAGGCTGCATTGATGGCAATGATGAGGCTGCAGATGGGCACTGACCCTTATTTTGCTTCAAAGTTCCTTATTTAAAATTTAAGTTTTTTTCCGGAAACTTCCCTCTTAAAATGAATGTGCGTGCTATACGCCTGTGCGTGTTATACACCGATAAATACGGTATATGTAGCACTAACTCTCTGCGGAGCTGCTGGTTTAAGCGGGCTTGTTACCTTCACTCTCCTTCCCTCTGTTTTACCGTCACCGGGTCTAGGGTTCCGTTGAGTTTACCTCAGGACGATACACGCACCAACACTTGGATACCTTTTCAATGCTTTATTAAACGATTTACCAAGGAAGTAGCAGGAAAGAGGCAGAAGGGAAACTGCAGAAGAAACCCAAATATCTTCTTGTAAGATTCTTGACAAATGTCCTGGTAGAATTTGGATATTACAATGGAATGCGCTCCCCTCGTGGGACACACTCTTTGCCCGCCTGGATAGGCCTCTCTCACTTGCCTAGCAGCCGGTACGTAGCACGAACAAAAGTCTCTGCCACAGACTTGTTTGGGATAAACCCATACGATCCTCTGCCACAGGATGTATCGGTTTTTCTGTGATGAACGTCAGTCACAGTGCTTGAACCTTTAAGCCAACCCGGCAACACCATGCTGTATAGTTACTTTTAGGATACGTCCTCCAACCGAGTCACCAGGCCCCCCTCCAGACCAGCACGCTGCGTGATCCTTCCATGACGGGTCCTCCCCTGGGATCTCCTCGGCTGTCCAGCTTCTTCCCTTCTGGATAGACAGCTCAGGACCATTCCTCGGCTGCGGTGGTAGGCCCCAGACAAGCTTTTGGGCCCACCCCTGCGCCGCAGCGGCGTGGGCCTTTCGGAACAGAGGACCACGAGATTGCTCTCTAACGCATACCTGTCGGCCAGGAGGGCCAGCAGGTGGATGTAAAACAAACCCCCATATATGGCGTCTGTCCCATAAATACCCTCGCCCAGAATGCAACTCGGAGGACCACCTCCACCGAGTTGTCTCCGGGACAGAAGAGCATCCATACGCTTCAACACGTTGCCTTTCCAACACTGACTACTGATAACAGCGACACCCACCGGTCAGTCTGGAAACACACACAACGTCAGCCAAGCTGAAACAGAGGCAAACTTAACCTATTTAACGAACAAGTTACTAAATTTACCTAACATATGGTAGATCGCAAATCTACCAGCGCTACATACTCCCCCCACTACAGTAGACGTTGTCCCCAACGTCTGTCCAAAAACAGTAACAGTAACTCCCAAGCCTGGGAGTAAGTATTTGAGTTTCTTATAACTTGGATAGACAAAGAGAGAGGAAAAGACAGTGGAAAGACACTATAAGACTTACATCTATAAAATCTTATGTTCAAATCGGCAAACAAAACCATCCTACGATTGTGCATAACCTCACTATCTATCTTAGCTAAAAAACCTCCCAGCTTGATAGGAGATCCTATGATTCCTGAAAAGGAAAATTTATTAAGCACACACGCATATGTATATACTGTACAACATTAGGAGCAAAGCCTCATTTTTAGAGAAAATGAGCCTCTCTTCCTTTTATCCATATCGGAATAAACTTAAGGAGTCCATCCCTGTACTATGATTTCTTCCAATAAAGAAAAAAATAAATCCGGCTAGCAAAAAGAAGTCCTTGGATTTAAAACACGGAGCAGCATATGTAAATCTTGACCACGCAGATTTCTTTACACTGACACTAACTAGCTAACTACTTGCAAAGTTCTTTTGTCCAGAATTACCAATAAAACCGGGGATCTGGCAATGTCAGTGATTTTCCCGTTTTATCCACAGTGATAATAAAATAGACAAGATCATCTTTTCCGGGCCTGCAGATAACCACTTTGTCAGCATAGATGTGCTGACCGAAGTTCCAGTGCATGAAACATCCACTAAAACATTCATCCATCTTAGCAGAACATCCAGTCTTTCGGAAAGGCTTAGGCACAGACAAATAGTCTCAAACAGCTTCACTGTACCAAAGTTCCCGATTAGTTTCAATCACCTGCATTATATCCTGGGGCACATAGGGGAACTCCAAACTATACTCAGCAGCGACACGCTTGTTTAACATCCTCTGCAAACGTGCAAGTTTGGGCAAAGATCTGTCTCTCCCCATACCAGGTTGCACACAGGAATCCAATGATTTGCTCACCATAGACCCTATAGTGAACTAGCAACTTTTGGCAAAGTCCCAGTAACAGTACTGTGTGGCTCCACACAAGGTGATGTCTTCCCAGAACTCAGAGCTGTCCATTCAGGGAAAGTCACAACAGAGGCAATTTCTTCATCTTTTGACCATAACAGCTCTTGTGACATAGTCTCAAATAGGTCATCATCCCCGGCAAGATCCGACATGGATTCTAATTCCGAATCTCCCAACTCTTCTGCTGGTAGATATTTACTCACAGTCCCAGATACATTCACCATCAGTGGCTTACACATTCCTGATGTGGACTCCGGTAGCTCCAGTTCAGGTAACCTCTGGGGTAGGCCTCGACCATGGCCGCGGGAAGCCTTCACATATCCCACCTTCCTTTGCGTAGGCACAACAGGAGTAGGTGTAGTGGATGCAGAAATCAAAGTAATGTCCCCTGACGAAACGACAGCAGCAGTGTCTCTTCCCGGAACATTGTCAGCAACAACAGACGAAGTGGTGGCCTGCCGTTCTCTCTCCGTAGCAGTAGCAGCTTCTACTGTGGCGACACCTGTTTCCCAATCTATCCGATAAGCACAGGGCGACGTGGTAGGTTGCTCCACCACATACAAGTACTCTCCACATTGCGGACATCGGCCAAACGGACGGAGATGTACGGCCAAACCTTCACATCGGTGGCAGATCATACCCAGTCCCTCAATATCTCCTGAGGTATACAGGACAAACCTCCCCTGCTGCTTCAAACGAACTCCAGTATCTGTGAGCAGAGTTCCAGATAGCACAGTATTCATCACGGTGCTTGCAGGGAACATTCTCGGTTCCATGATTGGCTGCATCGCCGGAAAAGACATGGCCACACTCTGATCTTCTCAGCACGATCACGAGGCCTTTCCTCTCCTCTGGCGCCAAACACATACACGCGTCCCACGCGGTAACAAGTAGGGTAGGCTCCTCCCACCTGTTCTTCTGGTCACGTAGCTCCCGGCCCTTCACTGGCACCCGCCGTCTACACATTCAGAAACAAAGTCCTGCAGTTTAACCTTTTCTCTTCCTGAAGGATTTTTTCAAAGTCCAGCTCTCTCCGTAAACTCCCGGTAAAACACCTCTCTGGGTTGCGAGAATTGACGTTCAACAAATCCCGGACGACGCCCCCACGTGTAGCACTAACTCTCTGCGGAGCTGCTGGTTTAAGCGGGCTTGTTACCTTCACTCTCCTTCTTTCTGTTTTACCGGCACCGGGTCTAGGGTTCCGTTGAGTTTACCTCTGGACGATACATGCACCAACACTTGAATACGTTTTCAATGCTTTATGAAACGATTTACTAAGGAAGTAGCAGGAAAGAGGCAGAAGGGAAACTGCAGAAGAAACCCAAATATCTTCTTGTAAGATTCTTGACAAATGTCCTGGTAGAATTTGGATATTACAATAGAATGCGCTCCCCTCGTAGGACACACTCTTTGCCCGCCTGGATAGGCCTCTCTCACTTGCCTAGCAGCCGGTACGTAGCACGAACAAAAGTCTCTGCCACAGACTTGTTTGGGATAAACCTGTACGATCCTCTGCCACAGGATGTATCAGTTTTTCTGTGATGAACGTCAGTCACAGTGCTTGAACCTTTAAGCCAACCCGGCAACACCATGCTGTATAGTTACTTTTAGGATACGTCCTCCAACCGAGTCACCAGGTCCCTCTCCAGACCAGCACGCTGCGTGATCCTTCCATGGCGGGTCCTCCCCTGGGATCTCCTCGGTTGTCCAGCTTTTTCCCTTCTGGATAGAGAGCTCAGGACCATTCCTTGGCTGCGGTGGTAGGCCCCAGACAAGCTTCTGGGCCCACCCCTGCGCCGCAGCGGCGTGGGCCTCCGGAACGGAGGACCACGAGATAGCTCTCTAACGCATACCTGTCGGCCAGGAGGGCCAGCAGGTGGCTGTAAAACAAACCCCCAAATATGGCGTCTGTCCCATAAATACCATCGCCCAGAATGCAACTCGGAGGACCACCTCCACCGAGTTGTCTCCGGGACAGAAGAGCATCCATACGCTTCAACACGTTGCCTTTCCAACACTGACCAGTGATAACAGCGACACCCACTGGTCAGTCCGGAAGCACATACAACGTCAGTCAAGCTGGAACAGAGGCAAACTTAACCTATTTAACGAACAAATTACTAAATTTACCTAACATATGGTAGATCGCAAATCTACCAGCGCTACATATATATATATATATATATATATATATATATATATATATATATATATTTTTTTTTTTTTTTTTTTTTTTCAGAATTGTTGCTCTTTTTTTGTTTTTAGCACAAAAAATAAAAGACACAGAGGTGATCAAATACCACCAAAAGAATCCTCCAATTGTGGGGAAAAAAGGACATTAATTCTATTTCGGTACAGCGTTGTATGACCGCGCAATTGTCAGTTAAAGTAACGCAGTGCCATAATGCATTTTTTTTAAAAAGACAGTGTAAAAAAAAAAAAAAACAAAAAAAAAAAGGAAAACGAACAATAAAAAAAAAAAAAATTCAAATACCCCTGTGCTCATGTGCAGAAGTCAACGCATACGTAGGTCGCGCCCACATATGTAAACGGCATTTAAACCACACATGTGAGGTATCGCCGCGATCATTAGAGTAAGAGCAATAATTCTAACTCAGAAGTGGTAACCTGTAGAAATTTTTTTTTGTTTGTTTGTAGTACAAAAAATAAAAAACGTAGAGGTGATCAAATACCACCAAAAGAATCCTCCAATTGTGGGGAAAAAAAAGGACATCGGTTCTATTTGGGTACAGCGTTGCATGACTGTGCAATTGTCAGTTAAAATAACGCAGTGCCGTATTGTTTTTTTTTTTTTTAAACGACAGTGTAAAAAATAAATAAATAGTAGAACAAGCAATAAAAAAATAAAGTGCCCTCGTCCCTGTGTGCTCACGTGCAGAAGTGAACGCATACGTAAGTCGCACCCACATATTTAAACAACGTTTAAACCATACATGTGAGGTATCGCCGCGATCCTTAGAGCGAGAGCAATAATTCTAGCAAAGGACCTCCTCTGTAACTCAAAACTGGCAACCTGTAGAGATTTTTTCTTTTTTTATTTGTAGTACAAAAAATAAAAAACGCAGAGGTGATCAAATACCACCAAAAGAATCCTCCAATTGTGGGGAAAAAAGGACGTCAATTCTATTTGGGTACAGTATTGCATGACTGTGCAATTGTCAGTTAAAGTAACGCAGTGCTGTATCACAATTTTTTTTAAAAAAGACAGTGTAAAAAAAAAAAAGAAAAAAAAAGGAAAACACAACAATAAAAATAAACCGCGCAATTGTCAGTTAAAGTAACGCAGTGCCGTATTGCAAATTGTTTTTAAAAAGACAGTGTAAAAAAAAAAAAGAAAAAAAGAAAAAAAAAAAGGAAAACACAACAATAAAAATAAGCCGCGCAATTGTCAGTTAAAATAACACAGTCCCCTATCGCAAAAAATGGCCTGGTCATGAAGGGGGGGGGGGGGGTAAATCTTCCAGAGGGCAAGAGTTTAAGCAAAAGATTGGGATTCAAGGACAGCCTCATTATTTTGTCCCCACACTATCATTACAAAAAAAAAAATGATAGGAAAGTGAAACTGTCTTTTTCTATCATTCTTTGGAAAGTTAGAAAAGAGACATCAATGGTAACACAAGGAAGGATACGAAGACACGAGGATTAGTAGTTTGTAAGCACTTGTGCTTGTGGGGAAGAAAAATCTCGCTCTTCATTGAAGAGTTTTTTTTTTTTTTTAATTCTCTTTCACAGACTTGTCTGCACATGAACAGGGAGCCCTGGGATTCGGATCTGACCGTGCTGATCCCCCCACATCAAACTGCGGCTCGTATGAGACGGAGTCAGGGAAGAGGCATGTCAGGTAACATTTTATTGCAGGTGTGTGATGTCAGTTGTACGGATTCCTGAGGCATCTAAACTGACACGGTCAGGCTTCTTTTGATTAAAAATGTCTAATAACCTCTCAAGAAAGACAAGAAACAAACCACGAAGGTTGTTAAAAAAAGTTTGCAGTGGGAATTTGATTGCCAACTTCAAGTATATATATATATATATATCGTGTGCATTTACATTACCTATCTAAAGAGAGGGGTTAGCATTGTATCGGGTAGATGTAGAACCCTGTGGGTAGGTACAGTAGGTGGATGTTAGCCTGGAGTACTAGAACTAGGTTAAAGATTAAAGTAGAACTCCGCAGTGTGTTATATAAATATGCACCAACATTTCTAAATTATTGTAACTATTTCAATTATTATTAACTAAAGTAAAATCAAAAGGATTGGAAGCCAGATCCCCAGTCAGGCGACCAAGAAGTGGGGGCATGTATTACCATTGTTGTGTCTTCTGCATCAATAAAAACAATTATAATTTTTATTACTGCTTTTTTATATTTCATACCAATACCTCTGTTTACCGTACCGGAATAGTCCAACATGCCCCCACTTCTTGGTCGCCTGACTGGGGATCTGGCTTCCAATCCTTTTGATTATTCATTTCTGGATGATGGTACACCTATACAATTTTTGTTACTCTAATTACCCATTATAGAGGCCACCTCACTAATCGTATTAACTAAAGTAAACGACAATTTGTTTTGTTACCTAATAATTTTCAATATTATTATTATTATTATTATTATTATTATTATTATTATTAATATTTATAATTTGTTATTATGTATTATTATTATTAATATTAAATTAATATAATAATTAATATTAATTATTATTAATATTATTATTGTTTAAAAAAAAAAAATAAAGAATGTCTATATTTGCAGAACCGGGTCTCTATTGCAGTGGTAACCCCGTCTCCAAAATGTATAGTTTTTGTTGTTCTCTTTTTTCCTAGGGGATTGAAACTAGAGGGCTTGCCTGTCTATAATGTTCTATCAATTTTAACCACTTGCCAACCAGGCCAATTCTGACATTTCTCTCCTACATGTAAAAATCATAATTTTTTGTTTTTGCTAGAAAATTACATAGAACCCCCAAACATTTTATATGTTTTTTTTTTTAGCAAAGACCCTAGAGAATACAATAGCGGTTATTACAACTTTTTATCTCGCACAGTATTTGCGCAGCAATTTTTTAAACGCGTTTTTTTAGGAAAAAAAAACAGTTGTGTGCTTTAAAAAGAAAAGAAAAATAAAAAAAACAGTAGAGTGAGTCCAATTTTTTTGCATAATGTGAAAGATGAAGTTACGCCGAGTAAATAGATACCTAACATGTCACGCTTCAAAATTGCACACGCTCGTGGAATGGCGCCAAGCTTCGTTACTTAAAAATCTCCATAGGTGACGCTTTAAAATTTTTTACAGGTTACATGTTTTGAGTTACAGAGGAGGTCTAGGGCTATAATTATTGCTCTCACTCTAACGTTCGCGGCAATACCTCACATGTGTGGTTTGAACACCGTTTTCATATGTGGGCGGGAATTAAATATGCATTCGCTTCTGCGTGCGAGCACCGGGGACAGGGGCACTTTAAATTTTTTATTTAGTTTTTTATTGTTAATTTTACATTTTCTTTTTTTAGTTTGACACTTTTTAAAAAAAAAATAAAATTTTTTTATCACTTTTATTTCTATTACAAGGGATGCAAACATCCCTTGTAATAGGAATATGGCATGACAGGTCCTCTTTACAGTGAGATATGGGGTCAATAAGACCCCACATCTCACCTCTAGGCTGGGAAGCCTGCAATAAGAAAAAAAATAAATAAAACGATCTCGGATTCCCAGCCGAGGCGGTGCTGTTTGTTTGAATGCAGAGGCCGGGCGTGACGTCATAACATCGCGCCCGGCCTCCGAACGATCATAGAGACATAGAGAAATCTCTATGGTCACGGTGGAACAGCCGCTATGATCGTGTTCAAACCACACATGTGAGGTATCGCCGTGAACATTATGGTGTAGGGAATCGCTGGTTAAAAAAGCCGATATCTGAATGATGCCTGTAGCTTCCTTCATCATTCGGATATCCCCGCACAAAGTCAAGGACGTCAGCGGTGGGTAAGTGGTTAAGGACCAGGGCTATTTCTTAAACTTGTTGTTTACAAGTTCAAATCAGTTTTTTTTTTTTGCTAGAAAATTACTAAAATTATTTTTTTCAGACACCCTAGAGAATAAAATGGCGGTCATTGCAATACTTTATGTCACACCGTATTTGCGCAGCGGTCTTACAAGCAAAATTTTTTGGAAAAAATACACTTAAAGGGGTTGTAAACCCTTGTGTTTTTGGCAGATGGCACATTGTAGTCACCGGCCCCCCAGCCCCCCCGTTTTACTTACCTGAACCCCTTCATCTCTTAGTCGGGGATGCGCTGTCCCTCTCTCCACGGGGTCCCGGCTCTTGATTGGATAGATTGATAGTAGCGCAGCCATTGGCTCCCGCTGCTGTCAAGCAAATCCAATGCATTCGTGTCTGTGGACGCAAAATGCTGGACTCGGGAGCACGCCTGCAAGGTAACCCTCCGGGAGAGCGCTTCTCCTAAGGGGTTATCTGAGGCGGGGAGGAGCTGCGAGACCCCAGAAGAGGATGTTCGGGGCCACTCTGTGCAAAATGAGCTGCACAGTGGAGGTAAGTATGACATGTTTGCTATTTAAAAAAAAACAAAAAACGATCCTTTACAATCACTTTAAGGACCAGGTATATTTTTTCAAACTTGTTGTTTACAAGTTAAAATCATGTTTTTTTGCTAGAAATTGACTTAGAATCCCCCAAACATTATATTTTTTTTCAGACCTGCTAGAGAATAAAATGGCGGTTGTTGCAATACTTTATGTCACACCGTGTTTGCGCAACGGTCTTTCAAGCTCAATTTTTAGGAAAAAAATACACTTTTTTGAATTAAAAAATAAGACAACAGTAAAGTTAGCCCAATTTTTTTCTATATTGTGAAAGATAATGTTACGTCGAATAAATCGATACCAAACATGTTATGCTTCAAAATTGCCATTTCCATAGGCGACGTTTAAAATTTTCTACAGGTTACCAGTTTTGAGTTACAGAGGAGGCCTTTTGCTAGAATTATTGCTCTCACTCTAATGATCGCGGCGATACCTCACATGTGTGGTTTAACCGTCGTTTACATATGTGGGCGCGACCTATGTATGCATTAATTTCTGCACATGAGCACACGGGGACGGGGCACTTACATTTTTTTTTTAATTGTTTATTTTCCTTTTTTTTTATTTTTACACTGTCTTTATTTAAAAAAAATGTGATATGACACTGCGTTACTTTAACTGAAAACTGCGAGGTCATGCAATGCTATACCCAAATAGAATTTATGTCCTTTTTTCCCCACAATTGGAGGATTCTTTTGGTGGTATTTGATCACCTCTGCGTTTTTTATTTTTTGTGCTATAAACAAAAAAAGACAAACAATTCTGGAAAAAAAACAACATTTTTTACTTTCTGCTATAAAACATATCCAATAAAAAAAATTAAAAAAATAAAATTTCTTCATAAATGTAGTGGAATATGTATTCCACTACATGTTTTTTTCATATGCGGGAGCGACTTACGCATGCGTTTGCTTCTGCACACGAGCTCGGCGGGATGGGGCGCTTTACTTTTTTTTTTGTTATTTATTTTTATTTTTACACTGTCTTCTAAAAAAAAAAAAAATTTTGGGTCACTTTTTTTTTCCTGTTACAAGGGATGTAATAGAAAAAAAGCAAGGCAGGACCTCTTTAAAGTGAGATCTGGGTTCAAAAAGACCTTATATCTCACATTTGCACTTAAAAGCAATAAAATAAAAAAAAAAATAAATAAAAAAAGTTTTTTTTTTTTTCAATAAATAAAAATTTCCCCTTTAAGACCATTGGGCGGAAGTGACATTTGACGTGGCTTCCGTCATCAAATGGTAAAGAGCCATCTTTTCCTTACTCGACTCCATGTCTCTCAGAGGAAAGGACCCGATCGTCTCTCCGCCAATACCGACGGCTACCGTAAGCGGCGGAGACCACCAGGCAGTGACGGGAGGGCGGCTTCTCCCGCCCCCAATAAAAGTTATTTTGCGGCGAATCCACTGCAGAGACCATTTTTATCTGAAAGCGGACCGGACGCTGTTTAAAAAGATACTGGGGTTATGGCAGCTATCTGCTGCCATAACCCTGGTATTTAACGTCAAACAGCTGAAGTATAACAATGGCAGGCAGTGCAGAAGTAGTTGAAAGGTTAAAAACAGAAAATAAACAAAATAATTGCTACACGAATCATATTGTAATTGAAAGTCGAATTCTAAAAATTCAGCCACTTTGTAAAAAAAGTGAAGGCACACTATGAGTTAAGTTCAAGGAGATGCATGACAACTTCTGAGCTTATCTCTATAATTTACATTTGATAGATTTATTGCTCTGCCACAGGATCCGAGAGAAGAGAAGGACACAGAGCAGCAATGCCTGCCCCTTCCCTCTGCTGCCCATTCACAGAAGCCTTTGTATTTTGATTTTTGGCGATAACTCACCGTAACACCTATGGCTGTACTGTTCAACCCTTGAAGGGTAACTCCACTTTCATGGGAAAAAATAGCAAATAAAAAAATAATAATATACAATTTTTTACATTTGACAGGTTTATTGCTCTGCCAGAGAAACACTTCAGGATCTGAAAGAAGAAAAGCACACAGAGCAGCAATGCCTGACCCCTCCCCTCTGTTGACCATTCAGAGAAGCCTTTGTGTTTTGATTTTTGGAAATAAGTCAAGGTAACACCTATGGCTGTACTTTTCAGCCTCCACTTTCATGGGGAAAAAATAGCAAATTATAAAAATAGTAATATACAATTATTTACACTTGACAGGTTTATTGCTCTGCCAGAGAAGCACTTTGGGATCTACGATAAGGCCCCATTCACACTGGGGCGGTAGGGGGCGTCGGCGGTAAAACAGCGCTATTTTTAGCGCTGTTTTACCCCAGTATTCGGCTGCTAGCGGTGCGGTTTTAACCCCCCGCTGGCGGCCGAAAAAGGGTTAAAACCCCTCGTATAGCGCGGCTATAGCCGCTGTATTACCGCGGTATAGCCGCGCTGTCCCATTGATTTCAATGGGCAGGAGCGGTTTAGGAGCGGTGAATACACCGCTCCTTCACCGCTCCAAAGATGCGGCTGACAGGAGATTTTTTCTTCTCCTGCCAGCGCACCGCTTCAGTGTGAAAGCCCTCGGGCTTTCACACTGAACAAACAGCGGAGGCTGTTTAAGGGCGGTTTGCAGGCGCTATTTTTAGCGCAATAACGCCTGCAAACCGCCCCAGTGTGAAAGGGGCCTAAGAGAAGCACACAGAGCAACAATGAATGCCCCTCCCCTCTGCTGCCCATTCACAGAAGCCTGTGAATTTAGATTTTTGGAAATAACTCAAGGTAACAGCTATGGCTGTACTGATTAGCCCTTAAAAGGTAACTCCACTTTCATGGGGAAAAAAAATAGCAAATATGGCAAATGAAAATAATACATTAAAAATAATTATACGGCGTGTCCAACCTCCGGTATGTGAGGAATCTTTTCTCCGGAGCTCCAACCACACCAAAATCCTGAATAATTCTGACGACCTGTAGGCTACAAATCTTCACTCCAAACTTACCGGTACGGATAGAGGAATACTTCGGGCACCTAATTATGGTAAAATACGGCCCAAGTGCGGATCCCACGCCCGCGGAGAACCTGGCAAAGTTTGCCCATGAAGACTCCCAAGATGGCGCCCGGCAGGGAAGGAGACGGCCGGTTACTACTGACCCACCAGACCGTGAATGGACCGAGGGGGATAGAGACTGGCTGGATCCGACTGACCCGCTGGCTCATCCCCTGCCCTCTCCGCACTCAGACTCTGAGGAGAGTGGCTCCGGGACACAGGGAGGTGAGCCGACGCTGCTGCAGATCATGGACACTATTAAGAGCTGCCATGCGGCCCTCTCTACGCAAATAGAAACCATTCGGGTGGACTTTGCCTTGCTTAAAGATGACGTGCAGAAGGTGAAGCAACGGGTTACACAGACGGAACAAGGAAAAGGCGCAGTAGAAGATGAACTTAACCCTTTGCTACTGCAGGTGAGAGATATGACGGCGGACAACAAATCCCAGGAGGCCAAACTGGGAGATATTGAAGACAGGCTGCGAAGGAACAACCTCATATTCATAGGATTCCCAGAAGGCACAGAAGGGAAGAATCCTGAGGAATTCCTAATGTCCTGGCTCAAGCAAATATTTGGGCCTGAAAGTTTCGCCTACCTGTTCGCTATTGAACAAGCGCACAGTGTCTCACTGAGAGCCCCCCCCCTCCAGGGAGATATCCCAGACCCATGCTGGCTTGCTTTTTATACTTTAGAGATAAAGAGACTATACTGAGGAAAGCCCGTAATCTGCCTGAATTGATGCACAACAATAATAGGATCTCCATTTTTCCTGATTTCTCTGCAACCATGCAGAAACAAAGAGCGGCATTTCAAGGTGTGAAGCAGCGTCTGCGGGAACGCAATTTACCATACAGTATGCTCTATCCAGCTAAATTGCGAGTGGTACACAAGGAACAAACACAATTCTTTTTATCACCCAAAGAGGCGAACAGATGGTTGGAGTCCCTGGGACAGGGTTAGTGCATTTGACATCAACACCAGAATGGGACATTACCCAGAAGAACCCAGGAGGCTTCCTGGGCTGAAAACACAAGCATGATTTTTGTACCATGTACTTTGAATATCTGCAAGAATAAACAACAAGTTGGATGGATATCGGTTTACAGGATCCTGTTGAACTTTAAGCCAAACAGGGACACTATTATGAGATCTCCAAGCAACGCGGTCCAGTGAGCGCTCAGTGAACTCTCACATACCTATCCCTAAAGCCTCCTGTCCGGCTGGTGCAGGAAGAATACCCCCCCTTTAGGGAAAATTTGCTGTGATGTTTAGGGTAAAATTCTGCGGGATGTTCGGGGCTGCAGGCAGGGTGGGGGGAGTTCAACTCGTTAGAGATGGTATCAAGAAAAGTTATGTTTTTTTTGTTGTTTCTTTTTTGGTTATTGTTGGGTATTCTCTAAAATCTAATTTACCACAAGTGTTGGAGAGGGCTGTGCACTGAGCATGGGTCCTACATGTGCACGCAAATACTGTTTCAGATAGTTACAGTTAAAAATGATGTCATTATATACGTTATGGATGAGTTGGGTGATAATGCTTATATGTTACCAGGCTGTCTCCGGAGGGAAGTGCTGCAGAGTAGTTATGTCAGGAAGTCACGCATAGAGGAATCTCTGACATTATCGCCCCCCCACAACCTAAGTACTGTTGGAATTATGCACCCTATGTATCCTGATGCAGTCCCTTAATCTCCTTTCATGGAATGTGATCAAGCGAGCCTTAGTATTCAAATACATTTTAAAATGAAAACCACACATCATATTCCTCCAGGAATCACATCTAGTGGGCTCCAAAACGTTGACCCTTCATAGAGCCGGTTTCAGTAGAGCATTTCACTCAACTTAATCCAGTTACGCTAGAGGTGTATCTGTGCTGATAGCTAAATCACTTTTATACACTACTAAGACAGTGAAACTAGACCCTATGGGCAGATATGTGGCATTGGTATTGATCATTAATTATCAGGCATACACCTTTGTAGCTGTGTATATACCACCCCCATTTAAAAATTAAGGTGTGGGAGGCGATGATGGCAGAGGTGTTGCAGATGGCAGAAGGTCCCCTTATTTTAGCTGGAGATATCCCCGGAGAAGGACAGACATGGGATGGCTACAGTGGGAGGATCCCCACTGGAAGAATGTGTAAAGCCTTATGACTTAGTGGAGGCATGGAGGTGAAAAAACCCAGACGCCAAGGAATATTCATGTTTTTCTTCCACCTTTAATACCCTTTCCAGGATAGATTTATGTTTTGTGTCTAGAGAATTGTTGCCGAGGGTGATGGATGCTCAATATTTGCCGAGGGCCATCTCGGATCACTCCCCCATGCTTCTCACTATTGACATGGAGAAACCACGGGGGTATGTGGTGTGGCTTAAGGAGGAGTGCTTTGAGAGGTCAACTGCTACATCCAATAACTTTTGGATAGAAAATGAAAAAGAGGTTTCCGATTGGGATCACTTGGGATGCTTTCAAAGCCACGCTTCGGGGCTCCACATCGGGATTGATCAAACAACTCCAGTCAGACAGGGGATGGAAGGTGAGGTAAGCAGAACAGGTGGCCACCGAGTCTGAGGTAGAATACATAAAAAATCCTACCTCTGACACGCATAGAATATGGAGGGAGAGTATAAGACACTTAGACTTAGTGTTAATAGAAAAAACACAGAAGAAATTACTTTACCAAGCGCAGCGGATATTTGAATTTGGGGATAAGAACAGGAGGCTATAGGCATACTTGGCCTACTCACAACAAGCTCCGACCTCTATACCACGAATACTGGATGCGAATATGAATCCATGTACATCACAAGTAGACATAGCAAATGCATTTTTAGCATTCTATACGGAATGATATACCTCAAAGGTGGGTTATGGGATGGAGAAGTTACGGGAATATTTAGGCCCAATACCCCTACTAGAGCTCACGGAAGAGGGGGCGGGGGAACTGGATAATCCCTTTACGATTGAAGAGGTTATATCAGCTGCAACAAAAATGCCATTTTTGGCGTGATGCTCCCAATGGGAAATCTTGTCTAAAGGGATGCAGGCCCTGACACTTTCCTCATTAGTGCCCTGCAGGTGCAGCAGCTGATTGATAATTATAAAACCACTCCCATACAGATTAACTGTGCACATGGACACAGACAAACACACAGCTATATCTTCAGAATAACAAAAGGTAGGAATCTGAAACATAGGGGTTGATTTACTAAAGGCAACTAGACTGTGCACTTTGCAAAGTACAGTTGCACTCTGCAGGTGCAATTGCTCCAGAGCTTAGTAAATGAAGTAAGGCTTCACTTTGCATAGAACACCCAATCACATGCAAAGGAAAATAAAAAAAACAGCATATTTGCTTGCATGTGATTGGATGATGGAAATCAGCAGAGCTTCTGCTCATTTACTAAGCTCTGGAGCAACTGCTCTTGTAGAATGCAACTGCACTTTGCAAAGTGCGCAGTCAATTTGCCTTTAGTAAATCAACCCCATAGTTTGTTAAAATCCCTGCAATGTACACAGATCACCCAGAGGGCAATGTTTTTTTTCTTAACAAAAGTGGAGTTACTCTTTAACCACATGCCAACCGGGCCATAGCCTAAACATACAGCCAGAGCTACAATGGAATGATTTAGATTAAAGCATATTCATGTGTTAGAATGGCCCAGTCAAAGTCCAGACCTAAATCCAATTGAGAATCTGTGGCAAGACTTGAAAATTGCTGTTCACAGACGCTCTCCATCCAATCTGACAGAGCTCGAGCTATTTTGCAAAGAAGAAGAATGGGCAAATATGTCACTCTCTAGATGTGCAAAGCTGGTAGAGACATCCCAAAAAAGACTTCCCCCTGTAATTGCAGTGAAAGGGGGTTTTACAAAGTATTGACTCCAGGGGGGGCTGAATACAAATGTACCCCACACTTTTCACATATTTATTTGTAAAAAATGTTGAAAACCATTTATCATTCTCCTTCCACTTAACAATCTATGTACCACTTTGTGTTGGTCTATCACATAAAATCCCAATAAAATACATTTACGTTTTTGGTTGTAACATGACAAAATGTGGAAAATTTCAAGGGGTATGAATACTTTTTCAAGACACTGTGAATGGAGCAATTTTCTTCCCTGCAACCCGAAAGAAAATGTGCTCGATTTCTCCATCATCGCAGTCAGTGTAGATGGGGGAATCCCTCCTGCTGAGCCATTGTGTTCTCCCAGCAGGGGGTGGGGGAAGCTGTCCCTGCTGGGAGAACACAATGCGCATTGCTATAACAGCTGCTGGCTATAATCGCATGTAAAGTCCAACAGGCTAGTTCTACCCAAGTTGATCGATCAAACAACTTGGGTACATTCAGTCTGCCCATACATGGTTTGAATCTCAGACGGTTCCTGCTGTCTATGGGAGGCTTTATTCTTTGAGTTTGCTTGACTTGTTTGTTCCTGGCCAGCTGAATACATCTACTTCATTGGAGTTCCTGCCCGGCGTCGCTCCTACATTCTACTTCACTTACTTCTCTTTTTTTATAATGTTTTTCTTCTTCGTACCTTGAAAGTATTTTAGCACATTTTAATTTCTTAGTTACTGTTAATACTTATCACCTCCACTTTGTAAAAGCTTCACATTTGAGCAAAGTTTTTTCTGCTCGCAGTGTTAGGATGACTTTTATTATTAAGTCTATAATTAGTCTGTAAATGAATGTTCCTATAAATCTGGTACTTGTGGAAGACCTTCAGACTCTTTACTATTATGTTTGTTTCTGATGTGATATGTTATACAGTCCTGTAGTTACAAGCTAGAACACAACTCCATTACTTTCCTAACGACTTCAGCTTCGGAAGCTTTACCACCCCCCTTCATGACCAGGCCATTTTTTGGGATACGGTACTGTACAGTACTTTAACGAACAATTGCACGGTGAATGACAAATCGCGCAACGCACTTTTCAGATGCCATTCATTTGAACGGCACCTAAAAATGAGATGCGGCTCTGCCGCGATTGTCGCGCGGTAAATCGCACTGCAACTGCAGTAAACCGCATCGCATGAAGCTTGTTGCCCAAAGAAGGTTCAGGAGCTTCTTTTAGGGGAATACGCTTCATGTGACGCGGCTTTTCACAATTTATCGTGCTCCAATCATGGAAGAACCGCACCGTGTTTTTAGGTGCCATTCAAATGAATGGCATCTGAAATGAGCATTGTATGACTTGTCATTCACACCTGGGCGTTTTTGAAATTGCAGCGGAATTGCGGCAAATCTGCCCGCAATTCAAAACGCCCAGGTTTTGTGAAAGCAGCCTCCAGCCAGTTAAGAAAAAAAGTTATGCCCGCTTTTGCATTTCTTTTGGTATAGCCCTCATATTATCAGTTTCGAAAAGCACACAAATTTAAAAAAGGAGTATTAAAGGAAAATATAACAGTTTGAGACAAAATTAGTAAAACCAATCTGCATTCATGTTATAATACAGACTTTACAATCAGATGGCCACAATAGCGTATAATACAACATTTCCTTTTGTGCAAATAACCAGCTTGGCACGATCTGTGCAATCATTTTGTGCTGTGGCTACTATTATTTTGTAACCGTATAGATTTTCTCAATGCATGCAAATTTCTACAAGGTGGCTCATCTTGCTATTGATTCCGCAATGTTACCATCCTAATCATTAACTAATTGCAAGTGTCCTTTATTGACGGCCGGGCCACCTTCCCTGCTAATTTTTGCTGACATGTTGGAGGTTTCTTAGAACTGACTTAACCTTTCAGTGTCCAGCGAATTTCTGTGCCCTGATGTCAATTGACTAGCCTGGCCTTTCTGTTAAATAAAACCCTATCAGCTGTCTGTGTGCCTGGAGTAATGAGGCATTGTAAATTGACAAGAAGCTGGTGAATTCAGATGTTAGTCTGTTTTTTTTTTTCATTCATGTTGGGAGTTATGCATGACTAGAGGAGAGAGCATTGTTTCCAGGCAGGGTACACAGAGAATACTTTTTGGCATGGCGTCTGCATTTTTTTTTCTACCTTATGGTGGCCATTATGACTTTTTGGGCCTGTTCACACTTGTTTGGCTTCCTTATCTTAAAGCTGAACACCATGAATTTTTTGGGCTGTAAACTTTCATTGGTCCAGCTTAGTACAGTCTAAGTATGCATATTTTATACCTAGAGTTGCCACCTGTCTGGGATTCACCCAGACAGTCTGGGTTTTGAACCATGTGTCCGGGTCTCAGGCGGACTGAAACCCAGACATATTATGCAGATTGGGCTGTGGCTTCCCAAGTAACCAAGATTGTCGCACACAAATCTGTTACTCTCTAGGAGCTTTGGGCAGCTGTCTGGGGGCAGGTTTGGCATTACTGGGCGGCAGGACGATGATGTCAGCAAGAACAATTTGGCCACACCCACTGTTTGCTACAGCACACTATGCGCACCGCATTACTACTTTTCTGTGGGCACCCAAAGGTTTCCCAGGCCACTAAAGTGTTTGGGTTTGGCTTGAAGAAAAGGTGGCAACCCTATTTATACCTGATGGAGCAATGGGGAAGTTGGAAATCACTTTGGTAGTCAGCAGAACTTCAGTGATAGCCCGATCTTCTGGGTCCTGTGTGTGCGGCGTCCCTTCTGTTACGTTCACCACAGGAGGTCGCTTGCTTGGCACTGCCACCATTTATTGTTTTGCTTGCATCTATCTAGTAAGTTTTCTTTGTGGTATAAGCAATTAATCTCAGACCTTTGCAGTGTATAAATGTGCTTTTACTATACAAAAATGCTTTACATACAAAACATTATTAACAATATCACAATATTAGGAATACAATAGAAGACTGACTAATATAACAAGCAAAATGCCTAGCAAATAAGCAGAAACGTTTGTCTGTAAACAGTGGAAATACGCTTAAAAGTTACTTATTTCAGGTTACTGTGTGTTCGTGATCTCCGTAGCCAAAGAGGACTCAAGCTTCTAAGAAGTTGCTGGAGATCAGACGAAAGTGTCTTCAGGTTCTGGCTGGTACAGACCTTCCTTCCTTGGTGTTAAGGCATTATGGAGTGCTGTCCCGCTTATGCCTGACAACCTTTTATATGTCAGGTTGTCAAGCTATTGTCAACAACGGTTACAAACTTGCTTACCTTAGTTACAAAACAACAGACTGCTCCAACTGTACCATTTTCAATTCGAGAGATAGTCTCAAATTCTGCCTCAAGATGGCACTCTGTTATCATACATGCCATAGGTTATACATACTGTATGTCAGGTTGTCAATCTATTGTTTACAACAGTTACACAACAATAGACTGAACAACAGTCAACTGCAATGCAACAATCGTATCTAAGTTCCCATTGTTTGAGGACAGCCTGTGTACTTGTTACCAAGTCTTTAGTTTGAGAAGCATCCACTCAAACACAACCTGATTTCTGTTTCTGTGACAAACTACTAAACAGATTGTTCCACACCTACACTAAAGTCTGAGATATAAAATCATAATATTTATCAAACGCAACACATTCATGAAATGCCTTGTTTTTGTCAATGATTACAAGGCATTCTCTGATTGGACTGAATAGAGATGATGACATCCTCATCCAGTTGGGAGCCAGCTATATTTTCCTGGTTCAGTCAACTGGTCCTCAGATAAGGTGCCTCAAAGTTCATCCTCCCAATACCGAAGCCTCCTGGGATATATAATTTGCATAGCTAAGTGGGCTATTGGCCTGAGGTCCATGTCATTCTTGCCCAGGCCAAAATGGCGCACTGGACTATTAAAAAAAAGGGGGTTAATAAGCAGACAAAAAAGAAAAGTGGTCAGCATTTTATATTGCAGGGAGGGGTAGCTTACACTTGAGCAAAGTAATTGTTTAGTGTAGTGCTGAACTTTTGGCTGGTCCCACTACCTAGTCGTAGGTTCCCTTTCCCAACAGTGTAAGGGCAGCAGCCAAGCACACAGCAGCATTCACAACTCTGGCTCAATGAGTAGTCTAGGAGTTGCTTTTTTTTAAAGTTTATTGCAGTATAACTTGAATAGGGCTTAAGGAGCTGTGGGATACTTCAGAGTGTAGAACAGTTGCAAGAGGACATCCTTTCTTCTGCAGATACTCCTTAGAAAAGTCCCTTAGAAATAACCCTGGGAATGGGAAGCACTGAGACACCAAGAGTAGTGTACCAAGCCAGGCAAACCTCAGTCTTTGTGTACCAGTTGGTTAACAACAGCAGCATTCACCCAGATCCCGCTCTCAGGTCTGTAGTCACAAGTCCCTGCCTCCCTCAAAGTCAGGCAGAATGTTGCTTAGTGGATTTGCCAGACTGGATCCTATGTGAAATCCCCCTTCCTTAGCTTGATGTCCCTCAGAGAGTAGGGCCCCAGCCTTAGAGTAGCTGGGGCCTTGATGAGCTCTTGGTAGAGGTTTCTTGTTGCCAGGTAGGGCGGCAGCCCTCTAGGCTGGGTGCTTCTCCTACTGGACAGGGACCTTGACTAATCTAGCTCCAGACTACTTATGTTCTCTACAACCACCTTCTAAGCTTCCATCCCCAGGGATTGACTGGGACTTCATGAAAATTTGCAGGGCTAACCTAGACTGCTCCACATCCATATTCTGACCCTTCTAGAAAGCAGGGAGAAGCAAACAAATGTGCAGCCTGTGGGACCCTGATCATCCCAAAGCAGCAGCTGCTACACTAATCACAGAGGAGCACATGAAAAAAAACAAGGAGGGTGCTACATTAGTACGGAGATTCAGTTTAAGTTTTGATATATTCCTGCCCACCTTGAGTTTTGGATGATACAGCAGCTCCTGATACATTCTCTATAATATAAGGCGATTAGAAAATTACATCAGGCAAATTGAGGACTCCCCACAATGTCCACAGCAAGTGTGCTGGCCTAGGTGCAGATATCTCTAACTGCATCCTAAATAGATATGAGGGAACGTTCAGGTTGTTTAACACTCCAGCATCTACCAAAATGAAGTGTGTAGAAAAACCTTTTAGACTCCACGCACACTGGGCAATTAGCCCCAATGAATTGGGCTTTGGCATTAAGCTGCGGGTGGAGAGCACCGGTGTTCAGTCCCACTGCTGGCAGCCTGTCAAATTCTATTCAAGCCTAGAAGCTGTTACAGCTGGATGGGGCTGGAGTTGCACATGTAGCACCCTCTACCAATAGGTAGGTGCTAGCATAGGATTTTTTGCTAGAAGACTGTCAGCACAGGCAAATTTAGGAAGACCTATGCTCTGAGCTAGGCCTGTCTGTTTAGATCTTTGGGCAGGGAGTGGTTAGTGTAGCAGTGGGTGTGACCACCTGTGCTTCAGTACTGGGGCACCTCCGCTGCTTCCAGGGAGAATGTTCTGGAAGAGGGGCAGGGCCTAGAACTGGAGTGGCAGGCAGCTCATGTGGGAGCCCTGACCAATCCCCAACTGGAATTGGCAGGGGGTGGGCCTCCTATATAAGCTGAGGTAACATGCCACGGGGGGGGGGGGGTTGTTGGCCGACTGAAGTGTAGAATGGAGTACTAGACAGCAGCAGGAGGGCACCCCCATCTGGGGGGGGGGTGCGCCGATCGCAGGAGGAGGCCCGGGGAGAACTGTGAGGGAACTTCACTTTTACACGGTCATTAGTGATATCCCCATCATTACACGGTCATTGATGAGGAACTCCTGGAGCAGAGGGGCAGGTGAAGCTGTCGGAACGTACGGTCCGGTTAGGTTTTCCATCAAGGACTCGGGGCAGAGGAAGGTCGGTGAGTGTACCACAGTAGAGGGCTGGATGTGCCAGGAAGTCTGTGAGGGAACTTCACTTTTTCACGGTCATTAGTGAAGTCCTCATCATTACACAGTCATTGATGAGGAGTCCTTGATCAGAGGAGAGACTGTGGGGAGTAGTGTCAAATCTATGTGGCCTGAGGGCACAGGATTTGCAAGCTGGGCTAGCTGGGAACAGTAGTCCACCACTCAGAATGTGCTTTTAAACTACTAGGCCTCCGGGGAGAGGTACTACAGGCCTCTGGCCTAGTAGCAGCGAGAAACCAGAGTCAGCATGAGGAACTATTCAGAGTGGGTCCTTCTTACTTACAGAAGAAGATGTGACATTACATTGATAACTACAGTATAAGTTTGTGCAGGAGGAGAGGATTTCTGGGAACATCACCCTTACATGGTCAAGAGTGATGTCCACATCTTTACACGGTCATGGGTGAAGTTCTGGAAGCAATAGTCTGCAGGAGTTACGCAGAGGAGGAGCAATAGTCTGCATGGTGATGCAGAGAAAAGACTGTAGCTGTTAAACATGCACATCAATCCTTCAGGCTCAAACTATGTGCTAGTCTGTAAAATCTCTAAATATGATGGCAAAGTGAACTATTCTATGGGCATCCCATATACCCCTTTCCCCAACCAAGTTGTACCCCCTAATAAACAAAAATAGAACCAGCAAAGGACTGTTCATTGTCTCTGCAAGTGATATATGGGAGTCTGGCAGCAGGGTGATACGGTGGGTGTTTGTTACTAGTGGCAACTACACTGCTACACACAAATATTTAGTGCAGTATGCACAAAGGATGAATGCCTGGAATGCAAGAAGCCTGTGTTTTGAGCATTTGTATGTGGGCGCATACTGCCCTAAACATGCATACTGCTAGGTGCACCATCCAGCCCATCCAGTTGCAGCAGCTTCCAGACTTTTATAGAGTTTGGCAGGTTGCCAGCAGTGGGGATGGACATGACACCTTTACCCTCTGCCCGTAGCTGAATACCAAAGCCCCATGCATCGGAGCTAATTGCCGAGTTTGCATGGTGTCTTAAAGGAAATTTGTGCTGACTGAAATATGGGGGCTACAGATCTCCTTCTGAAAATGCTGGGTTGCTGGGTGTCTGGTTGTCTAACTTTATTACTGAATCACTGACCTGAAACATACATGCTGTGGACAGGGCCTACTCACCCTGCACATCGGGGTACCTCTCAGGTGTATGCACTCAGAGCCAGGCGCATTCATGTGAAAGTCAACATAATGGCTGTACACTGTATCCAGTAGTTAACATGTACAGAGTCCCTCAGTAAAATATGCTGTCCCGTGTTACTACACACCTTTCTTGTGTATGTTGCATTTAGGAGGGACACTGCTTGGCCTGTGCCCTCTCCACCAGCCCAGTGTACCTCTGTCACCTCACTCACAGTGACAGAATGGGGTCCTGCCGAGCACTAGCACCGACCTCTTGCATGCTCAATATTACTCCTTCACCTCTCCTGTACTATGCAAGTAGGTACAAGGGACTCTGTACCGCAGATTTGCTCCCAGATACTTTGGGGAAACTGACAGCTAGGGAGGGAGCCAGAATACCGACCCCCTGGCTACCAAAGGATCTGTCACCATCGCCAGGTACCACGCTTCATGACCAACTTCTATACACTTCCCACCAGTTCTTGGGTATCTGTGACAACTCTTCTGCCGAGTTAACCCTTTGTAGTGGCCTTGCTTTCATACTCCATGTGTGCTTTATAGGCCCAGTTCTCATACTCCATTTTATACCATGCACCTCTTAAAGTGTAAGTAAACCCTCCTATCATTTTCTGCCAAGGAAGCTGCCATCTTTGCCTCTGTTTAATCTACAACTGCCATGATGCTGCACATGTGATCAGTTATGACACCAGCCATTGGATGGCTTGACAGTTTGGTTGAGAGCTCATCCAATGGGAGTGTTACATTTCCGGCACGTGCCGGAAATGAAGCAGTTTTATGGATGGGTTTACTTCCGCTTTAAATAACTTTAGACCAGGCTTAGAACAGTTTAGTGGCAAAAGTCAATACAAGGCCAATGCAGTTCCAACCCTAACTGGCTGCCCAGGCATACTTTAGAAGATGTAAGTCCATAACTGGTGCCCTCCAAAGCTGACATATTCCTCCGAAACTCTGGTATCTTGTGGGACAACATGATGCAGCAGCCCTTCCTCGGTGTGTCATATGCAGAGGTTTCTACCTGGGCCCAGGCTTTCCCCTAATATATGCATCAGGAAGGAAGGAAGGCAGGACTCAAAAAGCCCGGGAAAAAGAGCCAGTTAACCCTTTCCCTGCCAGAGCGGGAAACCAATTAGCCTAATTACACACAAAATCCTGCTTGTAGGCACCTTCCTACAATGCAGTATAATTGGTCAGAATAAAGTCAGACTAACTGATCTGCAAACTTGTTCCAAGGCTGACAGCAAGACAATATTGGAATCAGTGGATCAGCATGACCGTGAAGAAAAGTTCCTTTTTTAGTTTAAATAGACAAATAAAAAAAGACAGGACCCATCTATAAGCACTCTGGCTCTGGACCAGTCCATAAGCACTGCAAGGACCTGGAAAAATATTGTATTTAATAAGAATCCCAGTTATGGATATTTTTACATAGCTACAGTTACCTGTGGAAATCACTGTAGTAAGCATTCTTACTCCAGTAATCTTGTCACATACCTGGTGGAGATCGAGCTGGAGAGGGGGCTTCTCTTGCACCTCCTTTCCAACACCCCTGGTAGTGATGACAGAAGGTGTGAGGGCACAGAGTGGCACAAGGGCAGGTGTAGTGGGCTGCGCCAGCTGGTGTTTGCAGCATGCAGATGACCGATGATCACCAGACAGTACCCAGCCACTGGAATACGTTCTCACAATGCAGCAGGGCTGCCATTTGGCACAGGACCCAGGAGCTAGGGAAGATCACTGAAGTAACGATGCCTACTACAGTGATTTCCAGCTTCTAGTAGGATCCAGCAGATATGGTATATACAAAGGTACATTGGTTAAAGCTGGACCAATGCAGCGAAGTAAAAATATCCATACCTTGAATTCTTCGTTAAGATAACCATTTGCTTAGTGGATTGTCATATATAGTAGGGTTGCACCGATACCACTTTTTTTAAGACCGGGTACTAGTACCGATACTTTTTTCAAGTACTCGCCGAAACCGATTACCGATACTTTTTTAATGCCATGTGACAGTGACACTAATATGCAGCACTGATGGGCACTGATAGGTGGCACTGATAAGCACTGAGGAGGCGGCACTGATGGGCACTGATAAAGTGGCAGTGAAGTGCACTGGTGGGGTGGCACTGATGAGGAGGCACTAATAGGCAGCACTGATAGCCACTGATAGGTGGCACTGATGGGGACTGATGAGGCGTGCACTGTGTCAGTAGTTTTTTTTTTTTTTTTTTAATTTTGTTTACAATTTTATTTTTTACAATTTATTTTTTCTATTATTTTTTACAATTTATATATTTTTTTTATTAATTTTTTTTACAATTCTTTCTTTCTTTTTTTGGGGGGGGGGGAGTGGATGGTGTCAGAGTTTTTTTTTTATTTTATTTTTTATTATTTTTACAATTTAACCTTTAAATATTTATTTATTACAATTCTTTCTTTTTTTATTATTATTAAATTTTTTTCAGCCCTTTTGGGGGGGGGGGGCTTTGGTGAGATTTTAGAAAAGCTATGCAGGGAGATCAGTGCTTATAATTACCCCCACGGCAGCACCGACCATCTGTGAGGCTGACCGCCCAACCCCCCCTATGCTGAGGACGCTGGTTATACCGGCCTCCTCATACCTCCCAACATTTTGAGATGGAAATGAGGGACACCTATCAGCAAAAGTATGCAGGCATAGGACACACCCCTTGCCACGCCCCCCCTAAAGGAGAATTGTACAAAAAAACAAGATTGGTTAAACCCATAAGTGCTTTTTTTTTACCACTACTATTCCTTTTGAAATTTACAAAGGCAGCAATTTAGAAATCAGATGAAAGGTTTAGCGCTGAAAAACACTTTTTGATAGAGAAAAAGTGCATTTTATATACATCTTAATAGATCAGACCAAAATGAGGGACAAATGAGGAGGAATGAGGGACAGAGGGACATTGCTCCAAATCAGGGACAGTCCCTCGAAATCAGGGACAGTTGGTAGCTATGCCTCCTGCTGGGAGGTATCAGATCAAGAATTGGAGCATTTGCACAAGTACAAGTACAAAGCATCTAAAATGAACCATTACACTGATAATTCAGATAGCATTAACCACTTGCTGCCCGCCCGCCGTCATATGACGGCGGGACAGTGCAGCTGTTGTTCTGGCCCGCCGTCATATGACGGAGCAGCCTTCCAGGCAGCCCAGGGGGCCGCATCGCTCTGGTCCCGGTGCGTGTGTCCGGCGGCCGCGATGTCCGCCGGGTACCCGCGATTGCCCGGTAACCGAGCAGGACCGTGGATCTGTGTGTGTAAACACACAGATCTACGTCCTGTCAGATAGGAGGAGACCGATGGTGTGTTCCTTGTACAGAGGAACACCGATCGGTCTCCTCCCCTTGTGAATCCCCTCCCCCCACAGTTAGAATCACTCCCTAGCAACACATTAACCCCTATAGCGCCCCCTCCTGGTTAACCCCTTCATTGCCAGTCACATTTATACAGTAATCAATGCATTTTTATAGCCCGCATCGCTGTATAAATGTGAATGGTCCCAAAAATGTGTCAAAATTGTCCGATGTGTCCGCCGCAGTATCGCAGTCACGATAAAAATCGCAGATCGCCGCCATTAAATAATAAAAATGCTATAAATCTATCCCGTTATTTTGTAGACGCTATAACTTTTGCGCAAACCAATAAATAAACGCTTATTGCGATATTTTTTACCAAAAATATGTAGAAGAATACGTATCGGCCTAAACTGAGGAAAAAATTTGTCTAAAAAAAAAAAATTTGGATGCTTATTATAGCAAAAAGTAGAAAATATTGTGTTTTTTTCAAACTTGTCGCTCTTGTTTTGTTTATAGCACAAGAAATAAAAACCGCAGGGGTGATCAAATACCACCAAAAGAAAGCTCTATTAGTGGGGAAAAAATGATAAAAATTTAATTTGGGTGCAGTGTTGTATGACCGCGCAATTGTTATTCAAAATGCGACAGCGCTGAAAGCTGAAAATTGGCTTGGGCAGGAAGGGGGTGAAAATGCCCGGTATGGAAGTGGTTAAATAGGTGGCCAAATGAAGTGTTCCTAACAGCTTCTATTTACATACATCTGGAGGTGCCGTCTAGAGCTGGTGTGACCAAGTCAGCTATTGACATTCTGGGTTTGACGATATTTATGGCCCTTCATATTGATGTAATTAATAGAGGGCCATATTCACCAGTGGTTTGTGCAGCAGCTGTTCCTCACTAGCAAATAATGGAAGGAAGGACCATGTACACTAAATCACTGCAGAAAGAGGCCCATGAGTATCAGGATTACTGATGGGTCTTGCTGTACCTCTATCAATATTCCTATCACTGTCCATCTATATATTAGCTGACATATCCATTTACTACTAATCCCTATGTGTGTGCACTTATGCTTTGTTCTGGACACCTGCTTTCAATATGAGTGCCAAGCTATTGATGCAGTTAATCAGTTTACCTGACAAGAACATGGGATTATTAACTCTTTCAGGAATTCTGAACAATACAGGAGGTAATAAACTTTTTAACAAGTACAGTAGATCTAAACCCTAACTGGATGACATTCTTTTTGCTAAAGCAAGGTGCGTTAGCAATTGCCCGACTTTTAATAAAATACAATGGATATAAAAAGTCTTCACACCCGTATTAAAATGCCAGGTTTCTGTGATGTAAAAAAATGAGACAAAAATAAATCATTTCAGAACTGTTTCCACCTTTAGGATGCGACTAAGAAAATGTCAGGAAAGACCTACGAGAACAGCGGAACTTTCCCTGTACAACTCAATTCCCTGTACAGTATAAACTATATAAACTGTACAACTCAATTCCCTGTACAGTATAAACTATATAAACTGTACAATTCAATTCAAAAACAAACTGAATCTTTTAGGAAGGGGGGGAGCAAAAATAAAAAAAATAAAATAATGTGGTTGCATAAGTGTGCACACCCTCTTATAACTGGGTATGTAGCTGTGTTCAGAATTAGGTAATCACATTCAAACCCATGTTAAATAGGAGTCAGTACACACCTGCCATCATTTAAAGTGCCTCTGATTAACCTCAAATAATGTTCCGCTGTTCTAGTAGGTCTTTCCTGACATTTTCTCAGTCGCACCCTACAGGAAAAGCCATGGTCCGCAGAGAGCTTCCAAAGCTTTAGAGGGATCTCATTGTTAAAAGGTATCAGTCAGGAGAAGGGTACAAAAGAATTTCCAAGGCATTAGATATACCATGGAACACATTGAAGACAGTCATCATCAAGTGGAGAAAATATGGCACAGCAGTGACATTACCAAGAACTGGACGTCCCTCCAAAATTGATGAAAAGACGAGAAGAAAACTGGTCAGGGAGGCTGCCAAGAGGCCTACAGAAACATTTAAAGGAACTGTAGGAATATCTGGCAAGTACTGGCTATGTGGTACATGTGATGGCAATCTCCCGTATTCTTCATATGTCTGGGCTATGGGGTAGAGTGGGAAGATGGAAGCCTTTTCTTACCAAGAAAAACATCCAAGCCCAGCTAAATTTTACATAAACACATCTGAAATCTCCCAAAAGCATGTGAGAAAATGTGTTCTGGTCTGATGAAACCAAGGTTGAATTTTTTGGCCAGAATTCCGAAAGTTGTTTGGCGCAAAAACAACACTGCACATCACCAAAAGAGCACCATACCCACTGTGAAGCATGGTGGTGGCAGAATCATGCTTTGAGGCTGTTTTTTTTTAAGCTGAAACAGGGGCCTTAGTCAAGGTTGAGGGAATTATGAAAAATTCCAAATACCAGTCAATGTTGGCAAAAAACCTTCAGGCTTCTGCTAGCAAGCTGAATATGAAGAAGAACTTCATCTTTCAACATGACAACTACCAAAAGCATCCAAATCAACAAAGGAATGGCTTCACCAGAAGAAAATTAATGTTTTGGAATGGCCCAGCCAGAGCCCAGACCTGAATCCAGTTGAAAATCTGTGGGGTGATCTGAAGAGGGCTGTGCACAGGAGATACCCTTTCAGTGCGCTCTCACACTTTGACAGTTGCGCAGTCATGCAATACTGCACCCAAATTACAGTTTTATCATTTTTTTGAGACCAATAGAGATTTCTTTTGGTGGTATTAGTGCTCTGCCCCCCGAGCCCACCCTTTTTGAAGCCAGTTAGAGCCTCAGGCTCTAATCACGTGCTTCTAAGGAAAAAAAAAAAAATCCCATTGGAATCCATGCGTCCGGCGCCCTGCATAGAGATTAGGGGCCGGATGCATGAATTAGGGGGGCGGCGCCCCTGCGTCCTGCATGAGCGGCCGCCACTGGTGCAAAATTTACCCAATGTGTAATTCATTTTGAAATAAATTACAAAAATAACTAATATTCGTCTCTTGAGAGGTGAATCACACAGATTCATGCCTTACTTACTGTTTTGCAATACTCCATTTTAGGCCTCATGCACACGGACGTTTTTACAGCTGCTTTTTTGAGCTTTTTTTCAGCTTAAAAAGGCCTGTCTATGTTAGTCTATGGCTTCATGCCCACCTAGGCGTTTTTGAGCTGCAAATGGCATAGGCGTTTTTAAGCTGTAAAAAAAAACCCCAGGACCAGTGGGTTCTGAGAGACGTTTTTCAGCTGTAAAAACGCTCTAACGCTGATAAACGCTCAAAAACGCTCAAAAACGTCATTCACCAACGTTTGTTAACGTTTTTGTTCCATTGAAAAAAAAAATTTTGAAAAAAAAAACGCTAAAAAACGGTAAAAAACGCTGACACAGAAAAACGCTCAAAAACGCTATTGCAAAAACGTTGAAAAAAGCTGAAAAAAGTTTAAAAAAATCACTGCAAAGATACTGGCATTTTCATAACGTTTTTTTATCAGCCTGTGTGCATGAGGCCATAGACTCTTGCTGTTCCTGTTTCACTGTTTATAATATAAATGAAATGAAAAAATCAAACTGAAAGAACGATACTCTCTTGTATTTTTTGCAGCAGTGGAATACTCAATAGATCAAGTTATGACTCAATATAATCTTATGCTTTGCATACAAGATCTCTGTTTCCATAATTTTTTTTGTTGAATTTCAAATTTGATGCCAATAAAGAGAATATTAAACAAATCGTATGTCAAGTCCAAGAAAAGAGGAGCTTGGTCTAGTGATAAGTAAAGAGAACAATGTATACTGTTACAATACAGCATCCTTGATGGAGTACTATAAAGAATGACATACTCATATACGATAAGGAGACATTCCATTACCCTTATTTAGTCACTTGAGGCCAAAACACGATATGCTAATATTCAATAAAAAATAAATGCCTGAAGTAAATGGCATGCAATGCCAAGCTGCTGCTAACAAGGCAAACAGAATATAGGCCTTAAAAAGGGGATCAACTCCAGAGATAAAACAATAATTCTCGAGCTCTACAAGACTCTGGTCCGGCCGCACCTGGAGTATGCTGTCCAGTTCTGGGCACCAGTCCTCAGGAAGGATGTACTGGAAATGGAGCGAGTACAAAGAAGGGCAACAAAGCTAATAAAGGGTCTGGAGGATCTTAGTTATGAGGAAAGGTTGCGAGCACTGAACTTATTCTCTCTGGAGAAGAGACGCTTGAGAGGGGATATGATTTCAATATATAAATACCGTTCTGGTGACCCCACAATAGGGATAAAACTTTTTCGCGGGAGGGAGTTTAACAAGACTCGTGGCCACTCATTAAAATTAGAAGAAAAGAGGTTTAACCTTAAACTACATAGAGGGTTCTTTACTGTAAGGCTCGGTTCACACTGGGACGACTTGGGATCCGACTTGTAAGCCCTCAAGTCGCCCCAGAAAGAGATTCACATTATAGTGAATGGGAGCGTCTTAATAGACACTACTGAAGTCGCTCCGACTTCAGAGCGTACTCCCTGTACTACTTGGATCCGACTTGGTAGGCGACCTGTACCATAGAAATCAATGGAAGTCGCCTCCAAGTCGGATCTCCATCTACAGTCAAGCGACTTTGCAGGGAAAAAATTTAGTTTGCCCAGGCAAACCCCTCCCTCCCAGAGAGCTGATTATCCTGTAATTGGCCACAGCCAAAGTCGCCTGTCCTGGAGGCGACTTGAAGTCGCGTTGTAATTTGCTAAAGTCGCGCTGAAGTCGCGCTGAAGTCGCGTTGAAGCCGCGTTGAAGTCGCCGTACAAAGTCGTGCTGAAATCGTGTTGCCCCTGTGTGAACCGAGCCTAAGAGCGGCAAGGATGTGGAATTCCCTTCCACAGGCAGTGGTCTCAGCGGGGAGCATCGATAGTTTCAAGAAACTATTAGATAAGCACCTGAACGGCCGCAACATACAGGGATATACAATGTAATACTGATATATAATCACACACATAGGTTGGAATAGATGGACTTGTGTCTTTTTTCAACCTCACCTACTATGTAACTATGTAAAGCTGCATAGAGGATGTGCAAAAAAATGCACAAGAAATAAACTAAACCTAGTAAAAAAAAAAGAATCCGAGAAGAAAAAGAAAAACATGAAAGGTACAACGCCATTTAGGGGTCATTTACACTTGGTCAAGCCCTGTGGCAGAGTGTGCAGGAAATTAGAAGCTCCCTGGGTTTTTGGCAGGACCAGCAGGTTTTTGTGTGCACTTGGCAATATACTGCACATTACACTACAGATACAAGAAAATGCTTTCAATTGTATATGTAAAGCAGTTCTTCAGCCTTTTGGATAAAACATTAAAAGTCAGCAGCTACAAATACTGTAGCTGCCAACTTTTAATAAAAGGACACTCCACTGTCCAGGGGTCCAGTGCTGTGCTCACCTCAACGGCTTCTTCTCTGGTCTTCGGGTCCCCGGTATATTTACTGTGGGCAACCAGCTATGATTCCTTGCTGCTTCACATCCGGCTGCCCACTGCGCATGCACAATCCTTGCTGGGCTTTGTG
The DNA here is from genome assembly GCA_037952925.1 of Lithobates clamitans. Taxonomy (NCBI): domain Eukaryota; kingdom Metazoa; phylum Chordata; class Amphibia; order Anura; family Ranidae; genus Lithobates; species Lithobates clamitans. The sequence goes on along the minus strand of JBBGZY010000133.1, from coordinate 5,677,441 downwards.
AATGGTGCCCGAAGCCTTCTGGGACCTGTGACGAGTCCCGTAAGGTTACAGGCGGCAATCCGACCGGCCGTGGGAGTGGGTACTTGTCAAAACAAGGTAACTGCTCCCCTCCCCCCTCAAACAAGTGCCAATATTAGAAGAGGAGGGGGGGAGGAGGGCGGTTCCACTTAAACAGATCAAAAGAAAACAAATGTAGCAACTACTCCTTGCCTCCACCCACTAGAGCACAGAACATTCTCCAATATTCTAGAAATAGGGGGAAGCACCAGAGAGCTGCCAGGATGAGCCGTCCAGCCCTGAACTTTAGGAACCCTGACCCAATTACAGACTCACCAGTTAGCATGAGTCAGAGTATAGTTTGCCTACTCTCACTACTAGTAGCCCACACTATAGGCTGCTGCACAAATAACAGAAGTTCATTATTAGGATTTACCAGGGGTGAGCTACGGTTTGGAACCAACTAAAGTGTAAGTTCACCTTTTTAGAAAAAATGAAAAGCTACACCCCCCCCCCCTCTCTGGTCCCTGCTGCATTTACTTCCATGGGTGAGTCAGTTTCACTGTCCACTAAACCTGGCGCAGCAGTCCTGGGGTTTGAAAACTGTGCTGTTCTTCCTTATTTTCCCCTAGGGATGCTGGAATGGATCAGAATGATTTTGATTGATCAGCACCTACATGTGACCATGCTCGCCAATCAGAACTGCTCTGATCTATCCGGTGTCCCTAGCAGTGGTGGCTGGTGCTCATTTTTTGGGGGGGTGCAAACGAACTGAAAAATACTGAAACAAAAACATCAATTGCAGACACACTGTGCCATCAATTGCAGCCCCTGTGCCCATCATAAGCAGCCACTGTGCCCATCATATGCAGCCAACTGTGCCCATCATATGCAGGCAACTATGCCCATCATATGCAGACTCTGTGCCCAGCAAATGCAGCCACTGTGCCCATCATATGCAGCCAAATGTGCCCATAATATGCAGCCAACTGTGCCCATAATATGCAGCCACCTGCGCCCATAATATGCAGCAAACTGTGCCCATCATATACAGACTCTGTGCCCATCATATGCAGCCACCTGTGCCCTTCATATGCAGAATCTGTGTCCATCATATGCAGCCAACTGTGCCCATAATATGCAGCCTCTGTGCTCATCAAATGCAGCCACTGTGCCCCATATTATGCAGCCTCTGTGCTCATTATATGCAGCCAACTGTGCCCATCATATGTAGCCACTGTGCCCATCATATGCAGACTCTGTGTCCATCATATGTAGCCACCTGTGCCCATCATATGCAGACTCTGTGCCCATCAGATGCAGCCAACTGTGCCCATCATATGCAGGCTCTGTGCCCATCATATGCAGCCACCTGTGTCCATCATATGCAGCCACCTGTGCCCATCATATGCAGACTATGTGCCCATCATATGCAGACTCTGTGTCCATCATATGCAGACTCTGTGCCCATTATATGCAGACTCTGTGTCCATCATATGCAGCCAACTGTGCCCATAATATGCAGCCAACTGTGCCCATCATATGCAGCCAACTGTGCCCATCATATGCAGACTCTGTGTCCATCATATGCAGCCAACTGTGCCCATAATATGCAGCCAACTGTACCCATAATATGCAGCCAACTGTGCCCATCATATGCAGCCAACTGTGCCCATAATATGCAGCCACCTGTGCCCATCATATGCAGACTCTGTGTCCATCATTTACAGTCAACTATGCCCATAATATACAGTCTCTGTGCTTATCAAATGCAGCCCCTGTGCCCCATAATATGCAGCCTCTGTGCCCATAATATGCAGCCAACTGTGCCCATCATATGCAGCCTTTATGCCCATAAAATGCAGCCACTGTGCCCCCCCGCCGCAGCGGGACAGGTGCCGAGCTGTGGGACGGTAGCACGGCGATGGCTCCTGTGTGTCCTCCGACTCCTCCGTGCCTGTCTTCTTCCAGTATTCCTTGGCGCCAATGGGAGTGCCTGTGCCTTCAGCCAATCAGATGCGGTATTACAAATGGGCCTCCTGATTGGCTGAGAGGCCGTTCTGTGTTAGCAAAGCAAATATTCATTTGCTTTGCTAACACACCTGGGTGAACTCCGAGCGCAATGGATTGCGCTCGCAGGTCACCTTTTTTGATGCCTATTAGAGCCTATGGCTCTAATCAGGTGCTTCAAAAACAACCCCCGCCGCTTTAAGTCAGACGCCCGGCACCCCAAAAGGGGCCAGATGCCTGTATAGGGGGTGTCTACAGCATCTTTGGATAGATTCATGCAGTGCATGAATCTATCCATAGTGCAGAGAGGGGGTGGCTGGAGAGAGGGGGCGGCGCCCGAGCTCCCCTAATGGATGCACCGCCACTGGTCCCTAGGAAAAGAAGAGGAAGAACAGCATGGTTTTTAAACCCCAGGACTGCTGCCCCTGGTTGCGTGGACAAAGAAATAGAATCACCCAAGGAGATAAGTGCAATAGGGACTGGGGGGAGGGGGGTTGTAGGGCAGCAGTTGCCAACCAGTGGTCCGTGGACCACAGATGATCCAACAGAAAATTTTGGTGGTCCCCATGGCTTCTGCCACAAATCAACATGTATCAATTTGGATGTTTACTACCCAATCTTGTTCCCAGTGTTGTTCTCAATGTGCACTGACAGTCAATACTGTCAGCGTGCATTGATACCCGAGACCTCCTCTGTAGTTCCGGCTCCTGTGAACTTAGACGGAGGCATGGGGAGTAGTGCAGAGAGTGGGAGGTGAAGAAGGAGGGGACTTCCAATTGCAGCGCTGATCACAGACTGTGGGAGGGAGCAAGGAGCTCAAGCACATGGCTGGATAAGGAGGTGAGATGAATCTGTGTAAGGTAGCAGTGTGATGCAGAGTGTGGGGGGGGGGGGGCAAGAGAGCCGGAGCATTGTGTGTGTATAATGCATGTCAAATTCATGTTAGTGGTTCACGGGATTCAAAATTGAAAATTTAGTGGTTCGTGAGGTTCGATATTTGTTGACCACTGCTGTAGGGTGTTGGCCCACATTTTACATTTTTCGAAAAAGGTGAACTTACACTTTTAGTTTGGCTAAAACCCATTGGAAAAGGACACTCCCCTGTCCAGGGGTCCAGTTCACATACCTGGATTATTATTTTTGTTTTTTACTTTTTGCATTTAATGTTTTTTGTATCTTATGGTGTGTTTTAATCATGTATATGTGCATGAGTGCATGCACGAGTGTGTACTTATTATCACTATAAGGTGTGTGAGAAATAGTGGCATACATATGGATCACCCAATATGCAGTATAGCTGATTCCCCTTTTTTGGATAATTGCCTGTAGTCAATTAAGACAATTAATGGGTGGAGCCAGTGATCCCTAGATCCACTATTTATTTCAAAGTTTCATGTCTGTAATGTGGTTATGACTAAGGCCTTATAGGCTGAAACGCGTCAACTGTTCTCATTTGCGTTTGGTCACTGTGGCTTGTCAATAAATATTACACTTTTTAAGAGCAATCACCGGAGTGCGGATCGTCTTTTCCTCATTTCCCTACTCAGCCAGAGACTGTGGATCGAGCACCCGGGATCTCTGCTTTCTATGTGATGTATGGGTAGTAGCACTGACTTTTTTGTTTATACCATTGGAAACTGTCACATGACAGCAGACCACTATCCAAATCAGATTCAGCAGTGGAATTCCACACCCACACATACCTCCCAACTTTTTGAGATGAGAATGAGGGACACCTATCAGCAAAAGTATGCAGGCATAGGACACACCCCCTGCCACGCCCCCTTAAAAGAGAATTGTACAAAAATACAAGATTGGTTATACTCACAAGTGCTTTTTTACCACTACTATTCCTTTATATTGACTTTTGGAATTTACAAATGCAGCAATTTAGAAATCAGATGAAAGGTTTAGTGCTGGAAAACAATTTTTGATAGATAAAAAGTGCATTTTATATACATCTATATAGATCAGACCAAAATGAGGGACAAATGGGGAGGAATGAGGGACAGAGGGAAATCAGGGACAGTCCCTCAAAATCAGGGACAGTTGGGAGCTATGCCCACGGGGTGGGTATGCTGGTGACATCATTGACCTAATACTGCTCCATGGCCATATTTGGTGAATGACATTCTCCAAAAATAGCCATGTGGCCATTTTAGGTCAGTAATGTGACCAGCATCGCTTCCCTTTTGTTACGTGTGGCCGTGGAGCAGGGAATTCCATGGCTGCAGGCAAATGGCACAGCGGCCTGATGTCATGTAACGGTTTCCCACAGGTTGCGGCTGAACTGGGTTTAGACCAAACCTTGGCTTATCCCTAGAGGTCACATATATTTTGGACATTTATTTTATGCTTACAAGCATAAGACTTCCTTTGCACTGGATTAATCAATCTATGTTGATAGGAACCCTGGCCAATTTGAGATACAACTTTATTCCAATAAAAGTCAGGAGACAATCCAAAAGGTAGCCAAAATTGGCTATTTTTTGGATTAATCCTCTGACTTTTATTGGACTAAGGGCCGGATCACATTGCAGTGATGCAGGAACCCTGAAAATCCACTGCGGGTTCCCGCATCGCATGTCTCCCGGCGGCAGTTTACACTGCCCTATGCGAACTGCTGGGAGTGTCAGTTAAAAGTTAATGACACCCCCAAATCAGTTTGCATATTGCAGTGCAATCTGCAAACTCAGACAGGAATCGGATCGCATGCGATCCGATTTTGCTGCGGACCAAAGAAAGGGTCCTGTGCGTGGCGAGTTTGATGCGAATTCAGCCATACTATCTGTATGGCTGATATAGCATCGCACAGAGATCGCATGTGATTTGCACTGCAGTGCGGCACGCATAAGATCCGATCTCAGAGATCGCACCAGTGGGAACCGACCCTAAAGTTGTATCTGGATCTCTTAGCAGTGGAGTGATGCTTCAATTTTCATTTTTGTTACATTACACTACAAGCCAAGGAGACCGTGGAGATCCTTTGAGGTGTAGAAGCCTCCTGCCCAGATAATTTACCTCAACATCAATACTCAGGCCTTTTTTTCAGTAGGAATGTGCAGGAACGCAGTTCCGGCACCTCCAGCTCTGAATGTATGTAATAAAACAAAAAAAACAAAAAAACAAAAGGAGAGGAGCGCCGCTAAGTAAAAGGGTGTATTACAATTGACAAGTAAAAGTATCCACTTACATGTAAAAAAGGTACGCTGGGCAAGATGATATATTCCAAAGGAAAGTGGGAGGACAATCACCGGTTCCCAGGGACACCCCAAACCTATGCCGCAATCCGGCGGAGAGCCAGGACGGGACCCGGCCTGTCTATGCAGAGGAGCGGAGCAGCAACCAAGGAAATGGCTGAATGTATGTAATGGCAAGGGGAACTGGGGTATGCTGGAGGGTCTATTCTTGCTCAGGAGGTGTATTGTTGCTGGGGGGAGGGGGGGGCAATTTTTGAGGGAGAGGTCTATTGATGCTGGCTGCAGGAGGATCTATGATTGCTGGCTGCTGAGAAATCTGTTGATGTTGCTGGGGGGTCTACAGTTGCAGGGGTGGGTCTATTGTTGCCGGGGGGGTGATTTTTTGTAAGGAGTGGTTCATTGTTGCTGGGGGGAGTATAATGTTGTGTAGGGAATCTATTGTTGCTGGGGTAGGTGTAGCATTGCTGGTTGGTATCTATTACTGCTCGGGGGGGTCTGTTGCTGCTGGAGGGGGTCTTTTGTTGCTGGCTGCAGAGGATCTATTTTACTGCTTTTCTTGTTATCATTAACAAATCCCATACAAATTATTTAGCACCACTAAATGATATTTGGTTCTGTACTCTCTAAAAGGGCCGGTATTAGAAGGTGGGTAGGGGGTGGAACCAAGGGATGGTGCTCAGAGGTGGGTAGGGGTGGAGATAAGGAGTGACTGAGAAGGGGGGAGTTCCTGTACCTATTCCTTAGAGAAAAAAACCCCCTGTCAATACTTAAAGATAGCAATACCAGTGAGATAACTCTACAGGTCCAGCACTATATTTACAATTTCCTGGATTTTCAACACAATGTCTGGAGTGTGTAGGGGAACAATAGCGGTGGGAGTGTTGAGAACTACGCACATATACACAGATGGTCCCTTATGGCCACTTCATTCATCCCATCCACTAACAGTGCTATGCAAGCCAATTTACAAATGTCAGTACGTTGATGCCCAGCTTCTGAAAATTGGCACTGCCATTTTTTATCTATATCTCTGCCTTATACCATGCAAGCTGTTCTAGAAAACCTATTTCATACAGTGTGTAGGAAATGCTATGCCACCCATTATACACTATGACTGAATTTTTTAAAACATCCTTTTATTTGCTTTTTATGCGCTTACGTGACTTCTGGGCATAAACACAAAATTATTATTATTTAACTTCTAAAAAATTGTAGAGACTGTGATTTTCTTTCATTCAGAATTGACAGTCTAATAAAGAAACTAAGAGAAGTAAAAGCAGACAACTGCAGTAAGCATTTTACTCTTTATTTTTGTCATTCATTTATGTGGCGGCAACAAATTCCGCCGTACTTTACTAAACTTACATCAGTTCTTTATTTAGAGAAGATGTAAACAGAATGTCACTATCACAATCTTTCTTCCCCAAAATTTTTTTTAAAAATCTTGGATAGAGTGAAGAGGGATTAGAACAGGGGTCTCCAAACTGCGACCCGTGGGCTGGATGTGGCCCTTTGCTTGCCTTTATCTGGCCCTTGGGGCACTATTCCTTCCACCAATATGGGGCACTATTCCTTCCACTGACACCAGAGATGAGGAACTAATTCTTTCACTGACACCAACCATTGGGCACTAATCCTTCCACTGACACCAAAAATGGGGTACTATTCCTTCCACTGACACCAGAGATGGGGAACTAATTCTTCCACTGACACCAACCACTGGGCACTATTCCTTCCACTGACACCAAAAATGGGGTACTATTCCTTCCACTGACACCAGAGATGGGGTACTAATTCTCCCCCTGACACCAACCATTGAGCACTATTCCTCACACTGACACCAAAAATGGGGTACGATTTCCTCCACTGACACCAAAGATGAGGAACTAATCTGCCCACTAACACCAACCATTGGGCACTACTCCTCCCACTGACACCATACTATTCCTTCCACTGACACCAAAGATGAGGAACTAATTCTCCCACTGACACCAACCATTGGGCACTATTCCTCCCACTGACACCATACTATTCCTTCCACTGACCCCAAAGATGAGGAACTAATTCTCCCACTGACACCAACCATTGGGCACTATTCCTCCTACTGACACCATACTATTCCTTCCACTGACACCAAAAATGAGGAACTAATTCTCCCACTGACACCAACCATTGGGCACTATTCCTCACACTGACACCATACTATTCCTTGCACTGACACCAAAAATGGGGAACTAATTCTCCCACTGACACCAACCATTGGGCACTATTCCTCACACTGACACCATTTTTTTTTTACTCCCACTGACCACCAAGCCTATGGCATTGTTTTCTCCCACTGATGATAGAGTGTTTTCTACTCCCACTGGCTACAGTCCAGCTCCCCTTAAGTATGAAGGGCAGTAAACTGACCCTTTGTTTTTTGAATGTTTGGAGACCACTGGATTAGAACATCTGTCAGGTGTCCCCATTAGGAAAATTAATCTTCTCTATTTGTTGGGTTTACAGTTATAATCAAAAATAAAGGTAAAGTAAAATCCCAAATTGTGGGTGGTCACCAGAACAGGAATGGAGTAGAAATAGTCCATTGGGTTCTGGTGACCCTGGTGATGTTCAGGGATTTCCCTCAGTTTGGGCACCGTTGCTTCATTTTGCTCTACAGAAAACTGGACGCTTTACACCAGGTCTCTAATAAAAAAACTCCTCTTGAATGCCGGTATGATTGCATGTTTTCACAATCCCACCACACCACACTCCAAAAGAATTCAGTGCATAAGTTTATTAAACATAATAGGCACATCAATCATTTACCTGAATTTTAGAGTATGGTGAGAAGATGCAAAGCATTCTCTGAATAGTGTGTAGTGCACCCCCTACGGAGCCGCAAGTATACTGGGATCCCCCACTTTGCACAACCAGGCACACTGAACTTCCACAGGCACTCAGAGTCAGAGAACAGTCCGTGACTTTGTTTTTGTTATTTATTGAGGGATAATAACTTGGATACAGATGGGATATTATGGGATGCCCACTTGACTTCAGGGACAACGCTTCCTATATACAGTCTCTATATACACTCCACTTCTTCCTCCAGCTCTCACTTGCTTGCAGAAACATAGCTGACACACTGTAAACATCTGACAAATCACTGTTAGATTAGAGCAATAGCCTGTTGTAGGCAGGAACCGGAGGCCCCTTGGATGTGTAGCAAAGTTCAGTGTCCAGCTTACATTCTTCCTGTGGCTACTGATCCCAGCACCACCTCTTCAGGCACTGCTAACCCGCCTGGCTGCAGCTGCCTCTTTCGCTAGCCCTCCAGGCTACCTTCTCCCCACAGTCCTCCAGATTGACAATCTCTCTACAGTCCCCCAGACTGACACTCACCAGCCCACCTGGCTGACTCTCAGGAGATCTCTCAGATGTGCTGACCTGCTCACACTGTCCTCTTTCCTTGCTCTTGTGCCTCTAGGAAGGGTTTCCTCCGTGTATTTTGGGGGTTATCTTCCAGCACCTGAGCCCCAGGCCTGAGGTCACCCCCCCTCCAGACCAAGGGGCACCCTTGAGGACCACGACTGCCCCCTCAGCATTCCATCTCCATCTTCCAACTGACTACCCCTGCTGGAATGACTCATGTCTATTTATGAGGTGGCCTGCCCCCTTCCAGCACCTTCTTTGCTGGGGATTGGTCGAGGAGAAGAAGCACCAGAAGAGCTGTCAGGAGGAATAATCCAGCCCCCCGAGTCACTAAACCCTGACCCAGATTTATAACCCAGGCCAAATTTTCCTACACTAACAGCCAAACCTAGGTATACCTAGCACACTAGATAGAGGGTGCTACAAGTGCCAGTGCCGAGCAGCAAACCTCTTATCTTTAGAATGCAGTAAGGCAGCCCCTCAGCATGGATGCAGAAGCTAGTGAAGATCGCTCTAGTGGCAATGTCTACTTCAGCAATTTACAGCTTCCAGGGGCATTGTCAGGTATGGTATATGCATAGTTAGGCTGGTTCAAGCTTTATCTATACCTGGAATTCTTCTTTAATTGTAAGAAGCCCCCAGGACCATTATCAACCGGCCCCCTGGACCATTATCAACTTTCCTTGATGAGTTTTTTGCCTGGCTACCCTACTTTCTCTCTTCAGAAATTCCCACAATCCTGCTCGGTGATTTCAACATCCCTGCTAATACAGACACTCCTGCTACTTCTAAACTTCTTAGTCTAACCTCTTCATTTGACCTAAAACAATGGGTACAGGCTTCTACTCACTCTGATGGCAACACCCTTGACATTGTATTCTCCTACCTATGCACTCCATGCAACTTCTCAAACAATCCTTTTCCTCTCTCCAAACATAACCTTATTCGTTTCTCCCTCCCCCTGTCTTCCACCACCTTTCCCTCCAATCGCCTAACCATCACCCATAGAAATTTTCGCAACTTCAACTCCTCTCTCCTCTATTCTGCTACTGACCACCTCTATGACAAAATCTCTCCCCTGTCCTGCCCCAACCAAGCCAGGTCCATCTACAATAAATCCCTGTTCTCCTCCCTGGACAAGCTCGCTCCCCTCACTATATGCAGAATGAGGTCTCGACCCCTACAACCTTGGCAAACGGTTGACACTAAAATTCTCAAAAAACGTAGTCGCACTCTTGAGCGTCTGTGGCACAAGATTAAGTCTTTCAAAGACTTCAAACAATACAAATCTGCCCTCAAAAAATACTATTCTTTCCTCCACACTGCCAAGCAAACCTATTTTACAGCTCTTATTAACACCTTCTCATCTAGTCCCCGTAAACTCTTCTCTACCTTCAACTCTCTACTTTGTCCTCCACCGCCTCCACCCACTGACTCACTCACTGCCCAGGAGATCGCTAATCACTTCAAAAACAAGATTGATACAATACGCAATGAAATCTCCGCTCTACAGGTATCTCCCCCAGCTAAGACCCCATGTCAACAGGTATAACTGACACTCCCCCTATTCAAATCTGCTACTACAGACGAAGTTGCTAAACTCCTTTCTATCGCCCACCTAACCACCTGTCCCCTGGACCCTATTCCCTCTCATATGCTACGGTCGCCCTCTGACCCCATCCTACACTCTCTAACCCACATCTTCAATCTCTCCCTCACCTCTGGCGTCTTTCCCCAATGCTCTAAAACATGCACTGGTCACCCCCATACTTAAAAAGCCGTCCTTGGACCCTACCAATCTTAACAATCTACACTCTATCTCCTTGCTCCCCTTTTCCTCTAAACTCCTTTAACACCTGGTTTACAACCAACTAAGTGACCACCTTATTAAAAACAACCTTCTTGATCCCCTTCAATCTGGATTTCGCCCTCAACACTCCACAGAAACTGCTCTTTTAAAACTCACAAATGACCTACTAACTGCAAAAACCAACGGACACTATTCTGTACTCCTACTTCTGGATCTTTCAGCTGCCTTTGACACGGTTGACCACCCCCTCCTCCTCAAAAAACTTTACTCCCTTGGTCTCCGTGACTGTGCTCTTCAGTGGCTCTCATCCTACCTATCCCAACGCACCTTCAGTGTCACTTACAATTCTACTTCCTCCACTCCTCTTCCCTTCTCTGTCGGGGTCCCCCAAGGTTCTGTTCTTGGACCTCTTTTATTTTCAATCTACACCTCTTCCCTGGGTCAGCTGATAGCCTCTCACGGATTTCAATATAATTTCTACTCTGACGACACACAAATCTATCTCTCCACCCCTTAACTCACTCCATCAGTCTCCTCACGCATCACTAACTTACTAACCGACATATCTGTATGGATGTCACACCACTTCCGCAAACTCAACTTGTCCAAAACCGAGCTTATAATATTTCCTCCCTCACGTGCCTCTTCCCCTGACTTCTCTGTCAAGAGCAATGGCAAAACCATCCACCCGTCCCCACATGCCAGGGTGCTAGGTGTTATCCTGGATTCTGAACTCTCCTTTCGGCCCCACATCCAATCACTTTCCAAAGCTTGCCGCCTCAACCTCCGCAACATCTCTAAACTACGTCCCTTTCTAACCAACGAAACCACAAAGCTCCTGATTCACTCCCTGGTCATCTCTCGCCTCGACTACTGCAACTCCCTCCTCATTGGCTTACCTTTAAATAGACTATCCCCCCTTCAGTCCATCATGAATGCTGCTGCCAGACTCATCCACCTTACAAACCGCTCAGTGCCTGCTACCCCTCTCTGCCAATCCCTCCATTGGCTGCCACTCGCCCAACAAATTAAATTCAAAATAATAACAATAAGTTACAAAGCCATCCACAACTCTGCCCCCAGCTACATCACTAACCTAGTCTCAAAATACCAACCTAATCGCCCTCTTCGTTCCTACCAGGACCTCCTGCTCTCTAGCTCCCTCATCACCTCCTCCCATATCCGCCTCCAGGACTTCTCCCGAGCCTCGCCCATCCTCTGGAATTTCCTACCCCAATCTGTCAGACTGTCTCCAAATTTATCCACTTTTAGGCGATCCCTGAAAGCTTTCCTCTTCAGAGAAGCCTATCCTGCTTCCATCTAACAACTGCACTATTTTCTCCATTAGCTCATCCCCCACAGCTATTACCCTTTTGTATAACTTGACCCTCCCTCCTAGATTGTAAGCTCTAACGAGCAGGGCCCTCTGATTCCTCCTGTATTGAATTGTATTGTACTTGTACTGTCCTCCCTAATGTTGTAAAGCGCTGCGTAAACTGTTGGCGCTATATAAATCCTGTATAATAATAATAATAATAACTCTACAATTAAACCCTATTGTGGGTGAAACACATTAGAAGAGGAGCTTAGGTAGGTGGATGTGACTTTCAATCTTCAAAATAGAAGATTTTTTGGGGTACAGTATGTGATTTTGCTAGAGTACTGTCCATTGACCTCCAAGATGTGTTTGCATTTGCCCTTAATTGATCACCTTCTATATACAGTTGTGCTCATAAGTTTACATACCCTGGCAAAATTTATGATTTCTTGGCCATTTTTCAGAGAATATGAATGAGAACACAAAAACTGTGTTTACTCTATTAAAATCATGATGACAACAGAAACTAGCCAAACGACCCTGATCAAAAGTTTACATACCCTGGTGATTTTGGCCTGATATCATGCACACAAGTTGACCCAAAAGGGTTTGAATGGCTATTAAAGGTAACCATCCTCACCTGTGATCTGTTTGCTTGTAATTTGTGTGTGTGTATAAAAGGTCAGTGAGTTTCTGGACTCCTGACAGACCCTTGAATCTTTCATCCAGTGATGAACTGACATTTCTGGATTCTGAGTCATGGGGAAAGCAAAAGAATTGTCAAAGGATCTGCGGAAAAAGGTAGTTGAACTGTATAAAACTGGAAAGGGATATAAAAAGATATCCAAGGAATTGAGAATGCCAATCAGCAGTGTTCAAACTCTAATCAAGAACAGGAAAATGAGGGGTTCTGTTGAAACCAAACCACGGTCAGGTAGACCAACTAAAATTTCAGCCACAACTGCCAGGAAAATTGTTCGCGATGCAAAGAAAAAACCACAAATAACTTCAGGTGAAATACAGGACTCTCTGAAAACATTTGATGTGGATGTTTCAAGATGCACAATCAGGAGGCACTTAAAGAAAGATGGGCTGCATGGTCGAATTACCAGAAAAAAACCATTAATATGCAAATGCCACAAAGTGTAACGCTTACAATACGCCAAACAGCACAGAGACAAGCCTCAAACCTTCTGGCACAAAGTCATTTGGAGTGATGAGACCAAAATTGAGCTTTTGGGCCACAACCATAAATGCTACATTTGGAGTGAAGTCAACAAGGCCTATGATGAAAGGTACACCATTCCTACTGTGAAACACGGAGGTGGATTGCTGATGTTTTGGGGATGTGTGAGCTACAAAGGCACAGGAAATATGGTCAAATTGATGGCAAGATGAATCCAGTATGTTATCAAAAAGTACTGGAGGAACATTTGCATTCATCAGCCAGGATGCTTTGCATTGGGACGTATTTGGACATTCCAACATGACAATGATCCAAAACACAAGGCCAATTCGACCTGTCTTTGGCTACAGCAGAATAAAGTGAAGGTTCTGAAGTGGCCATTTCAGTCTCCTAACCTCAATATCATTGAGCCCCTCTGGGGAGATCTCAAACGTGCAGTTCATGCAAGACAGCCTAATGCCCCGTACACACGGTCGGATTTTCCAATGGAAAATGTGTGATAGGACCTTGTTGTCGGAAATTCCGACCGTGTGTAGGCTCCATCACACATTTTCCATCGGATTTTCCGACACACAAAGTTTGAGAGCAGGATATAAAATTTTCCGACAACAAAATCCGTTGTCGGAAATTCCGATCGTGTGTACACAAATCCGACGGACAAAGAGCCACGCATGCTCAGAAAAAATAAAGAGATGAAAGCTATTGGCCACTGCCCCGTTTATAGTCCCGACGTACGTGTTTTACGTCACCGCGTTTAGAACGATCGGATTTTCCGACAACTTTGTGTGACCGTGTGTATGCAAGACAAGTTTGAGCCAACATCCATCGGAAAAAATCCTAGGATTTTGTTGTCGGAATGTCCGAACAAAGTCCGACCGTGTGTACGGGGCATAAGAATTTACAGGAACTGGAGGCTTTTTGCCAAGAGGAATGGGCAGCATTACCATCTGAGAAGATAAAGAGCCTTATCCACAAATATCACAAAAGACTTCAAGCTGTCAATGAGGGACAATACACGGTATTAAGAACTGGGGTATGTAAACTTTTTATCAGAGTCATTTGGGTAGTTCCTGTTGTCATTATGATTTAAAAAGAGTAAACACTGTTGATTGATAATAAATGGCTTCAGCCAAACACTAACCATGAGTGAAAGAAAGGTTTTTGTGTTATCATTCATATTCTCTGAAAAAAGGCCAAGAAATCATAAATGTTGCCAGGGTATGTAAACTTATGAGCACAACTGTATATCAGAAAGCTTTCAACAGTCTATACCACTCTGGACAAAAGAAATTGATTTTATGCCTTTTTCTAAATGTTGGTCACCTGAGACAGAAAGATGAGGGATGATATTATTTATTATTTTCATTTTGGAAATGACAGCAACATTATAAGGTGATAACTTTCATAGCTAACAAGCTAAAAAAATAGATTATTTATGTATCTTAGCTGAGATTCCCAAAACTAACACTGTTGTCAAAGTTTGCAAGTAATACAAAAAATGCTAATAAATGAAATAAATAAATATGACTTTTAAAAAATAATTCTTCTAAGTAAAAGCAGAGTCCCCATGTCTTTCCGAAGAGCCTTCATTTTCATTCTTATAATTCTTGAAAGGGCAGATGAATGGACTTTCCTATGGCAGCTTGTTTTCTACGCTATTTAGGGCTGTTACTTTCCTTGTCATTCCGAGATGATTCTGTTTTGTTCTTTCCAAGTGTTTCCATGGAAATAGTTTATTACCCGCCAGTGAAGAAAACTTTATCCTCTAACAAGGAAAAGTTTTGCAAGTGAAACTGTCACAATTCACCACTTAGCACATTTTCAGAGGGAGCACAATAAAGAAAAAAAAATAAATAAAAAAATAAAACGAATGGCAAGCATAATTTGCAAAGTTAGGAAGCACAAATAAATTGTATACAGCTGTCTTTTCAAAAGTAGCTGATTTCTTGAGTATATACAGTTTACTCGTTGACGTTCACTTTATGTGGGTGACCTCTTACTGGCTAATAACATTTTTGCGACTCTATAAGCAACTAATGCAACCTATGTTTTATTTCTTTGAAGAGAGAACGAGAAAGAGAATTAAATGTTTAGGCATCTTCTGCGGCAGTATCAAATACTAGTTAAAAGTTAATCATTGGCTTTGATTCTTCTGGAAAGTTCTAACTCATTGGTGTGTTTTCTACAATATAGATGGAACTATTTTATATAAAGGATAACTCAATTATTGGGCAATGTTGGAGAACTTTTTGTGACTGTGTGGACTTAACTTGTTTATTACTATATATAGAAATGTATAATGATTCAAACTTCCAGAGTTGGAGGTTTAGGTGCTATTTAATTCACAACTCCAACTCCTGCAAGAAATAAAGCCTAAGTTTAGTAAAAACATAAAAAAAATAACAAATCAGCACAAGGTACAGTATTCACAATAAATGAGAAGTGGCTGAATGTGAATGAAGGACTTCGTTTGGGCTGGAGACCACGCTGGGCTGATGTGATTGGTCGCTGGTAGTTGATAGCTGTGAGGAAGGGATAACTTCCAGTGGGAATGAACCTCACAGTGGGTGGTGGTGATGGACCCCTTGGGGGCTTGGGTTGCTACCTTTCCGGTATGACAATGCAGTTGTTTTTGCAAAAAGGAAGGTGTGCCCATTGTTCAGAAAAATGCAACTCTAGATGTACGGTTGAAAACGTTTATTGGAAGTGTAAACATATAAAGTGAGTAATTGGCCACAAAGAGCTTAACCACCACTGCTCTGCAGGAATGTTTGTAAGTATCCCAAGATGGTTATTCTAACTATACATGGAAGATCACAGATACAAGGGGAGTGGGTCAGTGAACCATGCCAGCTAATGGAAACGACTCAGGGTGCTAACCGGATTCTGATATCCCAGATTGTTGTCCTCACTCTTAATAACTCCTCCTCTGAGACCTCCTAAGCTGCTTTTGGTTCAGAGAGTGGTTTTTAGTTACTAAGTCTCAATTTTTTTGTAGGCCTTCAGCCCTCTCAGAAACCTAAGACCTCAGGGGCTGCGAGAAGGCCTCCTCGTCCTTTCCTTTACATCCTTTCCTTTAATCTCTTCTGACTGCTTTTACAATTTTTGAAGAGGAGGATTGAGATGGTGCCTTGTCCATTTCTGTGGTCTTTGTGTAGGAGGGGTCCAATCAGCTGATATTTCTCCCAAACTTAAGGATACTATAGATGCAATGAATACATACATTGTCCAAGAACAGCTTGCACTATCCTGGCCCAAAGTCATCAGCCTCGGCTCACTAAAAATGCCTCAGTCTACATTAAAATTTCCTGTTCACTTTCTATTACAGCCCGGGATATATGGTGACTGGACCCATCCTAAAAGAAATCTTCCCTCCGAAAATATTTTATTTACACCAATATTCTAATACAGAGTGTTTTCTGAAGAATTGGCGGTCCCAGTTGTGGACCCAGCCATCTCTTGTCTTGACAAGACTCTAATAGTGCCTGTTGAGGATGTCGCTGTATTCAGTAAACCCTCTGGACAAGAGGTTAGATTACCTCTTTAAGGCCTTATTCTTTCTGACAGGCCCGCTATGCAATCTTCTGTTGCAGCAATTTTAATATGCCAGACACTGGCTGTATGATCCAAGTCCATGGCTTGGGACCCTGTTCCCATACTAATGGATACATATATCCTCCAACAACTAGAGCTCTTGCTCATAGCCTAGAGCTATTGTGTGGATGGCTTAGGAGAATCACTAAATCAGATATCTAGGATGCATCTCCTTCAGTATATATGAGGAGGACACTGAGTTAAATGTTGGTCTACAAAGCTTCCTTGCAAGAAACATCCTCTGCTGTAGCTCTTCCAAGAGGAATACCTTTCCAGAGAATACTTGAACACTATGTCAAGGAAGTCATGGGGGTGAAGAGTACTTTTTCCCCAGAAGAAGGTAAAAGCACCTGCTAGTAAGTCTTCAACCCGAGTGATAAAAAAGACGCTCCTTTAAATTTTCTCAGGCTTTGAGCCCCCAAACAAACCAGGTCTGGGACCAAGTGCTCCTCTCAATGATCAACTTGTCACGTTTGACCTTTGTGGCCATTTGGTCACAGAACTTTTCAGATGTTTGGGTCCAGAATGTCGTATCTAGTTATTACACATACTCAACATATAACTCGGATTAGAAACCCCTTATGGAAGCTGCTCAGTTGGTCATTACCTCCCGTCACCCAGTAGATTTTCTAGCCTTTGTACACATAAAAGATGCTTATCTGCATATCATCATCCTTCTGACATATCAACCCTCCCTCCGTTTTGCTGAGGGCACGCAATATTACCAATTGGTTGCCCTTCCCCTCAGCATATCCAATGCACCTTGTGTCTTCACCAAGGCGATATCCCATGCTCTCACTCTGCTTTGTTCTCTAGGCACCCCCATTATGGGATATCTGGACAATCTACTGCTGAGGTAACAAGCGGCTCAGGTTCTGTCTGCCAATGTCAGCTAGGCACTCCAGACCTTATGGAGAGTTGGTTAAGGTCCTGAATCTTCAGAAATCAGTGCTGAATCAGACCAATAGTATTTGGGTCTAATCTTGGATACAGCCCTGTCTATGTCTTCCTTGCTGTAGATAATCTTCAGTTTCTTCGTTTTCACACTCAGACCTTACAGCCAAAGAATAACCCAATTATTTGCTTTTGTATCTGGGTTTTGGGCCTGATGGTGGCTTCCTTTGAGGCAGTCCCTTATGCCCAGTTACACTCCAGGCCATTGCAACTCAACATTCTGTCAGCATGGGAAAAGTAGGCTCAACCACTGAATTATCCCATGTGTTAGACCAGGTTTGCCATGGTATGGTGGATCTCCAGCCCAGTGCTGGAATCAGGGAAGTGCTTTCTCCTGATATTCTGGAGGGTTCTCACAGCAGATGCCAGCCTCTTGGACTGGGGAGGGGTCCGGAATGCCCTCTCAATGCAGGAGACCAGGACGTCAGAATAAGCTAGGCCCTGGATCAATATTCTGGTGCTCAAGAGAATTTAGTTGTCCCTTTAATGTTGGACCTCTCGACTGCAAGGTCACCCAACCAAGATTAGGATGGACAATGATATGGCTGTGGCTTACAGTCAACAATCAGGTGTCACAAGCATCCGCACAGCTCAAAGAGAAGTAGACATGCTCTTCAATTGTGGAAGTAATTGTAAGAGTAGGCAGATGACTCTTCCTCCATGTTCCCCTCTTTATTGGGCACCAAGTGTTGTTCACATAGGAGGCCTACCCTGGGGTGGGTTCTTTGGCCTGTTGCAGGTGATGAACGGGCTCAGTGGGTCACAGGTACTAACACAGAGGTAACACCTTGCCCAAAGACTTGCTCACCAATGCTTAGGACCAGGCGGGGGCCACAGTTCCTCAACTTAGAGATGAGCCACTTGCGTGTAGTGTTGTATGTGGACCTTCTACAGAAGATGTTGTCCCTTGTCCTACACACTTGTATAGGGTGTATGTGTTGCATTAGGAGAAACATGCAGAGCCTATGCCCACTCCATCAGTCAGCGCACCTCTGTTACTTCACTCCCAGTAACAGAATGAGTAAGAGCACATAGCGCGGACCTCATGCATGCTCCCACTGCCATACCAAGTGACCAGGCATAGATCTCCGTAATGCTAGTCCACTCCCAGTGACTGACGGAGACAGACAGCTAGGAAGGGAGCTGGGCACCAAACCCCCTCGCAACTGGAGAACCTGTCACCTGATCAGGTACCACGCCAATGACTGGCTGCTGTTTCCTTCTGTGGTTACCCATGACAAATTCCTTCTCTGCTTAGGATAACCTTTTGTTGTAGCGATGTTACACGCACCTCAGGTAGTTATCACAGACCCTGGTTGCTTAGAAAGATGCCAGGACCCCACATGCACCCTTTGAGTAGCTTCAGACCAAGCCTTGAACAGTTATAACAACTTTACTGAACTTTTGGAAGAGCATATACTACATGTGGTAACGTCTTTTCCCTAACTAAACCTAACTATGGATGCCCAAGATTACCTGCACAGGAAAAGTCTCTTAGGGGAAAGCCCAAACTTGGCAGTGCTGAGGTAGAGAAGTCCATGTTGCAGGGTTCAATTCAGGCAGACCATAGGTCCCAGCAAGTCTTTAGCATATATTCACCATGTGTTTTCAATCGGCCCCTGGAGCCCCTCTCCCGGGTTCCAGACCTCTTCCTATTTATAGAACACAGGAGGGAGGCTGGACCCCAGCAAAAGCCTGCAAACAAGCTGGGAAAAAAGGCAGAAAAACATTAACCCTTTATCCGTGATTTGAGCAGCTGGGTACTAACTAAATACAAAAAGTAGGCAATACCTACATGCAACTTTGCAGCACAAATAAAGCATCCATTTGTAAGAGAAGGAGGAGGAGGAGGCAGGGCAGAACCATATGCCCATAAGGGTGAAGATCCACTTTAAAATTTGCCAAAAAAAAAAAAGTTTTGTGCATCTTTTGGTTCATCGTAGTGCCTTTGCAGTCCATTCATTATGAACACAGAAACACAAGAGGGCGCCTCTAAGTACAGCAATGAAATGCACTTGCTTCTGTTCATTGCTGCATTTAGAGGCGCCCTCTTGTGTTTACTTGATATATTGCAGATAACCCCAGCTATACGATGAGGAGCTGCCCTAAGGACGTTGTGGCTGTATCATATATTTATTTAACCCTTTCCGCAATTCTACTGATGCTACCTTTGGGACCACAAGTGGCCTTTGTGCTCAGACTACTGTATCATTCAAAATGAATAGGCAACAATAACACAATGCACATAACGCGCCTTAACGCACCACAAGTCCAGGAATGGCGTGAAGATGGCTTCATAGATATAAAAGTACACAGCCAATTAGACGCTGGATAAAAAAAAGCTGTAAAAAAAAGGGGAATATAACATAAGAAGACTGAAAAAATATTGCTGAATTGAATTTGCTTGTTTGTAACTGTAATACAACAACATTTCTTTCAAATTTTATTTCATTTCACAGCTACATGCTTTGAATTCTATTGCTTATTTCACATAATGTTAGAAAATAATGTACGCCACGGACAGTAACAATTGTGACACACTGAAGACCTATTCTGCGATCCTGCAGATGGCGCTGTTAGCCCTCACCACCTGCAGTGCTCAGAGTACAGATTGACTTCCTTAGGGTTGATGGTGATTGATTGTGTTGTTTTCTTCATTACTTTAAACCTAATCAGTGCTTGGTGTAATTTGAGTAATGATTGTTCATTATTGGAAATTGTGAAGTTTAAGACTTTCCTCGTTTTACCTCCACAGTCTGCCTTTGGGGAGAAGGCTGGATCGCGTTCAAGAACCGCTTCTCCCACCCCAATTCCATTTTCTACGTGCAAAGAGATACAATGTCAGACAATGTAAAAAAAAAAAGTTTAGGAAACTATGTCATATTCTCTCGACAACGGACTATGTCAAAGTTTAATTAGCAATAGTAACAATACACAGCATGCAAATAAAAGTAGTGTACAGATACTGGCAATAAGGAAAACAGCCTTATATAGAAAATCTTCATTGTTACCTGTGGCCAGGGCTGCTGATAAGGCAGTACAGCCAGCCCTCTTGTACTGGGCCCCATCAGTTGAAAAGGGGGGCCCAGGCATCTACTGAGCAGGAGGTCCGGCTGTGCTGTCTTATTACAGATTGTCTTCTGCCTCCCCCTGTAGTGCTGCCACCTTTCTCCCTCCGGCTGCACTGCAGGTAGATTGGTTCTAGTACATGTGCCCCTTCTATCTGTTGTCCAGACACCCATGTGTGCCCCTTTCCCCCACAGGGCTGCCAGCTTCTTTCCTCTTCTCTCCCGCTGGCCTTTACTGTGGGCACACAGTTGGATGTTTCAGGATGGAGAACAGGGGAAGGGACTGTGTTTACTATGGTTCTGTTTGTCAATGAGCAGGAAGCCCCAGAGCACTTCCTATTCATTCATCTGTGCAGCTAATGGTGCAAAGAAAGGCATGGATAAATCTATTGGGACCGGGGGGGGGGGGGGTGCCCTGTCAGGTAGGCCGCAAGGGGCCCCATGATTTCCGACAGCAGCCCTGCCTGTGGCAGCCAATCAGAATTCACCTTGTACTGGTCTTAATTCAGAAAGTGAATTTTAACTAGTTGTGAATGGAACGTGACTCAGCCAGGGCCGCTTTACACCTAGACCGCCCTGCGGTCGCAGTAAAGCGATGCTCGTTTTAGCGGTGCTTTACCAGCGCTGCAGAGCCGCTTGCATGCAAGAGTGGGGCTCTTTTAACCCCAAAGAAGGGGTTAACAAGGGGTTAAAAGCCCCCATGCAGCTTTTCAGGCACTTCGGCAGTGCTGCCCATTCATTTCAATGGGCAGGGCGGTATTCACCGCTCCCAAACTGCCCCAAAGATGCTGCTTGCAGGACTATTTTTCCCATCCCGGGCACTCGGGCTTTCACACTAGGGTGGCTTGAGAGGCACTTTTCAGATGCTTTACAGGCGCTATTTTTACCGCTAGCGTGCCTCAGTGTGAAATAGGTCTAATAAGAGGAAATTCTGGAAATTCTGTGTCTGACTTTGATATGCTTCAATCAGTCCTGGAACAAGCTTGGTGTAAATAAAGATCACTCAAGATAGTCGTGGCTAGAACTGCTGCGGTGGGTGTTTTTCAAAGTGATTTCTCAACAAAATTAAGAAAGAAGACACGGGTGGATGGGGGAGTTGCTTTGAATATTAAAAATTCATTTTTAATTTGTTTTCAAATTTTGCAAATGGGTAAGTTTTCCCCTTCATTGATGTGCGTTGAAGAGGCAGCACTGATGGGCACTGATAGACTGCACTGATGGGCTGCACTCATGGGCACTGATAGGCAGCACTGATGGGTACTGATAAGGCCGGACTAATGGGCACTGATGAAGTGGCACTGGTGGGCACTGATGAGGCTGCACTGATAAGTAGCAAGGATGGGCACTGATAGGTGGCACTGATAGGCAGCACTGATGGGTTGCACTGACGGACACTGATAGGTGGCACTCATGGGCACTGGTAGGGGACAATGATAGGCAGCACTGATAGGTGGCACTGATCGGCAACACGGATGGGCACTGGTAGGTGGCACTGGTGGGCACTGCTTATATGCACTGGTAGGTGGCACTGGTGGGCACTGGTATGTGCCATATTCATAGATCACCCAGAGGGGGAGTGTTTTTTTTTTTTCTCAACAAAAGTGAAGTTATTCTTTAAATACCTGAATATGAAATGCATTTTTCTTCTTATGTAGACCTTCCTTTTTAAATCCATGTGTAAATCCATAAATCCAGCGCTACCTCCTAAGGAGCTGCTAAATTTTTGTGTCCCCTATTCCTGCACAGCCAATTCTTATTTCTGTACAAAATTACACAAATATGTATCCTGGACTTTCTACTCCCTCCAGAGTGGCTTCTGTCACTTAAAGTTTTACTAAACCCACAATAGTAAAATCAGTCTGTATATGCACTAAAGCATGCTTGTTATACTCACTGTGGAATGTAAGGGGTTAATCCTTTGCATTGTGTAGAAATGCAGCTTGATCCGGTCTTCTCTGTTGCTCCCCTTCTTCCACTGTCCCCAATCCATCTCCTGATAGAGCATAGGCTAGGGGACAAGCTGCACATGCTCAGTTTGGTGTGTATTGCTAGATAGTTTATTTTTGCATGAGTGCTTGTGATCAACAGAGGTCCAATCAGCACTGTCCAGACAGAGAGTCAGGGGTCCTGCAGTCAGTGGAAGGACAATCAGGGGAGAATGAAAACTCCTCCTACAAGCTTCATCCAGACACTCATGGAAGTCACAAGACTGCTCTAACTGCTGAGCTAACACGGATCAGTAGCACAGTCTCTGTAAGGAGACTTTTAAATGAACCTCTTCAGACCCCAACTAGAAACTACCAGCCCACCTGGCTATCTTGAAGAGTATGCCATAGCAAGGGATTCCAGAACGGAATTGAAGCACTGCCCCCGAGAGAACTGGTTGGATATGGCACCTTTCAGCCCTCTCCCTTGTAGGCCCTGGGGGTGTAGAGGTACTCACACTGTCCTTGTCCTGCAGCTGTAGGTGAAATTGCTTCCAGGCCTTTCACTGAGCTAGTTTCCTTCCTAGCTTTATAGGCTGTCCCACCTCGGTGGACTGCAGGGCAGTGGAGGTCCCTCTTTCAGCTTCCTTCTTCTAACCTCTAGCCTGAAGGCCAACCCCCCCTTCTCCAGGGCCCCCTCCCAGGCTACACACAACACTCCATCTTCCAACTGACTCCCCTGCTGGCCATGCCCCACAATATTTATGGGCTGCTTCAGCCACCCTACCAGGCCTCCTGCCTGGGGATTGGCTACATTCCCATAAATATTCAGATCCCTGTCTCCATACCCCTGCCCACTAGCTTCTTGAAGTTTCCATTAATCCTCCAGAGCCAGGGGGATATGATAGAGGACTGCATGGCTCTCAACTGTCCCTGATTTTGAGGGACTGTCCCTCATTCGGAACAAAGTCCCTTCGTCCCTCTTTATTTGTCCCTCATTTTGGTCTGATCTATACAGTTGTATATAAAAAGCACTTTTTATCTATCATAAAGTGTTTCCCAGCGCTAAACCTTTCATCCAATTTCTAAATAGCTGTATTTGTAAATTCCAAAAGCCAATATAGAGGAATAGTAGTGGTAAAAAAAGAAAAAAAAAGCACTTGTGGGTTCAACCAAATTTTTTTTTTTTGTACAATTTTCCTTTAAGGGGGGCGTGGCAGGGGGCATGTCCTATGCCTTCATACTTTTCTAATAGGTGTCCCTCATTCTCATCTCATAAAGTTGGGAGGTATGGGACTGGTCTGTAGAGTCCTCCAGCCTGACCTGAATCTGAATCCTGACCCTATTAACAGACTCAAACAACTACCATGAGTCAAATAAATCTTCATACACCTATTCTAGCACTAGAGGGTGCTATGCATATCAAATAATAAATTAAATGCATTAAAGTGGTTGTAAACCCTTACAACACACTTTTTGTTACAGGTAAGCCTATAATAAAGCTTACCTGTAGCTACCCTGGATATCTCCTAAACCTGAACAGTGGTTTAGGAGATATCCCTGTATTTGCATGTGTCGGCGTCATCGGCACATGCGCACTGAAGCAAACTGAAGCAATGGCACGTTGCTTCAGTCAGACTGTGCCGTTACCGGCGGCTCATGGACTGACGTCATCACGGCTCCGGCCAATCACAGCCCCTGAGCCCGCGATACCTGGAAGTAACTCCGGGAACGATGTCGCCGGCCGGAGCGATGAACGAGGACCGCTACGGGGGCTTCGATCTAAGTAATACATAATGAACTAGTATGCTATGCATACTAGCTCATTATGCCTTTGCCTTGCAGGTTTTTTTTTTTTTTTTTTTCTTTTTGGGTTTACAACCACTTTAACAGCCTTTATTCATAAACATTCTATTAAAATAAATATATATATATAATGAAATAAAATCGAAGCTAAGTGTTACTTAACTTCCTATTCTATCATTTGTATTCAGCTATGTATAAAACAAAAAAAAATAATTTTTTTTTGTCTGTTTTGTTTTTCAGCCCACACTAACCAGCCATTGTGTGGCGTTGTTTGAGAGAACTGGTTTGCAAACTTCTTTTCCTTTCATGTAAAATTAATAATATGCATTTTTAACTCGGAATATGAGAATAAAAACAGTTTGCCTTGAACGTGTATTGTATAGATTCATTTTCTACTCTCCACAAGCAATTTACAAGCACAATAAACAAGTGACCATGAAATACTGTTTGTTCCGCGCTCTTCTTTGTGTCTTAAACTGACATCAAACAGCCGAAAGCATTGGTATCACTGACATACTTAGTGAGCGAGGTACCTTTAACCAAGACGGTTACGTGTATTTTTGAACTGACATGATCATGTTCACCCCAAGGGCCAATGTCAGAACATGAGGCAGCGCTGATCGAGAAAACCTTGACTGTATCCCAAGCTGTTCCTTCGGGGCGAGTGCAATCTGCTCGGTTTTGTCCACAGAGTCCCCTACCAAGACCTTCACTGTTCCCGGTGCTAGAGGAGACACGCCGCATGCTGTACGTTGTGCCATTTGTACTATTTTATTGTGGGATAGAGTTTTCGGAGGGAAAGAATGGCTTGTACTAGTTTATAGACCAAATATAAAATAAATAAATATACAATAATAATAATAATAATAATAAAATCTATCTATCTATCTATCTATCTATCTATCTATCTATCTATCTATCTATCTATCTATCTATCTATCTTTCAATCGATCTATCTATCATCGATCTATCGATCTATCTATCTATCTATCTAATATAGATAGATCGATAGATCGAGAGAGAGAGAGAGAGAGAGAGAGAGAGAGAGAGAGAGAGAGAGAGAGAGAAAGAGAGAGAGAGATAGATAGATAGATAGATAGATAGATAGATAGATAGATAGATAGATAGATAGATAGATAGATAGATAGATAGATAGATAGATAGATAGATAGATAGATAGATAGATACAGTTATGTGAAAAAGTATCTGCCCCCTTTCTGATTTAATTTTTTTTTAAATATTTGTCACACTTAAATGACTCAGATCATCAAACGAATTTTATTACTACACAAAGATAACCCAAGTAAATACAAACTGCAGTTGTTAAATGATGGTTTTATTTATTAAGGCAAAAAAGCTGTTCAAACCTGCCTGGCCTTATGTGAAAAAGTAATTGCCCCCTAAACCTTGGCGGCGACAAATGCAGTCAAGCGTTTGCGATAACTGGCAATGAGTCTTTCACGTTGCTGTGGAGCAATTTTGTCCCACTCTTCTTTGCAGAATTGTTTTAATTCAGCCACATTGGAGGGTTTTCCAGCATGGACGGCCTGTGTAAGGTCATGATACAGCATCTCAATTGGATTTAATTTATTGAGCATTGTCCTGCTGCATAACCCAAGTGCACTTGAGCTTGAGGTCACAAGCTGATGGCCGCACATTCTCCTTTAGGGTTTTCTGGTAGAGCTCAGAATTTATGGTTCCATCAATTATGGTAAGTTGTCCAGGTCCTGAAGCTGCAAAGCAGCCCCAGATCATCACATTACCACCACCATGTCTGACTGTTGCTATGATGTTCTTGTTATGAAATGCTGTATTCGTTTTATGCCAGTTATAACGGGACGCACACCTTCCAAAAAGTTACATTTTTGTCTCATCAGTCCACAGAATATTTGCCTAACTGTCTTAGGTATAATCAAGATGTTTTTTGGTAAATGTGAGATGAGCCTTTGTGTTCTTTTTGGTCAGCAGTGGCTTTGGCCTTGGAACTCTCCCATGGAGGCCATTTTTGCCCAGTCTCTTTCTTATTGTTGAATCCATGAACACTGATCTTACCTGAGGCCAGTGAGGCCTGCAGTTCTTTAGATGTTGTTCTGGGTTCTTTTATGACCTCCGGGATGAGTTGTCGTCATGCTCTTGGAGTAATTTTTGTAGGCCGGCCACTCTTGGGAAGGTTCACCACTGTTCCAAGTTATCTTTATTTGTGAATAATGGCCCTCCCGTGGTTCACTGCCGTTCCAAAGCCTTAGAAATGGCTTTGAAACCCTTCCTAGACCGATACATGTACATTACTTTGTTTCTAATCTGTTCTTGAAGTTTTTTAGATTGTGGCATGTATGGCTTTTTGTGATCTGTTAGCATGCTTTACTTTGTCAGACAGCTTCTATTTATGTGATTTTTCGATTCAACAGGTCTGGCAGTAATCAGGCCTGGGTGTGGCAAGTGAAATTTAACTTAGCTTTCCAAAAAATTGTGGTTAATCACAGTTCATTCATGATTCAGCATGAAAGGGGGCAATTACTTTTTCACACAGGGCCAGGCAGGTTTGAACAGTTTTTTTCCCTTAATAAATTAAATAATAACTTAAAAACTGCATCTTGGATTTACTTATCTTTGTGTAATATTAAAGTTTGTTGATGATCTGAATCATTTAAGTGTGAGAAATATGCAAAAAAATACAAAAAAATCAGGAAGGGGGCAAATACTTTTTCACAGCACTGTATATATATATCTATATCTATATAGATATAGATATATATATATATCTATAGATCTATATCTATAGATATATATATATATTTTTTATATGTATCATATTGCAAATAACATCAAATTAAACACTTTGACCTCCGGAAGGTTTTACCCCCTTTATGACCAGGCCATTTTTAATATTCAGCACTGCTCTACTTTAACTGGCAGTCACGCAACACTGTGTGCAAAATAAATTTATATCTTTTTTTTTACAAAAATAGAGTTTACTTTTGGTTGTTTTTGGCGACTGCTGTTTTTTTTTACTTTTTTGCAATATACAGTAGATGTAAAAAGATTGAAAATTCAAAAAACAAAACAATATTTTCTACTTTCTGTTATAAAACATATCCAATACAATCTAATTTCTTCAAAAATTTAGGTCAAAATATATTCTGCTACATATCTTTGGTAAAAAAAAAAATCCCAAGTGCATATTACACACTTTGAGCCCTGGAAAATTTTAACCCCTTCATGACCAGGCCATTTTTCTTGCAATTGTGCAGTGATGCAACAATATACACAAATAAATTTATATCATTTTTTCACATACAGTGCCTTAAAAAAGTATTCATACCCCTTGAAATATTCCACATTTTGTCAAGTTACAACTGAAAACATAAATGTATTTTATTGGGATTTTATGTGATAGACCAACACAAAGTGACACATAATTGTGAAGTGGAAGGAAAATGATAAACGGTTTTCAATTTTTTTTACGTTTATATGTGAAAGTGTGGCGTGCTTTGTTCTAAAACATTCCATTGTAGCTCTGACTGTATGTTTAGGGTCGTTGTCCTGCTGGAAGGTGAACCTCCAACCCTGTCTTAAGTCTTTTGTAGACTCTTAACAGACTTTCTTCTAAGATTGCCCTGCATTTGGCTCCATCCATCTTCCCATCAACTCTGACCAGCTTGCCTGCCCCTGCTGAAGAACAGAATCCCAACATGATGCTGCCACCACCATGTTTCACAGTGGGGATGGTATGTTCAGAGCGATGTACAGTTTTCTGCCACACATAGCGTTTGCTTTTAGGCCAAAAAGTTCAATTTTGGTCTCATCTGAGCAGAGCACGTTCTTCCTGCCTTTTATGTGGATGTTACTTGACAAGTACCAGCTACCTAAACAATGTTGCTGACCAAGTAGACCCGTTCATGGAAATAGTATTCCCTGATGGCAGTGGCCTCTTTCAGCAGGATAATGTGTCGTGCCACACTGCAAAAATTGGTCAAGAAGGGACACAACAACAAGTCTGAGTTGTTGACTCGGCCTTCAAATTCTCCAGATCTCCATCCAATTGAGAATCTGTGGGATGTGCTGGAAAAACTAGACCGATCCATGGAGGTCTCACCTTGCAACTTATAAGACTTAAAGGATCTGCTACTGATGGTATCATGTATCTGGTGCTGGAGGCCAATGGAGAGAGGGCTTCCCTTGTGGTTAAGTTCCAGACTCCCCTGAAGGTGAAACAGAAGAAGTCAGGCCCAAAGTAGCAGGGGTCACCTGCTGGAATGCCAGCAGGGTAACTCAGGAGTACAGCTGATGTGCTGAAGTGGTGCCTGCAAACAGGTGGCGCCTGTGAGATGTAGCAGGTCCTTGGTAGCACAGAGACAGGAGAGAAGTCGGTTTGAAGCCAAAGTCAAGTGCCAGGTGGGTTTCAAAGCAAACGTGGTCAGGTGGATAGCCGGGGTCAAGCACAGGAGAGCAGGAAAAGAAGACCACTAATCAAGCCAAGGTCAGGTCAAGAGGGGGGGCAGGAGACAGGTTCAGGACAAGCCAAGTTGGTAACAGGGAATCACAGGAACAACGCACTTGAAGAGCCGAAGATCAACCAGCAACTGCAGATACTGACTGTCTTTCTTATAAAGGCCATTTGGCACCAAACCAAGCAGGGGGTGTGCATAATGGTGTGCATGCGTGGCACGCATCCTTTCACGTGCCTGTTCACCGGGGCAAATTCTTGTGGCTATGCAAAGTATTGGCAGGGATGCCAGGTCTTCAAGCACCTCTGTTGCGGATGGTTCCCTGTCAGTTGCTTGGTGCCAGATACCACAGCATACCTTCAGGGGTCTAGTGGTGTCCATGCCTCGACGGGTCAGGGCTGTTTTTGCAGCAAAAGGAGGACCTACTTAATAGTTGTGTGGTCAAAAAGTTATGGCTGATCAGTGTATGTATTGAATTAGTACCCCTGGGTGCCATGTTAGAACATTCCTCATTTTTTGGTTTGGGATGATGGTACTCTATCCCAAACACAGTGTCCTCCTCTTTCTCTTTTGAATTTATTGAGTACTAGTTTATTACTAACGAGATCAGTTTTGTAGTTATTACCAATGCTGGGTACACATGGGAAGATGGAAAAAAACCTGAGAGGTCGCCATACTAAGACCAACTTCGTTCAAACAGGCTGCAGTACACACTGTCCAAATGTCGGCCAGTTTCTGTTGATCTGGCCAATACCGGCCGATATTTAACCGAGTATATTCCTTTAGGCCAGGGGTCTTCAAACTTTGGCCCTCCAGTTGTTCAGGAACTACAATTCCCATCATGCCTAGTCATGTCTGTGAATGTCAGAGTTTTACAATGCCTCATGGGATGTGTAGTTCTGCAACAGCTGGAGGGCCTTAGTTTGAGGATCCCTGCTTTAGGCCTATGCTCCTGCACATTTGAACCATCATTGGTGCAGGTTTGCATTTCCAGAATCTGATACAAGTATAATGTTTTCAAGCTATGTAAAAATTCCTCAACATCTCTTTCTGAACCCCATGGTTCCATCACTTTTCCTTAAACATATATCGAGTGTATTTTTTTTTTTTTTTTTTTTAAGCAGAGGCAAAAAAAAAAAAATCGTGTGTTTAAAGAACTTTCCTCCTAATTTGATTCAGTGACTTGTTGTGACTGTGCTTTCAGTTAAATGGAAAATGTCTTTAGAGCTCAATAATGTTTCTGAAATTGTTTTGATTAGTAAAATTGTTATCCAATCTTCTCCCCTGATCCCAGTTGACTGACTCTTAGATACAGTATAAACTCTAAAGCATTCAGCAAACCACAAGGCAGGATACATTGTGCACAGAGAGCGTCCCCCGAGAGTACTCAGGCATTTTTACAAACCATTTCCAAATGCTGCTCCATAGTTAACCCTGCTTAAAATGCAAGCGTTTCACACAGGTGGAAACAGTTTTGCTTGACATACCTTCTCTGTAAGGTAGAAAAAAATAACTTTTATTGGAATCATTAGGTCTCGAAAAGTTCCACGCGTTCATACTTTTGTATCTAGTGCCAAGCAGCGAAAATTCTGCAAACTCATTTTCGGGACTTGAGAAAACAAAATAAAATAAAAGCACTCCAATATTTAATTAATCTTTGCCAGTTTCAGCACAGAAAACATGTTCATGAATTGGTGCCGTGGACACTTTATAAGATCAACGTAAAAAGGCACCTCCATTACAGTCATTTTTACAAATTTGCAACAGAATAAAAAAAGTAAAATAATATAAACTACACGTGGCTAAAAAAATCCAGATGGTGCCACATCCCTTGTAATGATAGACAAGAAAATAATAAATTATATTGGATGGGATTTTTTGGGCACCAAAATTGAAAAGTTGAATCTGTTATGGCTGCAAAAGGTGGGCCAACTCAATATTGAACCCTACGGACTAAGACTGGGATGCCATTAAAGTTTATGTGTGTGTAAAGGCAGGCGTCCCAATACTTTTGACAATATATTGTATATAGAATGGGATTTTTTTTTTAGGTACCAGACTTAAAGACATAAAATAAATATTCATCTTAAAACATGCAAAAGTTTATTTATACAAAGGTTCATTAAAATAGACCACCAAGGTCACTATAAATATATAACCCTACATGGCAAACAATATATAAAGTATCTCACAAAAGTGAGTACACCCCTCACATTTTTGTAAATATTTTATTATATCTTTTCAAGTGACAACACTGAAGAAATGACACTTTGCTACAATGTAAAGTAGTGAGTGTACAGCTTGTATAACAGTGTACATTTGCTGTCCCCTCAAAATAACTCAACACACAGCCATTAATGTCTAAACCGCTGGCAACTAAAGTGAGTACACCCCTAAGTGAAAATGTCCAAATTGGGCCCAAAGTGTCAATATTTTGTGTAGTCACCATAATTTTCCAGCACTGCCTTAACCCTCTTGGGCATGGAGTTCACCAGAGCTTCACAGGTTGCCACTGGTGTCCTCTTCCACTCCTCCATGATAACATCACAGAGCTGGTGGATGTTAGAGACCTTGCGATCCTCCACCTTCCTTTGAGGATGCCCCACAGATGCTCAAAAGGGTTTAGGTCTGGAGACATGCTTGGCCAGTCCATCACCTTTACCCTCAGCTTCTTTAGCAAGGCAGTGGCCATCTTGGAGGTGTGTTTGGGGTCGTTATCATGTTGGAATACTGCCCTGCGGCCCAGTCTCCGAAGGGAGGGGATCATGCTCTGCTTCAGTATGTCACAGTACATGTTGGCATTCATGGTTCCCTCAATGAACTGTAGCTCCCCAGTACTGGCAGCACTCGTGCAGCCCCAGACCATGACACTCCCACCACTATGCTTGACTGTGGGCAAGACACACTTGTCTTTGTACTCCTCACCTGGTTGCCGCCACACACGCTTGACACCATCTGAACTAAATAAGTTTATCTTGGTCTCATCAGACCACAGGACATGGTTCCAGTAATCCATGTCCTCACTCTGCTTGTCTTCAGCAAACTGTTTGCGGGCTTTCCTGTGCATCATCTTTAGAAGAAGCTTCCTTCTTGGATGACATTCATGCAGACCAATTTGATGCAGTGTGTGGCGCATGGTCTGAGCACTGACAGGCTGACCCCCCACCCCTTCAACCTCTGCAGCAAAGCTGGCAGCACTCATACGTCTATTTCCCAAAGACAACCTCTGGATATGATGCTGAGCATGTGCACTCAACTTCTTTGGTCGATCATGGCGAGGCCTGTTCTGAGTGGAACCTGTCCTGTTAAACCGCTGCATGGTCTTGGCCACCGTGCTGCAGCTCAGTTTCAGGGTCTTGGCAATCTTCTTATAGCCTAGGCCATCTTTATGTAAAGCAACAGTTCTTTTTTTCAGATCCTCAGAGAGTTCTTTGCCGTGAGGTGCCATGTTGAACTTCCAGTGACCAGTATGAGAGAGTGAGAGCGATAACAATAAATTGAACACACCTGCTCCCTGTTCACACCTGAGACCTTGTAACACTAACAAGTCACATGACACCGGGGAGGGAAAATGGCTTTTTGGTCCCAATTTGGACATTTTCACTTAGGGGTGTACTGACTTTTGTTGCCAGCGGTTTAGACATTAATGGCTGTGTGTTGAGTTATTTTGAGGGGACAGCAATTTACACTGTTATACAAGCTGTACACCCACTACTTTACATTGTAGCAAAGTGTCATTTCTTCAGTGTTGTCACATGAAAAGATAGAATAAAATATTTACAAAAATGTGAAGGGTGTACTCACTTTTGTGAGATACTGTATAACAAATGCCACCATCAAATCCAAACTATGGCACAACTGATGCCCATATTTATGAGAATGAACCCCAAAGCGTTTTAACTCTCATTTAAAGAGAAAGTAAACTTCCTTTACTAACCCTTACCTATAGGTAAGCCCATAATAAGGCTTACCTATAGGTAGTGTAAATATCTCCTGAACGTGTACCATTTAGGAGAAATTTACATCACATGCAGCCAGTGGCATCACTGGCGCATGCGCTCTGAAGGAACGGACACCCGTGCCGTTCCTTCCGTGCCCTGTGCCGTGAACGGCGGCTCCCACGCACATGCGCGAGAGTGACGTCATCGCGGCTCCGGCCAGTCACAGAGCCCGCAAACCCAAAAGCAAGACAGGTGAAAATGGAAGGGGCTGCAGTGCTGACATTGCGGCGCTGGAACAGTTTCGTTTTAAGATAAGTTTCACATAATGTGCTAGTATTGGATGCATATTAGCACATTATGACTTTACCTTGCAGGAAGAAAAAAAAAATCGTCCAGCGGCGTACAACCGCTTTAACGGTTTGTAGACCATATAACACAGATATATGGCAGCAAAGCAACTCTCCTGTGCTGGATCATGTACCTAGTACGTGATCCAGCTCTTCCGGGTAGGTAGTCACAGCACAAGCCGATCAGTGAGTCCCAGCCAATGATTTCCGTCTGGGACCCGTTGATCGTGAAGCCGATGACAGGACAGAGCTCTGTGAATGTAAACAACACAGAGCTCCGTCCTGTTGGGGATGTGCCCGTTTTTGTTTCCCTGCAAAGGCACTGGCACATCCCTTAGTAAAATCAGCACACGGTGAACGCACCAAGCACTGTTAGGCACGCAGTTAACCCTTTGATCACACTTATGCCGCGTACACACGATCAGATTTTCTGACAACAAATGTTCGATGGGAGCTTGTTGTCGGAAATTCCGACCGTGTGTAGGCTCCATCGGACATTTTTTGTCGGAATTTCCGACAACAAAAATTTGAGAGCTGGTTCTCAAGTTTTCCGACAATAAAATCTGTTGTTGGAAATACTGATCGTGTGTACACAATTCTGACGCACAAAGTTCCACGCATGCTCGGAATCAAGCAGAAGAGCCGCACTGGCTACTGAACTTCATTTTTCTCGGCTCGTCGTACGTGTTGTACGTCACCGCGATCTTGACGATCGGAATTTCCGACAACATTTGTGCTACCGTGTGTATGCAAGACAAGCTTGAGCCAACATCCGTCGGAAAAAAAAATCCCAGGATTTCGTTGTCGGAATGTCCGATTGTGTGTACGCAGCATTGGATTGTCCTAGTTAACCCCTTCCCAGCCAGTGTCATTAGTACAGCGTCAGTGTATATTTCTAGCACTGATCATTGTATTAGTGTCACTGGTTCCCACAAAGTGCCAGTTATGCCGCGTACACACGATCGGAAATTCAGCCAGCAAAAGACCGATGAGAGCTTTCGGTCGGAAAATGCGACCGTGTGTCTGCTCCATCGGACTTTTGCTGGCAGAATTCCAGCCAGCAAAAGATTGAGAGCAGGTTCCCAATTTTTCGATTGGAAAAAGTTCCAAACGGAAATTCCGATCGCCTGTAGCAATTCCGACGCGCAAAATTCCTACGTATGCTCGGAAACAATTCGACGCATGCTCGGAAGCATTGAACTTCATTTTTCTCGGTTCGTCGCAGTGGTGTACGTCACCGCGTTCTTGACGGCCGAAAGTTCAGAGAACTTTCGTGTGACCGTGTGTATGCAAGGCAAGCTTGAGTGGAATCCCGTCGGAAAAACCATCCAGGATTTTTCTGACGGAAATTCCGATCGTGTGTATGGGGCATTAGTGTCAGATTGTCCGCCATACTATCACAGAAATTCCAGTATATGTATCCTAATTTGTAGACGCTATACCGTTCATGCGAAACCAATCAATGTACACTTATTGGGATTTTGTTTACCAAAAATATGTAGCAGAATACATTTAGGAATAAATGTCTGAAGAAAATACATTTTTAAAATGTTTGTATTGGATATGTTTTATAGCAGAAAGTTAAAAATATTGTGGTTTTTTTCTCAAAATTTTCAGTCTTTTTTTGCTTATATAATAAAA
Organism: Lithobates clamitans; assembly: GCA_037952925.1. Lineage (NCBI taxonomy): Eukaryota > Metazoa > Chordata > Amphibia > Anura > Ranidae > Lithobates > Lithobates clamitans. The sequence continues at coordinate 5,642,782 of JBBGZY010000133.1, read as the reverse complement.
AATAAAAAAAAACAGTGGTGAACAAATACCACCAAAAAAAGCTCAATTTCTTTTAAAAAAATGATATAAATTTGATTTGGGTACAACGTTGTATGACGTACCGCAGTGCCAAATAGCAAAAAATCGCCTGGTCAGGAAGGAGGTAAAAATTTTCGGAAGGCAAGTGGTTAAAACGAGTCTTCTTCAGGGAGTCAGTGGGTTTATGGGTTAGTGATCAAAATGGCAAAATGTTAGCTGGAATAGGTGCATTCACAAAGTGTTGGACCTACGGTGTAAACTAGGCTGGGCACAAAGGATGCCAATATGGCTGCATCCGGACCAATTCTGAGACCAGTGGGATATGTAAAGGACAAGGCCAGGAGTGGCAGCCATGCTATTAATTTCTCTTGGTGCAAGCCTTCTTCTGCGTTGATGGCCAAATCCCACCAAGTCAGGAAGGAGAGACTCAAAAGTAAAGGGAATAAAATGAACTAATGGCCCCAATCAACTATATGTGACAAGCAACATATGGGCTCCAACAACCGCTAATGGGTCCAAGCAGCACAACAAGTTGGGGCTTATGCCGCGTACACACATGACCTGACTTTCCGGCAGAAAAGGTCAGACGGAATCATTCCATCGGATATTCCGATCGTGTGTGGGCTTCATCTGCGTTTTTCTTTCTAAAATTCTGACGGACCTAGAAATAGAACATGTTTCAAATCTTTCCAACGGACTTAATTCCTATCGGGAAAACCGCTCGTCTGTATGCTAGTCCGATGGACCAAAAACGACGCAAGGGCAGCTATTGGCTACTGGCTATTGAACTTCTTTTTTCTAGTCCCGTTGTACGTCATCACATTCTGATCGAACGGACTTTGGTGTGGTCGTGTGTAGGCAAGTCCGTTTCAGCCGAACTCCATCAGAACTCCATCAGAACTCCATCGGAAAGACCGTCAGAGTCTACTCTGACGGAAAGTCCGGTCGTGTGTACGCGGCATTATTCTCATGAATACGGGCATCATTTGTGCCATACCGCGGATTTGATGGTGGCATTTGTTATATGTATTGTTTGTCATGATGGGTTTTATATTTATTTTGACCTTGGTGGTCTGTGTTAATGAACCTTTGTAAATAAACTTTTGTATGTTGTTAGATGAATATTTATTTTCTGTCTTTAAGTTTGGTACCTAAAAAATCCCATTCTTTATACAATATATTGTCAAAAGTATTGGGACGCCTGCCTTTACACGCACATGAAATTTAATGGCATCCCAGTCTTAGCCCGTAGGGTTCAATATTGAGTTGGTCCACCCTTTGCAGCTATAACAGCTTCAACTCTTCTGGGAAGGCTGTCCACAAGATTTAGGAGTGTGTCTATGGGAGTGTTTGACCATTCTTCCAGAAGCGCATTTGTGAGGGCAGGCACTGATGTTTTAAACGAGAAGGCCTATCTCGCAGTCTCCGCTCTAATTCATCTCAAAGATGTTCTGTCGGGTTGAGGTCATGACTCTGTGCAGGCCAGTCAAGTTCCTCCATCCCAAACTCGCCCATCAATGTCTTTATGAACCTTGCTTTGTGCACTGGTGAAAAGTCATGTTGGAACAGGAAGGGGCCATCCCCAAAACAGTTCCCACAAAGTTGGGAGCATGAAATTGTCCAAAATGTCTTGGTATGCTGATGTCTTAAGAGTTCCCTTCACTGGAACTAAGGGGCCAAGCCCAACCCCTGAACAAAAAACCCCCCACCATAATCCCCCCTCCGCCAAATGATTTGGAACAGTGCACAAAGCAAGGTCCATAAAGACATGGATGAGCGAGTTTGGGGTGGAGGAACTTCACTGGCCTGACCTCAACCCAATAGAACATGGGATGAATTAGAGCGGAATATACTAAATGTACTAAAGGACACAAAACATGATTAACTTCCATTCCTCGAACATTTAAACCTTGGGTGATAGTCCTACATGAAAGGGCTTCCCATCTCGCTGTCCGTGCGGTCCTGTGAAATGGGTTTAAAATGGCTGAAAAAATTGGTAAGCACAGGACCCTGGCATTAAAGGGGTGAGAGATGGACTTCAAAAGCGTGAGCGAGACGACAACACATACATTGCCGAAGAGTTCAGTCTGCAACTTTTATTTTGATCTCTTTGAAGAATGAAAATTGGAGGGGGAAACAAAATCAAACATTTTTGACATAAACTCTGACACTAAAATGTTTGACAATTCTTCCAGAAGTGTATTTGTGAGGTCAGGCACTGATGTTGAATGAAAAGGCCTGGCTCGCAGTGTCCGCTTGAATTCATCCCAAAGGTGTTCTATCAGTTTGAGGTGAGGAGTCTGTGCAGGCCAGTCAAGTTCCTCCACCCCAAACTCACTAACTAATGTCTTTATGGACCTTGCTTTGTACACTGGTCCAAATCATTTGGTGGAGGGGGGATTATGGTGTGGGTTGGGTTCACATGGAGCAGATCCATTGGATGGACTCCACTAGCTCAGCGGTGGATCGCTCCCTTGATCCCCGCTGAGCAGGCTGATGACAGGTCCGCCTCTGCTCACTGTGCAGAGATAAACCTGACAGAGCCTCGCTGTCCTGTAGGTGGAGATCGGATTAAAAAGGACCGCCTGTCCGTTTTCATCTGATCCGATCCGCTGGACAGAAGGCGAACGTATCGCCATCCGTGTTTTTTAAGCGGATCTTATCGGATGGCAGGCGGGTGTCAGTGGACACATATCCGCTGATATCCGCCTGCCCATAGAAATCAATGGGAGGCCCGCACGAGTCCGCCTGAAAAATGGACAGGCGGATCAGATCGGGCGGATCGTGTGAAAGGGGCCTTAGTTCCAGTGAAGGGAAATCTTAAGGCGGCAGTCAGGGGAGGGCTGGCACCCTTAGGCCTGGGGGGCAAGTCCAGTGGCCCATTGAACCACCAAATCAGCTCACCATCACCAGTATCCATCAACGCAGCCTCGCCAGTGCCCATCAATGCAGCCTCACCAGTGCCCATCAGCTCAGAGTCATCAGTGCCCATCAATGCAGCCTTATCAGTGGCCAGCACCTCAGCCTCATCAGTGCCCATCAGTGCAGCCTCACCAGTGTCCATCAATGCAGCCCAATCAGTGTCCATCAATGCAGCTTGATCAGTGCTCATCAGCTCAGCCTCACCAGTGCCCATTAATGCAGTCTGTTCAGTGCATGGAGATTATAGAGAGCTAAGATCTCCCACTTACCCGGCGTGGCCGCTGTCATACAAAGTCTCGCCTCCTAGACTGGCTCCTATGATAGACGTCACCAGTGTGCTGTCTATCATGAGCCGGTCCAGGAGGTGGGACTTAGTATGACAGCAGCTGCCAGCTCGCCCCCCCCCCTCCGAAATAGTCCAGCGGGACCCATGGTAGGGCCGACTCCCTCTGCCCCAGCTTGCGGTGCACCCACCCAGGATTGGATTGCAAAGGCAGGGTAAATAGATGGGATGGGAGTTGTAGTTTCCTGGCTGTGCTGCATTGCTCTCAGTTCTCCACCCACCGGGAGCTTGAGTGCACGTGGACTCCCAGAATGCCATATCATGCGGCCGTGCCCCTGGCTCGACTTCCTCTGAGGGAAAAAAAAATCATCAGCGGGCAGTCCCAGCCCATTTTGCATATAAGTTAGGGCAGCCTGGGGGGAAATTGCCACCCTGCCCCCCGGCCCAGCCTGCCCCTGGCGGCAGTAGAGTAGTTGCCACCTCATCCCTTTAAAACCAAATACATATACTTATACATATCCTCTCAAATACATATTAATTACACAGGTTCTGTGGCTGATTAAGGATGTAATTAAACTCACTTGGTGCCTTATCTGCATTAAATTAACCCCAGAATCTGTGTAATTCATATGTGTTTGGGTTTGAAGGGATGAGGTGGCAACCCTAGGCGGCAGTAAATCAAGATATTTTGGACAATTTCATGCTCCCAACTTTGTTAGAACAGTTTGGGGATGGCCCCTTCCTGGTCCAACATGACTGCACACCAGGGCACAAAGCACTCCTGTCCCTGACCTAGCCACTATACAGAATGTGCGCTCATTTATTATCACTGCCCCCACTAAAGATGGCTGTGGAGGCCAACCAGGGCAGCAGCGTCCAATTAAACAGCTGCTCCCCTGATGACGCCTCTGGAGGCCTCAGAGGAACATGAGTTCCCCCCCAGTCCTCTGCTCTCTCTGCTGAACAGCGCCACCTGTGCAGGGAGGCCAAACTACACCTGCCTACAAGCACACCCTCCTGCTTGCATGCGGGAGCTAAAGTCAGATTGATTCCAGGAAGCAAATGCTCTTCTACCCTTACTCAAGATGGTTAGAAATGCTAGGGGGGTTGTTTTTTTTTTTTTTATAAAGTGATTTCTCAACAAAATAAAGCATTGAAACATGGATGGATGGGGGAGTTTGCTTTGCATTTTTTGCTTTGAATTTAAAAAAATGAATTAAATTGCCTTTTTTTTTTTTTCGGTTTGTGGTGCTCAGATACAGTTTAGTTTAACTCTAAGTCTTTACCTTTGCCGCGGCTTGCTAGCGGCAACTTCGGGTTTTCCTGTCATTTAACTCCTTGCGCCCGCGACTCTAACGGCATTCTCTTCCTGCCATTACTTTCCTGGCGTCCTCTCCGTTCTTCTTCATTTCAGTTCCTATTCACCACTGCGGCTGACAAGGGGAGGGCTGCGAGACTTGTAACTGTTAAAATGAATAGGCAGTGATAGAAATACAGACAAGGGCACCGCACGTGAAGGCTTCCAGACGAAATTATTTGTGAGAGGTGGTTAGATGCACCTTGAGGCAATCTGGAAATATGAGAAGCGGAGAGAGAGAAAGACTCTGAGGATCAGATATTGATGCTTCGAGAGGTAGAAAAACGAACATATGAAAGGAACAGAACACTAAAACAAGCAGGCACTTAAGAGAAAAGATTACGATACTGAATCTGCCTGTTAAAATGGGGCGATGATAAGGATCTTTTGTTGCTAAGTGGTAATTGTATTGTTGCCAGCTGTTTTCTCTTATTAAGGTTAATAGATTTTGTGGTTTTAAGGTGCGTGGTAAATTATCTTTTGGGCAAGTTTTCTTTACGAGTGTCCTATGATGGCTTATTGCTTGCATGCCGTGAAACAGACTACAATTAATTTGTTTTTTAGGGCCTCGCCAGTGTGAATACCAGCAGTAATAGCCGGCTGCCATCTGGGAGCGACAGTTTCCTTATTACAAAATATGTAAAAATATGTGCTCCCTTAAGGAATGTGTTCATTTACATCTGCTCCACTTTTACTTATATGCTAATGGATTGCAACCGAACATCAAACGCAATTGTTTTAGCAGCTATTTGATTTTAGTTTACATTAATGATGATGCATTGTTTGGGAAGGCATTAATGCGATATTGCAGTGTTTTAGGGGGAAAAAAAAAAAATCATTGGAACAACACAGAGAATGTATAACAACCCCCCCCCCCCCCCCCCCAAAAAAAAAAAAAAAAAACATGATGGTGACGAAGAGCACCCGGGAGACCGAAAACATTATTATAACATTTATTTGCTGCTTACATTATTCTCTTTAAAGTGTCAAAGAAATATCCTTGTCTGTGTTAATCTTTGCCCTTGTCTGTGGTAAACAACAATGGCATAAAATAATTACGGCTGGGAAGAAGAAAAGAAAGAAGAAAGGAGGCCAGTTGGACGGGAAGAAGAAAAGAAAGAAGAAAGGAGGACAGTCATTAAAAAAAAATGAAGTACTTAATTAATAACAAAAATGTATTTTGTACCAAAAATCTAAAAAAAAAAAAATAGAAAAATCTATTTGCATAAAAAGGAAGAAAGAAAGAAAAAAAAAAGAGAGAAAGGGAACAAGTCATCAAAAAAAGTATTGTGTACAAAACATTTAGGTAAAAAAAAAAAATAAGAAAAAAGTATAAGAAAGAATGAAAGAAAGAAAGGAAGGGGGCCAGTCATTACAAAAATAAATAAATAAATAAAAATGTATTGTGCACCAACGATTTAAGAAAGAATTAGGAAAAATGAGAAAGAAAGAAAGAAAGAAAGAAAGAAAGAAAGAAAGAAAGAAAGAAAGAAAGAAAGAAAGGAAGGAAGGAAGGAAGGAAGGAAGGAAGGAAGGAAGGAAGGAAGGAAGGAAGGAAGGAAGGAAGGAAGGAAGGAAGGAAGGAAGGAAGGAAGGAAGAAAGAAAGGAAGGAAGGAAGGAAGGAAGGAAGGAAGAAAGAAAGAAAGAAAGGAAGGAAGGAAGGAAGGAAGGAAGGAAGGAAGGAAGGAAGGAAGGAAGGAAGGAAGGAAGGAAGGAAGGAAGGAAGAAAGAAAGAAAGAAAGAAAGAAAGAAAGAAAGAAAGAAAGAAAGAAAGAAAGAAAGAAAGAAAGAAAGAAAGAAAGAAAGAAAGAAAGAAAGAGGACAAGTCATTAAAAAAAGTTTTGTGTACAAACGATTTAGGTAAAAAAATAGAAAGAAAGGGAGAAAGAAAGAAAGAGGACAAGTCATTAAAAAAAGTATTGTGTACAAACAATTTAGGTAAAAAAAAAGAAAGAAAGAAAGAAAGAAAGAAAGAAAGAAAGAAAGAAAGAAAGAAAGAAAGAAAGAAAGAAAGAAAAATGGGACCGTTCATTATTAAATAAATAAGATTAGTCATTCAAACTTACAAAACAAAATGTATTGAGTATAAAAAATGTAGGAAAAATTTGGTAAACTTTATTTGGCGGGTATCATGAAAGTTGCTTGTTCTTTTGGTGTTTGGGTGGGCTTCCTCAACTGCCTTCCATGATCTTAAAACATGCCGGTATCCTAATTAGCTTCTGATCAAATTGGCTATGTAGTATGTGCGAGTTTGTATGACTTTGGTATGGATATTGGACTGTCAATTTTTTTTAGGGGGAATGGAGTGATGTGAATAGCTTTATGTAGAATAATAAATAATGTAAAGACCATTAAAGGAGAAGTACAGCCAAAGCTTGTTTGGCTGTACTTCTCCTGTGAATCACAGGAATGCAGTTCTGTCTGCACTCCTGTGACCCGTTTTCAGCAGACAGCGGGCTGAAGCCCACTGTTGGTTGATGTCACAGATCTTGCCGGGCAAGATCGCAGGATTGCAACAATGAAATTGAGATCCGCCCACATGCCTGGACTGGCACCCGGCTCAGCCTCTCAGTGGGACACTGAGAGCCTGAGCGGCCGCTCCCGCCCCCTCTGCAGTCCAGCGCACCAGTGAGTGAGTGTGTGTGTGTGTGTGTGTGTTAGAGCAGACAGGGATGACTGACATGCCTCATCCACCTAGGTAAGTATGATTCTGAAAAAAAAAAGACATACTTCTCTTTTAAGTTTCAGAACAGTTTCTGACAAATTTAGTTTCAGTCTTTTTTGCTGTATATATTTCAGTTTGACTTATTTTTTATTATTTTTCCAACATTTAGTTAAAAATAGAGCATAGTAGTTGTTGTATTTTCAGATTTTCTTTCTTTATTCAGCATGGTCAACTAAAAAATAAAGCAATTATTTTTTATTCAATAAATATAACATATTATATATGAATGTGTTTTTGTTCCCCAAGTGCCTTGCTTCTACTTTCAAGGCTCTCCTTATCTTCTGCTGAAAAAAATTGGTTGTTTACAGAGATCAATAGCTAAAGCTGGAATTTACACAGAAGTAAACAATTCAATGCTGTGATTCCTTAATTCCCTTTAGACAGCTCCAATGAAGTTTCAATTACAGTGAAAGAGTCTGAAGGAAAACAGTGTCTCTCCTGTGCTCTTTATTTAGGAAACTCAAAATTCACTCTGTGAATCCTGGGTTTGTGTTATCTGTTTTCAATTTGTAGAACATCTATTTTGGTATAAATATCCAAAAAACATAAAACATTAGTACAAATATTTTTTTCTTAGTTTAGTGAAAGAGATGATGTTCTACTAACTTCTATCATCCTACCATGTGCAAACAAAAAAAAAATATATATTTTTTATTTTATTTTCCTTGCCCATGATTAGATATCACTTGGAAGGAAGCTTTCACTACATGTGATAAGCTAAGGTAAAATTCCCTTGCAAAATGAACTCCAAAGTGTCCACAGTCCCAAATGCGCTGCAATATAGTAACTAAAAGCAAACTATTAAACTATTACAAACCGCAAAGTGAAAATTCTCTTGCAAATCGAATAGCCTAGCTGCCTTTAATAAATCAACCCCAGCATTTTGGCCTGACAAATGGCCTGCAGGCCTAAGCCCTGCATAACAGGTGGAGATTACATGTTACCCCCATACCTGAAACAACCAATTGAGCAACTTTGTTCCCACTCTCCCTCTTGCATTCCCTAATATTCCTATAGCAAAAAAAAAATTAAGGCTGTACTGAAAGTAATGCAAACGAGGTCATAGCTTTTTTTTTTTTTAGCTCTCATAGATCATTTACATTCCACATGTTGGTAAAATTACTCTTCCTCTATAGCAGTGTTCTAAATGCAGCTCTTTGCTTAGCTTTATCTGGCCCTTGGGGCATTATTTCTTCCACTGACACCAGCAATGGGGCACTATTTCTTTTACTGACACCAGCAATGGGGCACTATTTCTTCTACTGACACCAGCAATGGGGCACTATTTCTTCAACTGACACCAGCAATGGGGCACTATTTCTTCTACTGACACCGGCAATGGGGCACTATTTCTTCTACTGACACCAGCAATGGGACACTATATATTTTACTGACACCAGCAATGGGGCACTATTTCTTCTACTGACACCAGCAATGGGGCACTATTTCTTCAACTGACACCAGCAATGGGGCACTATTTCTTCTACTGACACCAGCAATGGGACACTATTTCCTCTACTGACACCAGCAATGGGGCACTATTTCTTCTACTGACATCAATGATAGGGTACTATTCCTCCCCCTAATAGCAAAGATGGAGCACTCTTTACTCCCAGTGACCCTAGGACATTTTGTAATCCCACTGTCCACAGTCCGGCCCCCCTAAAGTCAGGGGCGGTTCCAGGGGGGGCAACAGGGCAATTGCCCCCCCCCCCCGAAATAGCAGCACTGACATGTCATTGATTTGTCACAGTCACACTCACTTGCTTGCTCTGCCAGTGCCTCTGCGGCTGCCGATCGGCGGAGAGAGAGACTCGCACTGACTGAGCAGGATACCAGGAGGAGGAGGTGGGTGGAGCCTCTTCCCTGCACTCGTTGCTAATGCCAGGGCTGCCTGGCGTCTAGCAACGAATGACGTCAGTGAGTCCCGTGGGACTCGAGTCTCAGAGCCGACGTGACGTTGGCAGGACGGAGCATTCTTCTTTCTCCGCCCCTGATTGTGTTGGCCCCACCCAACGGTACCTCCTCCCTCCATCTTATCCTCACTACAGGCCTCCGCCACCCCTGAGTTAGTGTTGGCTCCACCCACCTCCTCCATCTTCTCCACCTGGCTTGCGCAATATGCAGAGCAGCATGAATTGAATACAGGAAAAAGACTTATTGAGAAGATTACTGGATCCATCCATCCGATCCATCTCCACTCCATTGCTCCTGCATGGGAACCCCTCCCCTCACCAGACCACCAAAATAATTAACTAAACGTGAGTAAAAGAATGAATGCATGTCGTGTGAAATCGCAAAATACATGTGTGCCATATTATGTATGAACAAAAAAAAAAGGCCTTTTAGTCTTGACCCTCCTTATGGCCAGGCCATTTTTTGTGATACTTCGCTGCGTTTCTTTGACTGGCTGACAATTGTGCGGTCGTGCGACGTTGTACCCAAATAAAATTGATGTCCTTTTTTCCCCACAAAGAGAGCTTTCTTTTGGTGGTATTTGATCACCTCTGCGGTTTTTATTTTTTGCGATATAAACAGAAAAAGAGCGACAATTTTGAAAGAAAAAACATTTTTTTTTGCTTTTTCCTATAGAAAAAATTATTCCTCAATTTAGGCCGATATGTATTCTGCTCCATATTTTTGGTAAAAAAAAATCACAATAAGCGTATATTGATTGGTTTGCGCAAAATTTATAGCGTCTACAAACTATGGGACAGATTTATGGCATTTATATTTAATTATTTTTAACTAGTAATGGCGGTGATCAGTGATTTTTAGCGGTACTGCAACATTGCAGCAGACAGATCGGACACCTAACTGACACTTTTGACACTTTTTTGGGGACCAGTGACACTAATAAGGTGATCAGTGCTAAAAATATGTACTGTCACTGTACTAATGACACTGGCTGGGAAGGGGTTAACATCAGAGGTTGATCAAAGGGTTACGTGTGTCCCTAGGGGGTGCTTGCTGACTGTGTGGGGGGATGGACTCACTAGACGAACAGAGTGATCCATATTCCTGGTTAGCAGGAACACAAGATCACTCTGTTCATCTCTGACAGTTCTGTAAGCAACACCTTATTTTCTGGCAGTGCCCCTCCCGAGACTAGACTCTGGATCCGCCTTTGCCTATCTGAAGCACAATGCACTGGCCTTTTGTTTAGAAAGTTTGGAAAGCCCTAGAGCTCTATAGCAACTATCCTTCTTCTTCATTGCAGGTAATGAATGGAATTCAAGCAGAAGCAAAGTGTCCTCGTTGAGCTCTTGACGAAGGAGGGGTGCAGGGTATCAAACATCCACAGAAGGCTACAGAATGTTTACGGAGATGACACCATTATTAAGAGCCACCAATGACTCTTCTAAATGGTGTCATCTCTGTAAACATTCTGTAGCATTCTGTGCATGTCGGACAGCCTGCACCCCTCCTTCATTAAGAACTCAATGACGGCATGTTGCTTCTGCTTGGAATCCATTATTTACCTGCAATGAAAAAGAGAAGAAGAAAAGATAAAATAGAGCAGGGGTCGGCAACCCGTCGATTCTGGGCTACCTGTCAACCGTGAGTAGGTGACATGTAGATCGGGAACAGGTCTGCGCCGCCGACCCACACTTTCTCTCTCTGACCTTAGCCTCCCTTGCCGTGCCTTTGGTCTTCCTCTCTCTCTCTCCCCCCCGCCTCTGCCACTGTCATCAGTGAACAGCGGGGACTGAGAGCCAGCACAGATGGAGGGCGGGGGGGAGGAGCAGGATGGAGGGCGGGGGGAGGTGCTGGCCAAGTTAACTTTTCAAGTTAACCCGTGGGTGATTGGTTGCTGGGTCCTAAGCACCCAATCACCAGCTTGTTAATATGAAAAATCACTCTGCCAGCTTCCGCCCAGCACCCTGTCCAGAACTGTGCTGACTCTCGCACTCCTGATCCCTGCATTCTGAGCACAACGCACTCCTGATCCCTGCATTTGGAGTGTAACGCACTCCTGATCCCTGCATTCTGAGCACAACGCACTCCTGATCCCTGCTTTCAGAGCGTAATGCACTTCTGATCCCTGCATTCAGAGCGTAACACACTCCTGATCCCTGCATTCAGAGCGTAACACACTCCTGATCCCTGCATTCAGAGCGTAACGCACTCCTGATCCCTGCATTCAGAGCGTAACGCACTCCTGATCCCTGCATTCGGAGCGTAAGGCACTCCTGATCCCTGCATTAGGAGCGTAGCGCACTCCTGATCCCTGCATTCTGAGCGTAGCGCACTCCTGATCCCTGCATTCGGAGCGTAGCGCACTCTTGATCCCTGTATTCGGAGCGTAGCGCACTCCTGATCCCTGCATTCGGAGCGTAGCGCACTCCTGATCCCTGCACTCTGAGCATAATGCACTCCCAAACCCTGCACTCTCTTGTAATACTTTTTTTTTTTGGTGTGCACTGCGTTTTCGATCTACATTTGGGGTTAACAATGTATTATCACCCACAGTAGATCACTAAGGCAGTGTGTTTTGAACATGGTGCAGAAAACACAGATGGAACATGCCTTTCTGGCATTGCGTTCATGTAAGTTAATTAAAATGTTATGCACACCTTTGCATTACTTTTGGTACAGCCCTCATAAAAACTCAACCAAGAGAATTGGTCACCCTGAAAACTATTATGCCAGGTTAGCAGGTCACTCAAGTACAAAAATCTCACCATAAAAACATAAATAAAAAATTCAGCCCATGTTTCAACTTGTTTCAATCCACGCTCTTCCCTGGACAGTTGTGTTCCAGGACGATACCCATTCCTCCGAACAAGTTTTATCTCACTTTGCAATATGTTGGAGGTAGAATGATTATAGTTGGGAAATTGCTAAAAACCTGGCCATCGACAACACAAACTAGAACAAAAAAAAAGTAAAGAAAGCTGTACGTGGAATGCTACAAATTGTACTTTGTACATGTTACACAATTTGCAAAAGGGTTTCTCAACTCTGTACAAGACATTGTACCAATCAAGGTGACCATCTCTTGTCAATTGATTTCTACCTTCTCCAAGGTCTTCCGGGGCACCTTACGTGTAATAGCTGGTATAACAACAATTCAGTAGCCCCAGACCATTGTTGCTTCAACACGTTGCATAAAACGGTCCTTGAAATTTATGTGTAGAAGAGCAAAACACACAATACACACACACAATGCATTGTGCAATGAACACCGTAGTTCATTTATTACATTGAATAAAGGCCTTTGTTATGTGGGATTGTGTAGGATTTGAAACATTTTACTTTGAAAGTATGTAGCACCTTTGTATCTTCAAACTAATATAAGAATGGCAATAATAAAACAAAGGATTTCCTTTTATTTATTATGACAGAATGTGCTGAAAAATATTTTCAAATAAATTGAGCATGCTAATTTTATAACAAAAAAATGTCAACTTCACACTCTGAATCACGCAAAGGATTTTTTTTATAAAATAAATGCTGTAAACTACTTGAGTAGTAGTGAGAAATTACCATTCTGCACTCACACCTCAGATCAGCCCCAATTCATGCACCTTCACACCTCAGATCACTGTCCCCTCTGCATATCTGCCCCACCACTGTACCACCCTGCTCATCTGTCCCACCACTGTAACCTCCTGCTCTTTTGTCCCACCACTGTAACCCCCTTTCTCATCTGCCCCAACACTTTACCACCCTGCTCTTCTGTCGCACCACTGTAACCCCCTTCTCATCCGCCCCCCACTGTAACACCCTGCTCTTCTGTCCCACCACTGTAACCTCCTGCTCATCTGCCCCCCACTGTACCACCCTGCTCTTCTGTCCCACCACTGTAACCCCCTGCTCATCTGCCCCACCACTGTACCCCCATGCTCTTCTGTCTCACCACTGAATCATCTTCTCATCTATCCTAACACTGAACTTATCTGATTATCTGCCCCACCACTGTAACCCCCTTTCTTATTTGCCCCACCAATGTACCTCCTGCACATCTGTCCCACCTCTGTACCTCCTGCACATCTGTCCCACCTCTGTACCTCCTGCACATCTGTCCCACCTCTGTACCTCCTGCACATATGTCCCACCTCTGTTCCCCCTGCTCATCTGTCCTACCAATGTACCTCCTTTCTCCTCTGCCCTGCCACTGTACACCCCTGTACATCTCCCTGCCTCTGTACCCCCTGCTCTTCTGCCCAACCACTGTAACTCACTGCTCATTGGTCCCACCAATGCACCTCCTTTCACATTTTCCCCAACACTGAACCCCCCCTGCTCATCCTTCCCATCACTATAATGCCCTTCTCATCTGGCCCAACACTAACCCCCCCTGCTCACCTGTCCCACCAGTGTAACCCCCTGCTCATCTGCCCCATCACTGTAACCCCCTGTTCATCTGCCCCATCACTGTAACCCCCTGCTCATCTACCCCATCACTGTACCCCCCTGCTTTTCTGTCCCACAGATGAACCCCCTTCTCATCCCTCCCACTATTGTACCTCTTGCACATCTGCCCCACCACTGTACCCCCTTGCTCTTCTGCCCCACCACTGTAACCCCGCTGCTTATCTGCCCCATCAATGTACCCCTTTTCTCACTGTACCTCCCTGCACATCTGCTCCACCAACGTATCCCCATGCTCTTCTGTCTCACTACTGAATGACCTTCTCATCTGTCCTAACACTGAACCCATCTGCTCATCTGCCCCACCACTGTAACCCGCTTTCTCATCTGCCCCACCATTGTACCTCCTGCACATCTGTCTCGCCTCTGTACCCCTGGCTTTTCTGCCCCACCTCTGTTCCCCCTGCTCATCTGTCCCACCAATACACTTCCTTTCACATCTGCCCCACTGCTCTACCCTTCCCTGCTTTTCTGTCCCATCACTGTACCTCCCTGCACATCTGCCCCACCGCTGTACCTCCTGCTCTTCTGTCCCACCTCTGAACCCCTCCTGCTCATCTGCTCCACCACTGTACCCCCTTCTCATCTATATATGCATGATATGCAGAGTGGTGGAAGGACGCAGAGATGAGACACATCTACCTGTCCTGTCACATTTATCCTGCTGATCCACCTCTCGCATCCAGCCCACATGCTTGTATGTGATGTATGGGATGTATGGGATTTATGTGATGTATGGGATGTATGGGATGTATGGGATGTATGGGATGTATGGGATGTATGTGATGTATGGGATGTATGGGATGTATGGGATGTAGGCGATGTATGGGATGTATGTGATGTATGGGATGTATGGGATGTATGGGATGTATGGGATGTATGTGATGTATGTGATTATGTGATGTATCTGATGTCACATACAAGCATCTGGAATGGATGCGCAATGATGAGCTCAGGTCAGGGGTATTTTCTGAAAGCAGTGGGCCTGTGTGCAGGCTCATAAGTTGGGTCCCCGTAGCTGAGGAAAGTGCGGAAACAATGAAACAATGGAAGCAATGTTCCTTATCTTTTACAATGTGTGGGGGCACAGTGCCTCCCCCTTAGTGCAGGTGCGGCATGGGGAATTCTGAAATTGGAACGCATTAGTGTCTTACTAACACTTCCCTGCACTGCTCTGCTGATGGGGATGGAGTCAAGTGCCGGCAAAAGAGGCTTCATGTGCCGCTTGCGACATTAGTGCGGGGGGTTGCCTACTCCTGTATTATGACAAAGATGGTTTCGGCCTCATGGGTTTGCTATTTATGCACAATAATTGCTTTTATTACCTAACCTGGTAATCCCATACTAGATTGCGAAGCTGTAAAGTGGGAAATAGACAATGCTTTGTTTTTCTAATTCACTGATTCTTTGTTCAGTTAAGTTGGCTAAATATTTAAATACATTAAACTTGCCAAAATACTGCAAGTGTGGAAGACTTGACAGAATGGTTTTGCCTGTTCTATAACACAGAAATGTAACAATTATGTAAGGTTTTTATTTCCATTTGTAGACTTCCTTACCTTTCTGTCCCTGCAATGTCTATTCTACACAGGAGATGGGAAGTTTGGGGCAACACCGAAGTTCCAATCTTTTCTCACTCTGACAAAAATTTGTTTTTGTTTCTGTCTATGTCCCTATGTTGCTCACATGAACAAATTTGGAGAAAGCCTGGAACTAGGAGGTGGAAAACACACCACAATCATATTACCAGGGCTGGACTGTCCTACCTGGATAGTGGGAAATTTTCCAGTAGGCCGGCTGCCCTGGGGCCGCTTTGCAGGACCATTCCTGGGCAGGTGCACAGGGTACACCCGCCCAGGTGCCGCAAGCTGAAGCAGAGGGGGGGCACCCAGGGCCGGCCCTACTATGGGTCCCACTGGGTCCATTGGGTTGCCTCTGAGGGGAAGGAGGCAAGTGCCGCTGGATTACACAGAGCGGGGTTCTTCTGGTTACCCAGTGGCCGCTGTCATAGGAAGTCCCACCTCCTGGACCGGCTCCTATGATAGACAGCACACTGGTACAATGTCAGGATGTGTGACACCCATCATAGGAGCCAGTCCAGAAGGCAGGACTTCGTATGACAGCGGCCACTGGGTAAGTGGGAGATCCCTGCTCTGTGTAATCCAGCGTCTCTCCTCTCTCTAATCCCCATGCATTGGTGAGGCTGAGCTAATGGGCACTTATCAGACTGCAATGATAGGCACTGGCGAGGTTGAAATGATGGGCACTGGTGAGGCTGCATTGATCGCCATTGATCAGACTGCATTGA
Source organism: Lithobates clamitans (assembly GCA_037952925.1). Taxonomy (NCBI): domain Eukaryota; kingdom Metazoa; phylum Chordata; class Amphibia; order Anura; family Ranidae; genus Lithobates; species Lithobates clamitans. The sequence goes on along the minus strand of JBBGZY010000133.1, from coordinate 5,626,790 downwards.
TGGGCACTGGTGAGGCTGCATTAATCGCCACTGATCAGGCTGCATTGATGGGCACTGGTGAGGCTGCATTGATGGGCACTGGTGAGGCTGCATTGGATGGGCACTGGTGAGGCTGTATTGGATGGGCACTGGTGAGGCTGCATTGATGGGCACTTATCTGGCTGCACTGATGGGCACTGGTGATGCTGCATTGATGGGCACTGATCAGACTGCATTGATGGGCACTGATGAGGCTGAGCTGATGGGCACTGGTGAGGCTGCATTGATGGACACTGATGAGGCTGAGCTCATGGGCACTGGTGAGGCTGCATTGATGAGCACTGATCAGGCTGCATTGATGTACACTGGTCAGGCTGCATTGATGGACACTGGTGAGGCTACATTGATGGGCACTGAAGAGGCTGAGCTGATGGGCACTGATGAGGCTGCACTGATGGGCACCGGTGAGGCTGCATTGATGGGCACTGGTGAGGCTGCATTGATGGGCACTGGCGAGGCTGCATTGGATGGGCACTGTGTGGTTACATTGATGGGCACTGGTGAAGATGCATTGATGGGCACTTATTAGGGTGCATTGATGGGCACTGATCAGGCTGCATTGATGGGCACTGATGAGGCTGCACTGATGGGCACTGATGAGGCTGCATTGATGGGCACTGATGAGGCTGCACTGATGGGCAATGATGAGGCTGCATTGATGGGCACTGATGAGGCTGCATAGATGGGCACTGATCGGGCTGCATTGATGGGCACTAGTGAGGCTGTGCTAATGGGCACTGATGAGTATAATACGCTCTTCAAATGTGCTTTAAAATGCATAGTTTTCCCTTTTATGAACAAGAAAATAATGCCATTTTTCTGTTGGGCTGGTATAATAATGCTATGGGGCTAGTATGAAATTATTTCCAGGGTTGATTTTTATTCCCAGTCCCAACCTGCATATTACACATGACAACCAGTGCATCTGCTGTTTGGATCACCGACAGTATTTTGGCCTCCTCCTATCCATACCTGCCTGAGATACCCCCAGAAGATTCAGGGTTGGGACCTCCAATGCAACAAGAGCGACCAATCCTATCCTGCAAAGAGACAGGGGTTATCTCCACCTGCGATCATGGGGGGTTGTGTGCCTTAACCTACAGCAGGGGTGTCAAACACAATTTTGTCACGGGCCGCATCAGCATTATTGTTTCCCTCAAAGAACTGGTTGTATCTATAAGACTAGATGTCAAGTGCAACCCACTCTTCCTTACATCAAGTAAAGAGTCCCCCACTATCCCTTACATCACAGTGCCCCCCCCCCCTTATTTTGTGCTGCTGTCAGGAAGAAGCTGGGGGAATAGCTGGGAAGGAGAAATTGCAGGGTCTGGAGGAGGACCAGGGGAGGGCTGGACTCAGCTGCTGGAGTCTGCTAAATGCTGAGTTCAGGGGAGGCGGAGATGAGGGGGTGCTGCGGCTGCACAGAGAAGAGCAGGATCTGGTGGAGGAGTTCTGTCCTCCTCTCTGCTGATGACTGCTGAGACAAGGTGAGGACAGAGACGAGGGAGGTGCCACAGTCGCAGGACAGTTGCAAGGGCCACATAAAATGGCCTGGCGGGCCTGATTTGGCCCACGGGCCTTGTATTTGACACGTGCCCTACAGGGAGGGGGTGACAACAACCTCAATAAATCTAAGTTAATTTGTCTTTCTTTTTCCACCTAGCATCTGTATATATTTTTCGAATCAATAACTATAATACACACAACCACCCATCCCCCCGCTGTTTACCAGTCATTTCGGCACTCACCCCATCGTGGCGGGTGACAGGCAGCGTGGTGCAGCGGCTCGGCTCCAAGTCCTCTCCTCCATGGCGGCTTCCAGCACCTCCCCTCCACCTCCTAGGCATCCAATAGGATCGCCTGTCCTTTCCACCAATCGGGTGACCGGTGTCAAAACCTGCTTCCTGATTGGGAGGAGGATCAGTGTTAAAACAGTGAATATTGAATTGCTGCTGTAATACAACACCCTATATTCAAGCCTGTTAGAGCCTCTAGCTCTAATCTGTGTTTCAAAAAAACAGCCGCTCTGCATTGGAATCCAAGCGCCGGTGTCCTGAAAGGGGCTGGACGCATGGATAGGGGAGGCGGCGATGAACAGGGGTCCTTAATGGACCCCCCTGGGTAGGGGGTCAATAAAATGCCTGAAATTTTGCTTTAAAAAGGGGCAGCAGCTACCTTGAGAACAGCCCAGCTTCCAGCTTAAAAGACTCATAATTATAATGAAGAGCTCTATGGACCGGGGTCCTGAGGCTGGCCGCCTATTATACCTATTGGTTGTTATAATCTACATGTCTTCCTGACTTCATGTGTGGGCATGGTTTACAAGTGCGTACATTTTACATAAATGTGGGTGTGATCTTCGGCTAATTAAATGAAAACCCAGTATGTCTGGGACCACCCACATCTCCTAGCATAAACAGGGACTCAATTGACATATGCACTGTTTCAATTTGCATATGGGTGGATGTAATATGCATATGCTCAGACACAAGATACATATACAACTAAATTTGCATATGCACCAATTCATTTTACATAGGCATAGTCATAGATTTTAAAGTGGTTGTAAACCCTTACATGTACCCAGTGAAGTGACAGAGATTAAACAAATCCCCCTACATAACTTGTACATATTTATCTGCAGTCCTCTCTTCTCTACATCCGTTCAATGTCCAGAGATTTTAAACCTGGTCTGAGCTCATGGGTGTAGCATAAGGGGTTGCAGGGGTCACAATCGCAACCCCGCCCCTAGCTCCAAGGGGCCCCTGCAGCCTCCCTGTCATATTATCATATCCTCTACAAAATCCAGCTCCGATCTGCCCTAGGGCCCCACAGCCACGCTCCAGTACTGGGCTTCCACTTTGCCTTCCACAGTCCACACCCCTCTGTTCCCATTGGCTGGGGAGAAGCTGTGAGCCATTTCCTGAATGGAGAGGAGCACAAGGTGAGAACAGCCCAGGATGGGGAAGTGTCTGTGCTGTGTGCTGGCAACATGAAATGGTAACCAAGCTCAGCGAGGCAAGAAGAAGAGAGTGCGGTCCTGTAGCCATGGTGGGACCGATGTCACTGGTGAGGTATGACACGGCTCAGTGTCTCCTAGTCACCAGCTGGGATTCTCTGTACCCCCCCACCTGGGGATGTCTACTTACCCCACTTCCCTGACAGTTGGGGAAAAGACACACACCTGCCAACACTGACAGAGAAACCTTCAGAAATTGCTAAAACAAGTCCCTTAACACCTCCTCGGGGAGCCAGGGCCGTTTTTAAGGCAGGGCAAAAGGGGCAGCTGCCCAGGGCCCTGTCATTGTTGTGGGGCCCAAAGCAGCTGCCTCATACTTGCCAACTATCCTGATTTAAATTCCCTCATCCTTTGAGGTTTTAGTCCCGTGCTGTGTCCCAATATCTCTGTGTGAAATGCTGCTACTACTGCTGCCCAGCTCTGCCCTTCTGTTGTGTACAGATGACTCACCTGCAGACCCTGTGTTTACATGTAAATTACCGGCATTCATATGTAAATAGCGGCAGCCGGCGGCATTGATATGTATATCATGCCCCCCTGAGGTCATATCCACAGTAATCTCTAGCAGACAATCAACAAACAGAAATCGTGCTGTAACCACTAGCAACCAATCAGTGAGCCGTAATGTGTACTGTAACCTCCAGCAACCAGTCAGTGAGCGGTAATGATACACTGAAACCTCTGGCAACAATAGCTATCACAATAGCTGCCTGATCTGATTCAGTAAACTGATTTTGAGTCTAGCTGCTATTTATTGTATGTCTCAGAGCAGGTGGAGAGCGAAACTGCATGGGGGGGGGGCCCAAGAAAAGTTTTGCCCAGGGTCCAATCAATATTAAAGACAGCCCTGCGGGGAGCCCCTGAAGGGCTGCAGGCTCCAGATTTTGTGTCACATGGCTTTGCCCTCCCAGATCTAAGTTGCCCCCCCCCCCCCCAAAAGCCTTCTGACCACCCCCTCTGCCCTGCATGCTATGCCCGGCTGCTGAGTTTCTTTCCCATTACAGCACTCTATACTGTTCCTCCTCCGCAGGGCTGAAGTCACATTCCTTTACAACACAGCCAGTTAGCCACGATCTACACAGGGTGTATCTGCCTATTGCAACTACACTACCGTTCCGACCAGAGAATTTCAGGGGTCAGAAGGGCAACAGAAAAGGCAGATACACCCTGTGAAGACTGACAGACTGTGTGTGTGTGTGTGTGTGTGTGTGTGTGTGGGGGCAGCTGTATACAGTGCTGGGATGGGAAAGAAGCTTTGCCAAGTGACCTGCCAGGGGTCCCTGTCCTCTGATTCTCCAGCGGTGATCCCTGTCCTCTGATGTAAACAGGAACTCTGGGAACTCAAAACTCTTAAGCCACTTTGAGTATCTTGGCGTGCAGTGGATGTATCTGCACGCACGTTGGAAGTAGAGGGGGGGGCCAGGTCAACTTTTGCATCGGGGCCCACAAGCTTCAAGCTACACCTCTGTCTGAGCTATCACAAAGAAGGGGGTGGAGAGCTGAAGTTACACTCTGCAGAGCTCATTGAGGAGAGCTCTGAGAGCTGATTGGAGGGAAGGGACACACAGTCCTTCACACAGCACACAGGAATAGAGCTGAGGCCATGGGTGTCCGCAGAACTTTTTTCAGGGGGGCATTATTTTCAACAATGTCATTATCACATTGTCATGGTCAGAGACAGCAGGCATAGTACAGTCCCTAGGATAAGTAATGGATAATGGCTGACAGGCCTTCTTACCACACCCAGCGAAACTACAGCAGTGATCCCTCTGGCTGGACGATCGCTCACGCTGGGTCCCCTGATTATGACTCTGGTCAGTAGTGTATCATGTCTGTACCCTGGTAGTGGCTCAGTCTTTCTCTCTCTGGTGGCGCTGAGCAGCATGGCTCTCTCTCTGGCACTGGGTAGTGTGGCTTTCTGGCGGCAGGTAGTGTGGCTCTCTCTCTGGTGGTGCTGGGTAGAGTGTCTCTCTCTGGTGACGCTGGGCAGCGTGGCTCTCTCTTTGGTGGCGCTGGGTAGCGTGGCTCTCTCTATTGACGCTGGGTAGCGTGGCTCTCTCTATTGACGCTGGGTAGCGTGGCTCTCTCTATTGACGCTGGGTAGCGTGGCTCTCTCTGGTGACGCTGGGCAGCGTGGCTCACTCTGGTGGCGCTGGGTAGCATGGCTCTCTCTGGTGACGATGGGCAGCGTGGCTCTCTCTCTGGTGGTGCTGGGTAGTGTGGCTCTCTCTGATGACACTGGGTAGTGTGGCTCTCTCTGGTGACACTGGGCAGCATGGCTTTCTTTCTGGTGACACTGGGTAGCGTGGCTCTCTCTCTGGCTTCTGCCCAGCACACGCCTCGTTCTTTGTCCTGTAGCACCCACTCCCTCAGCTTCCAAGCTGCAGTCTCTCAATCTCTCTCTTGATCGAGTTGTAGCCTGCTTCCTGTGGAAAAAGGGGCTGCCAATCTTCGGGACTACATGTCCCATGATGCTCTCCTCTTCTAGTCTTCTTTGATTGGCCCTCAGTTATGGCCAATGGGGAAGGAACGGAGTGGGCAGGAAGCTGGGTGGAGAACCTGGTTAGAGCCACCGTCTCTTCTCACTGACAGGAGAAAGGGGGGGCGAGTGGAGGAAACCTTTGACAGTCCGCAACTCACCTTTCTCCTGACACAGCATCGCTGAGTTCTCTGCTGGGCTGAGCAGGCAAAAGAGCCCGCAGTCACAATACAGTGATGGGGGGCTTGACAGCACCTTGATGGTGTCACCCCGCTGGCTGCCCGCACCCCCATAGCGAGGACAGTGTGCTGAATGTGCCGATCTGATCCCTGATTCCAGGGGGGGCACTTGACCTCTCTTGCCCCTACCTGCGGACGCCCATGGCTGAGGTTGTCAGTTAAAGGCTGTGTGCTGGAGATGCCTCGCTGTCACTTTTCTTCGCTCGGTGTCAGGAAAACTTGTCAGAAGTGATTCATGCTAAAAGCAGAGGAAAAAGGCAACAGACAGAAATGACACTTAGTGCTCTTAATTGAGAAAATTACACACTCTAGACGGATAGTGTTCATTTTTCATGTCTGATGTTTACAACCACTTTAATATACATATTCACAAAGTATCAACATTTATTAAAACATAGCACACTTACATGTTAATCACTTTCTGCCCACGCTATAGGCGAATGATGCCTACAGAACGGGCTACCAGTGCCGGGAGAGAGTCAATAGATGTTCTCCCATGATCGCGCTGCTCGAGCGCCCCCTGGGGTGCGCAGGTGGCACGCTCTGTGACTGCCGAGTCCTTCCAACTCGGCTGATCACAGAACAGGGTAAAGGTCCAATCACAGCGGGCCCTTTACCACATGATCAGCTGTCAGCCAATGACAGCTGATCATGGAAGTACACAAGCTTGGCGTTAGGAGAGAAGCAGAAGACCAGTAACCAGCTTCTGTTACAGGGAAATCAGTCCCTACCTCGGTGCTCACCAGTGCAGCTAATCAGTGCCCATCAGTGCCACATAACAGTGCCCACCAGTGCTGCCAATCAGTGCCCATGAGTGCCACCTATCAGTATACATCAGTGCTGCCAATCAGTGCTAATCAGTGCCTCACCATCAGTGTCACCTGTTAGTGCCACCTCTCAGTGCCACTTAGCAGAGCATATTAGTGCTACCTATCAGTGTGTGGGGGGATGGGGCGCTGACATATATACAGGTTAGCAGGGATGATATATATACAGGATTGAGGGGGGGCTGAGTGCGTACAGGTGAGGTGGCTGGTGTGCGGATTCGGTAGGATGGCCCGTGGGCAAGCCCTGGGGAATGTTGGTGGTCAGGCTCGGGGGGGGGTCACGCCTAAAGCTAAGTAGTGTAAGGGGCCCAAAAATTTCTGATGGCTACCCTGCCCATCAGTACAACCTATCAGTGCCCATCAGTGCCACCTATCAGTGCAGCCTCATCAGTGCCTCCTCATCAGTGCCCACCAATGCCGCCTCATCAGTGTCCATCAGTGCCGCCTCATCAGTGCCCATCAGTGCAGCTTCATCAGTGCACATTAGTGAAGGAGAAAAATTACCTGTTTGTAAAATTTTATAACAAACTATGAATTTTTATTTTTTTCTTCAAAATGTTCGAAATTTTTTGTTTCTCTAAAAAAAAAAAAAAAAACCCCAGTGGTGATTAAATACCCCCAAAAGAAAGCTCTATTTGTGTGAAAAAAATGATAAAAATTTCATATGGGTACAGCGTTGCATGACTGCGTAATTGTCATTCAAAGTGTGACAGCGCTGGAAGCTGAAAATTGGTCTGGGCAGGAAGGGGGTGTTAGTGTCCAGTAAGCAAGTGGTTAAAATATTATTTTACAGCCCGGGATGGATCATCACACAGCATAGATGCATATGAACAGAGCCAATCGTGCAGCAGCCAAGGATGGATCATCAAACAGCATGGATGCATATAAGCAGTATTGTAATGCTGTTGGAGAGCCCAGAAGAGTGGGCACAAGTGGGAGTGGCCAGCTGCCAAGATCAAAGGGTGATGTGGGGTAGGAGCAGCGCTACTTGTGTCAGGGGCATGCTCCCTGAAACGTTTCCCTTTCTGTCCACTCCCTCCTATGAACTTGTATAAAGATGGCCATACACCAGTGGTGGAGCGTCCATTAGGGGCGCATGGGCACCGCCCCCTCTCTCCAGTCACTCCCTCTATGTAAAATGAATAGATTCATGCATTGCATGAATCTCTCCATGGCCGCTGTAGCCACCCCATATTCTGGCGTCTGGCCCCTTTTTGGACGCCGGGCACCTGAATTACAGAGGCAGGAGTGTTTTTTTGAAACACCTGATTAGAGCCATAGGCTAGGTGTGTTAGCTAAGCAAAATAATATTTGCTTTGCTAACACTGCACCGCCTCTGCGCCAATCAGGAGGCACGGATCTAATATTGCCTAGCAGTAAAGGAAGAAGAGACGCAGGGAGGACACAGAGCCATCGCCTGATCCGTGCTACCCATCCCACAGCTCGCTGCGATCACCCGCTGCCTGACCCGCCACCATGATGGGGTAAGTGCCGGGCAGACAGCGGGCGGGGGGAGGGAGGGGCACAGTGGCTGCATATTATGGGCACAGAGGCTGCATATGATGGGCACAGTTGGCTGCATTTGCTGGGCACAGTTGGCTGCATATTATGGGCGAAGTTGGCTGCATATTATGGGCGCAGTTGGCTGCATATTATGGGCACAGTTGGCTGAATATGATGGGCACAGTTGGCTGCATATAATGGACACAGTTGGCTGCATTTGCTGGGCACAGTTAGCTGCATATGATGGACACAGTTGGTTGCAAATGATGGGAACAGTGGCTGCATATGATGGGAACAGTGGCTGCATATGATGGGCACAGTTGGCTGCATATGATGGGCACAGTGGCTGCATATGATGGGCACAGTGGCTGCATATGATGGGCACAGTGGCTGCAATTGATGTTTTTGTTTCAGTATTTTTCTGAATTTTTCAGTTCGTTTGCACCCCCCCCCCCCCCCAAAAAAAAAAATTTTGAGTACCAGCTGCCACTGCCATACATTGTGCAATCTGATTATGTATTTAGTGAGAAGGGTGATCGCTGATTGATTGCATTTCATTTAAAAAGCGTGCACCTGGGAGTGGGTGGGTGGATGATGCAGGGTGTGTGCTAATGAAGTCAGCTGGTCAACTCCTTCCTGTGTCATGACCTAAAGTCTGTAAGAAAGAAAGACATTACTAATGGAAACATCTGGAAACATGGATTAGGACAAGAAAAGTAAGTGACTCTAGATTTAATGGAAAGCTTTGATATTTTTGCATAGGGGAGCTGGAATTTAGAAAAAAAAAAAGTGTACAAAGGTGAACTTACCCTTTAAGAACGTTGTTCTGGTTTCAACTTTTTTGGCAGACTATTGTGATCCTACTCCAGTTTTAGAATTGAATTGTGCATTGCTGAATATCTGCACACCCTCCTAACGCATACTTTTTCCCCCCTTATATCTTATGCACTACTAGATTATTTAATTTAGTCTCATCATTAACGGTAATTGGATAATATGTGGTTGCACTTGCAAATGTGCTGGAGAAGAGCCCCTTTGGCCAGCAGAGGGTTAAAGTATTGTTCCATTGCAAAGTATCCTTGTCTGTACCGAATGGCTTTCTCTGGCATTTCCAATACACTTCACATGGAGAGCACTAATCTTGGAAGAAACATTTCAGGATCAATGATTATAGAGGTACTCTTTTCTTATTTTGTAGACAATCAAGGCAGCCTTCTTTTCATCTCTCACTCTCTTGCAATTTTAGTGTCAGAGTTTATGTCAAAAATGTTTGATTTTTTCCCCCTCCAATTTTCATTCTTCAAAGAGAACAAAATAAAAGTTGCAGACTGAACTCTTCGGCAATGTATGTGTTGCCGTCTCGCTCTCGCTTTTGAAGTCCATCTCTCACCCCTTTAATGCCAGGGTCCTGTGATTACCAATGTTTTCAGCCATTTCAAGTCCATTTCACAGGACCGCATGGACAGTGAGATGGGAAGCCCTTTCATGTAGGACTATCACCCAAGGTTTAAATGTTTGAGGAATGGAAGTTAATCATGTTTTGTGTCCTTTAGTACACTTGACTTGCCCTCAACCCTCTTTCAGCATAGTAATGTTGTGACATGCATATGATTTGCAATGGCTGTTGCAACAACTATGCCAATTCATGTACAGTGCCTTGCAAAAGTATTCACCCCCTTGGCTTTTTACCTATTTTGTTACATTACAGCCTTTAGTTCAATGTTTTTTTTTAATATGAATTATATGTGATGGATCAGAACACAACAGTCTAAGTTGGTAAAGTAAAATTAGAAAAATATATACATAAAACTATTTTTCAGAAATAAAAAAATGATAATTGGCATGTGCTTATGTATTCACCCCCTTTGTTACGAAGCCCATAAAAAGCTCTGGTGCAACCAATTACCTTCAGAAGTCACATAATTAGTGATATGATATCCTCCAGTGTGCAATCTAAGTGTCATATGATCTGTCATTACATATACACACCTTTCTGAAAGGCCCCAGAGGCTGCAACACCTAAGCAAGAGGCACCACTAACCAAACACTGCCATGAAGACCAAGGAACTCTCCAAACAAGTAAGGGACAATGTTGTTGAGAAGTACAAGTCAGGGTTAGGGTATAAAAAAAAATATCCAAATATTTCATGATCCCTAGGAGCACCATCAAATCTATCATAACCAACTGGAAAGAACATAGCACAACAGCAAACCTGCCAAGAGACGGCCGCACACCAAAACTCACGGACCGGGCAAGGAGGGCATTAATCAGAGAGGCAGCACAGAGACCTAAGGTAACCCTGGAGGAGCTGCAGAGTTCCACAGCAGAGACTGAAATATCTGTACATAGGACAACAATAATCTGTACGCTCCATAGAGTTGGGCTTTATGGCAGAGTGGCCAGAAGAAAAACAATTATTTTAGCAAAAAACAAAATGGCACATTTTGAGTTTGTGAAAAGGCATGTGGGAGACTCCCAAAATGTATGGGGGAAGGTGCTCTGGTCTGATGAGACTAAAATTGAACTTTTTGGTCATCAAAGAAAACGCTATGTCTGGCGCAAACCCAACACATCACATCACCCAAAGAACACATCCCCACAGTGAAATATGGTGGTGACAGCATCATGCTGTGGGGATGTTTTTCAGCAGTCGGGACTGGGAAACTGGTCAGAGTTGAGGGAAAGATGGATGGTGCTAAATACAGGGATATTCTTGAGCAAAACCTGTAGCACTCTGTGTGTGATTTGAGGCTAGGACGGAGGTTCACCTTCCAGCAGGACAATATCCCCAAACACACTGCTAAAGCAACACTTGAGTGGTTTAAGGGGAAACGTGTAAATGTGTTGGAATGGCCTAGTCAAAGCCCAGACCTCAATCCAATAGAAAATCTGTGGTCAGACTTAAAGATTGCTGTTCACAAGCGCAAACCATCCAACTTGAAGGAGCTAGAGCAGTTTTGCAAGGAGGAATGGGCAAAAATCCCAGTGGTAAGATGTGGCAAGCTCATAGAGACTTATCCAAAGCGACTTGGAGCTGTGATAGCCGCAAAAGGTGGCTCTTGCAAAGTATTGGGGGGTGAATAGTTATACACATTGATGTTTTCTGTTATCTTGTCCTATTTGTTGTTTGCTTCACAATATAAAAAAAAAACATCTTCAAAGTTGTGGGCATGTTCTGTAAATTAAATGATGTAAATACTCAAACAATCCATGTTAATTCCAGGTTGTGAGGCAACAAAACACGAAAGATGCCAAGGGGGGGTGAATACTTTGCAAGGCACTGTATATAAAGATAAGACGTCAATAACTGAAATGGCAATAATCATACAGTATACTGAGAAATACACTTAGATCAGCTATAACATAATGACCACTGACAAGTATAAGTGAATTACATTGATTATCTTGTGACAATGGTACCTGATAGTTGGTGGTGGGATATATTAGCCAGCAAGTAAATGTTGTCCCTAAAGTGGATGCGTTGAAAGCAGAAAAATGGGCTAGTGTAAATATTTGAGTCATCAACCACAAATTTAACCAAATAATACTAAATTACTAAATGTTAAATTTATAATGTCCCATATAGTGCATACATCATATAGTGCAGCTTTAAAAAGAAAGTCCATCAATGAATAACATCCTTCAAGTGTTGCTTGAAGCTATCATTTATCTTGTGCAATACTGTCCAAAATAGTGCTCCATGTTAATTGTGCAAGCCAAATTCTATTGATCAGGAAATGCTCTTCAAAAAGTGCTCTCATGTTCAGCAATAAGCCACCACCACATACACTATATTGCCAAATATACACTATATTACCAAAAGTATTGGGACGCCTGCCTTTACACACACATGTTTAACGGCATCCCAGTCTTAGTAAACATACATTGCACTTTGGACTATGCAGCCATGAAGTTCTGGGTATGGTGGCACCCTTGCATTTGTAGTAAATGTGCTTGTGCCTTTGTCTAAAGTCCTATGTAGAAAAGACTTTGAAAGTTGGGCAATTTGTGCTCAATGTTTGGTTCTACACTATATTGTCAAAAGTATTGTAACACCTGCTTTTACACGCACATGAACCTTAATGGCATCTCAGTCTTAGTCTTTAGGGTTCAATATTGAGTTTGCCCACCCTTTTCAGCTACAATAGCTTTAACTCTTCTGAGAAGGCTGTCCACAAGGTTTAGGAGTGTGTCTATGGGGATGTTTGACCATTCTTCCAGAAGCGCATTTGTGAGGTCAGGCACTGATGTTGAATGAGAAGGCCTGGCTCGCAGTCTCCGCTCTAATTCATCCTAAAGGTGTTCTATCGGGTTGAGGTCAGGACTTTGTGCAGGCCAGTCAAGTTCCTCCACCCCAAACTCGCTCATCCGTGTCTTTATGGACCTTGCTTTGTGCACTGGTCCAAATCATTTGGTGGAGGGGGGATTATGGTGTGGGGTTGTTTTTCAGGGGTTGGGCTTGGCCCCTTAGTTCCAGTGATGGGAACTCTTAAGGCGTCAGCATACCAAGACATTTTGGACAATTTCATGCTCCCAACTTTGTGGGAACAGTTTGGGGATGGTCCCTTCCTGTTCCAACATAACATTTAAACAAACAGACTTTAGTCCATTGGTGTGTGGGCAAGTCCGGTTGTCCTAAAGTCTGTCGTAACTCCGTCGGAAAGACCGTTGGATGTTTGATGCTGAAAAGTCCGTTTGTACACGGCTTTAAAGGATCTGCTACTGATGGCTTGGTGCCAGATACCACAGCATACCTTCAGAAGTCTATTGGAGTAGCCAGTGGTTCTAAAGGCTCAATGCTTTTTTTTATCTTAATGCATTTTATGCATTACACAATGATAAAAGAGTTGTCTGTAAAAAACACAGTGGCAGTGTTTGCATTAGATCTTAAAGGGACATTACCTTGGGCGCACCACCATAACAGTTTGGCCCCAACGAGCTTGCCAGCAGAAGAAGAAATAGAGTAGTATATTACAAATCATCCTCTCCACTCCTCCCAAGACCTCCTGCTCTCTAGCTCCCTTGTTACCTCTTCCCAAGTTCGCCTCCAGGACTTCTCTAGATCCGGTCAGCTCCTACCCTGTCCACCTTTAGGAGTTACCTGAAAACGTATTCAGGGAAGCCTATCCCACACCCACCTAAGAACTGTTCCTGAGCCACCCCCATCAGACCATCCCCCCGCAGCTATTATCTTTTGTACCACCTCCCCCCTCCCTTTAGAATGTAAGCTCAAAGAGCAGGGCCCTCATGTCCCTTCTGTATTGAACTGTACTGTAATTGTGCTGTCCCAGCTCTATATTGTAAAGCACTGCGCAAACTGTTGGTGCTATATAAATCCTGTATAATAGTAATAAGAATAATTACTTGTGACAGACCTAGCCGGGAGAGAGACTTTTGTAGGGGACTGTATGCTAGCCTCTTGCCGATCGATCGTGGGCCCTTGCATTTGGGGGAACGGTGCTCTTTGTGAGCTGTATGCCTGGGGACCCTTGAGGTGGTATTACTGTGGATTCAGGTCCTGGTTCCCCAGGACACACAGACTCTGGGGACCCTGGATTTGCCATATTGGAATAGTGGCTGATTCATAATGCTGGGACAGATACTGTTAGGAGATGCTGATGTAAATTCCAGCACCTGTCTGTCTGTTGTCTGCTAAAATGTGTATTGTAAATAAGTCTCTAGTATGGGATCTAAGAGTCATTAGATCCCCATTGTTGTTTGTGTTAATTAACTCTGCTATTGTGTGAAGAAGAGTCTATGTTGATTGTGATAATGTTGATTGGATTTTCTGAACTACAAGACGGCCAGTCTGGCCTAAAGGTCATGTCTGAGTCATCTAGGCTGTCTAAAGGGATTAGTTAATTAGCTCATGTTAATTAGGTTAATTAGGTTAATTAGGTTATAGCTGTATTGTTAGAGTAATATAAGCAGGTCTGCACCTCCTCTTTTATTGCATAAATAAGACTGTATTCCTGTCAATAAAGTGAGATTCCTGGTTGAACTTACATACAGCCTGCCTGGTGTTTGTTCTGAGCTATCACAACTGGGTTAGAACGGCACAGAGCTGTAGTTCTAATCCCGGAGCATCGGATGACCGAGCAATCAGATGTTGCGATCTGCAGTCTGATTCTATAGCAGCAGAGGAGTGTCGGCAGAGTGGAACCGAGCGAGCAAGGGGCTCGTTACATTGTCGGGAGAGTGGAACCGAGCGAGCAAGGGGCTCGTTACATTGGTGGCAGCGGTGGGATTTGCTCTCCAGTTACTGGGACACTCCAAACCAGCCTGCAGGAGAGCCACGCTGAAAGACTTACTTGAGAGCCGTGGAGGGAATGGTGGGATTGTGCTTCCTTGCCGTGAACACATCCAAACCATCACCTGGATCCAAGGTAGCAGGATAGCAGGAGAGGAGAGATACCAGCCACCATGGATAAGGAATTCAGAAGGAGGTTGCGAGAGAAGGAGATACAGCACAGAGGACCAGTATCAGAGCAGGTCCTGCTAGGATGGTTTGATTCTATCCGCTGTGAACTCTGGAAGGAAGCGCTAGCCGGTGAGCAGCGACACCAGGGAAAAGTTCTCCCCTCCACCCATGTGAGGTACTGGTCGCAGTATGAAGTGCGAATGCTGTTTTTGGGGGAACAGCTGAACCAGGTGTGGACAGCCGAGTTAAGCAGGCTGATCCGGGCAGAAATGTGGTTGGACAAGAGCTCCAGTGGTATGTAGCCCAAGTGTGCCCATGGACAGCGGATGACAGCCCCACAGAAGGCTTTGACTACGATGGCCTGGGATTGATATACTGGAGGCTGTCCAGGGACCCTGACTTTGGGAGTGATTGGGAGTGGCGTTTGGAGGAAATAATGGAGCACAGAGAGCGGAGACTGAATGTCTCAGAAGTGCACTGGGCACTGGAAGATTTGGAGTTTCTGGCCGTTCATGAATGGGAGCTGGAGATCGCCTACAAACAGCTGTTAGACTCTACTCAGCAGCAGGGTGGTGCTCCCTTTGCCTGGGACTATCAGGAAATACCAGTTGACAACTCTGAAATCCTGGCTGAAGAGTTGACAATGTGGCAGAGTAATAGTGTTCTTTGCCAACCTGCCCCCGCAGCTATGGAGGCAGAGGCCTTATTGCGGATGCAGCAAGTGCTGACTGACCTGGATGAACCTGTTTCTTCATTGGATGATCTTGGATGGAGGAATTGCCTGTCCAGCAGAATGCCAGAGAATCGGCAGTGGAAAATCTGAAGATTGCCGTCCCCAAACCTGAAGTGCTGACAACAGGGCAGAGCTTTGCTAACCTCTGCCCAGCACTGATAGCATCTTCTGGGTTCCACAGAGAGGAGATGGGGAACTTTTATCCCCAGACACCAGTTGCAGAGACAGGGGATTTGATAGACTTTTCTGCTGAGGAAGAACAACCTGGTGAGCCTCCAGCAGAAGAGGAGCTGTTATTAGGGCCAAACTTCACTGTGCTCTGCCCAGCACCAACAGAAGTATCTGTGAAGTTACAAGGAACTTCCCCAGCTGAAGCGCTGGCAACCGGACAGAGGGTCCAAGATCTCTGCCCTACACCTGTGGCAGTTTCGGAGGCTCAGGGTGAGAAGGTGGCAATCACTTCCAAGCAGCAGATACAGGGGGAGAAGGGAGAGGAGGTGTTCGTCGTCCCTCCCCAACAGTTAGCCGGAGCAGATGGTGTGGGGTTTCCAGCAGAAGGTCTGGCAACAGGGCCAAGTACTGCTGGACTCTACCCTCAACTAACAGGATGGATTTCCTGTGAAGGTGGATGGGACTTCAGTCTTCACCTGTATACCCTAGGGATGCTGGGCAGTCGGCCCAGATCCCCAACAGCATGACGGAGTGAGCCCAGACACCCTGTCTTCTCTCCAGCGGCAGAAAGGACTCCAGGGAGAAGGGCCAGTCCAGGCCTCTCCCCAGCGGCAGATATGTTCTCTGAGAGAGGCAGAGGTTGGCTGGGTGAGTAATGCTTTGTTTGGAACAATTTGTTTGGGGTACTGTGAGGGTACAGGCATTAGAGGACTGGAACTACTGACTAACTTCGGAGTCAACCCGTCTGGGGTCTCCTCCTGTGTTAGTCTCCTGCCGAAAGGGGAGAAATGTGACAGACCTAGTCGGGAGAGAGACTTTTGGAGGGGACTGTATGCTAGCCTCTTGCCGATCGATCATGGGCCCTTGCATTTGGGGGAACGGTGCTCTTTGTGAGCTGTATGCCTGGGGACCCTTGAGGTGGTATTACTGTGGATTCGGGTCCTGGTTCCCTAGGACACACAGACTCTGGGGACCCTGGATTTGCCATATTGGAATAGTGGCTGATTCATAATGCTGGGGCAGATACTGTCAAGAGATGCTGATGTAAATTCCAGCACCTGTCTGTCTGTTGTCTGCTAAAATGTGTATTTTAAATAAGTCGCCAGTATGGGATCTAAGAGTCATTAGATCCCCATTGTTGTTTGTGTTAATTAACTCTGCTATTGTGTGAAGAAGAGTCTATGTTGATTGTGATAATGTTGATTGGATTTTGTGAACTACAAGATGGCCAGTCTGGCCTAAAGGTCATGCCTGAGTCATCTAGGCTGTCTAAAGGGATTAGTTAATTAGCTCATATTAATTAGGTTAATTAGGTTACAGCTGTATTGTTAGAGTACTATGAGCAGGTCTGCACCTCCTCTTTTATTGTATAAATAAGACTGTATTCCTGTCAATAAAGTGAGATTCCTGGTTGAACTTACATACAGCCTGCCTGGTGTTTGTTCTGAGCTATCACAACTGGGTTAGAACGGCACATAGCTTTAGTTCTAATCTCGGAGCATCAGATGACCGAGCAATCAGATGTTGCGATCTGCAGTCTGATTCTATAGCAGCAGAGGAGTGTCGGGAGAGTGGAACCGAGCGAGCAAGGGACTCGTTACATTACTGAATGCTGAATTGTTTTTAAATTATATAAATATACGGTATATCCCTAGTTTGGGATGCCTAGTACAGGGTTGTTTAAGGCTTTGTTCATGTAGGTGGGGGTGGCAAATACAGGAGGTTGAGCAGTGTTTTTTTTACCACCCCCTGACAAGTCATTTAATAGAGAACAAGGCTCTACGCATGCTGTGGCCACGATGGTTTGCTCTGCAGCCAAGCCAAAAATTGCACCTCCTGTTGCAATCGGCCGGCTGTACCAACAGCAAATTCAAACATTAATTTGATTGGGGTCGTGCTGCAGCCACCCTGCAACTGTGTGCAATGCATATCATTGTGGTGTGGTGGTGCAATCTTTTTCAAGATTAAAACAGGAGGTGATTTATTGACATATTGCTTCCCAGCTGCCTGTCAATTGCCCTCTAAAAAAGGATTCACCATGGATTGCTTTCCACAGGGGCGGCAAAGGCTGCATGTCAGTATAAGATCTCCATTTTCTTTTGCTTCATTTTATGTCACCAGTTCTAAATATCCATGTACTCTAAATTTTTGGTGCGAGGGATCAATAAGCCCATTGGTACAGTGCCCAGTATTACTATACTATAACTATAAGCTTCCCTTCTTTCACTAACTCTGTTAAACATATATAGAAAGTAAGGTGTTCTATAAAGTCAAACAGAAGATTGCCTTAGTAGGACTTCTAAGACTACCTTAACTTTCGCCTTCATTAAAATCTTGCAAAGCAGGAAAAGCCACCGTTCCTTTCTTACAATAGCCGCACTACTTGACATACTAGGCAGCTGGAATAATGAGCAGGTTCAAAACACAGGCCAGTATAATGCTCATTAAATGGAATGTTCCCAGAGCCATAATCATGTGCAGATAGACTCACTGCATCAAGTGACAATTGCTGGAGACCTCTTTATTCTATGTGATAAAATGTTCCCAAAAGTGTGTATCCTGTGGACTGAGACTGCAGTCAGCAGTAATGCCAGAGACAAGGACCAAGCCAATTGGGAACAATCGTATTCACTAGATGTGATAGTTGGGCATTTTAGGGCATCTGTATTATGGGTGAAAAAGACTGAAGTATGGCCTGGCTACATGGAGTAGGTCATGCATAAACTTCTTAGCTAGATCGAATAATTCTTACAGAAGAACAGCTACACACACATATAACAATGCTAATTCAATTGTTCAGAAAGAGGAGGCAAAGGAAGGTGAAAAGCTGAAATAGGTGTAGCACCCCCCCAATCCCCGGTGGCATGTGAGGTACCCCCAGTGGGCTAACATTTACCCCAGGGTAAAGAGTTAATGGCTAACATTGAGTATTGAGATACATTGGGCACCAGTCCCTTTAGTGTCTTTTTAGAGATTTTTTTGTTACACATAGAAAGAGCAGGTCATAGGCCACAGATACCCATAGCAACAATTCCAGACTCCAGGTCGGCTTCCAGCTTATACAAGATGTAAGGGGGCTTGTGTAAGGATGCCAGGTGCACAAGTCCCAGACACACTTCTACCCTTCCAGAACAACAACCCACCTGCTTGAGACTTCAACCCTCCGCCATCTTTTGTACCTTTCCGTGCCAGAGGCCTCCTCACGACATTCCCTGCCGCTAAAGCAAGGAAGGAATGTCCCTACAAAACACACTTTACTGATGTTACTTTAAAGATGGCATTCACAATCACATCACACCAACATGCTATCCAGGGTCACTTGACAGTACTTTGTCAATCTCATATAGTGGACGATTCGCAGAAGTCACATGTGAAAGCAGCACACAGCACATTTTGGTAAGACAACTTCCCTACTCAGTCTCTCTTCACCCGGGGTCATTAATACTCACTCAGAGGTTTCTGGTTCACCGTGAGCTGTATGTGTTCCCTTTTAGACATCCTCCCAAGGGGATCACCAGGCCCCTTTGAGGATCCAGCTACTTCCCAGATCCTTCCTCCAGTGGGGTATCTCTTCCTGGTTCTCTATCCTAGTTCATTTTTCCCCTCTACCAAGCAAGACAACTTCTGAGGAGCACTTCTGGCCTAAATTCAGGCCTTAGCACAAAGCACATCTTAGGTACATGCAGGCATTAAGACTATAGATCATACACACCTCTCCAGGATGAAGCCCAAGGGGAAAGGATCCCCACAAGTGTAGCCCCCAAACATTTATTCCCCCCTGCATGCACCACTGGCAAAATCCTTCTAGTGGTTGACTAGAGGTAACATACATATTCATAACTCAGTATTAGGTATGAGCCAAACTGCCCTGGGTTTGGTTTGAGTAGGGTTTGGCAAACTTCTAAGAAGCAGACCATTTAGAGTCTGCTATATATTTGGTGGGGGTGGGGGTATCTTTGGAAGGATCTGTGGTTTTTTTTATGCCATTTTTTGCCAAGATCTTTATTAAAAAAAATTCCATCCATGCCAATCAAGATACCCAATGTCCACTGAAAGAAAAAACCCAACCAACTTAATACGACAACACTGAATGAGGGCTCCCCAAACTATCAACGGCATTATAAGGGAAAGGGCGTGGATGGTGGTTACTGCATTGCCAATATATGGCTATATTTAGGAAATGGTGTCTACCCCCTATCCCAACCTCTTACATGACTGGGGACTCCCTTCCATGTAAATAAATGGGCCAGGTGACGTTAGTCTGCTTGCTGCTCGGCACCTGATGCAAGGTACTTTTGGCCAGGATCTCCTTCAAGGCACCCATACCACTCCGTGCCCTGTTATATCATGTCATCATATCCAGGAGAAGCAGGGCAGGAGGTGTAAGGGAAAGACGTCTCATCAGCTTGCTCTTGACCAGGTACGTGACAATGCCCCTTCCTAGCCACCATCTGGGCACACCTTCCCAGGAGTTGGCTGGGGCTGCATAGATATTCAGGTTGCTCATTTGACTACCCCACACAGACTACATTCTGGAAGTGTCCAGAAGGCAGGTCGAAGCAATCAAACTCACAGCCTGCAGAGCCCAGAGCAGCCTAAAGCAATCACATGCTGCTCTGCTGATCACAGAAGAGCCAAAGAACTACATTTGCCTAACCAAACCTAGCAGCCTATCTGGGAGGGTGCTACAGAGACATGGATGGATGCAGGAGTTTGCTTTAAATATTAAAAACGAATTAAATAGCGTTTTAAATTGGTGATGTTCAGATATAAATTAGTTCCACTTTAACCTAAAAAAAAAAATGCTGAGGATTTAATACTACTTTGATCATGTATGTAACCGTTTACCAGGAGTTCCATAATGTTGAACTTTTTTTTTTTTACTCTCTTCTAGATTTCTCACTAAGTTGAAGTGCATCTGGGAAGAAAACAAATGACTCGTCTACACTTGAGCCCGCATTCCTATCAGTTCTGATCTAGAAACCTCAGACTTGTAGAACAGGAACAATTATCACTTCCATTACATAGGAAAATATCGGCTTTCCCTGTAATCACTGTTTCCACTTTCCCACCAATTTGCTGGGAAAATACTGTAATTCCTTCTTCTAATAAGGGATTAATTTGGGGGTACTTTTTAATAGTGCTCCTCCATCCCAGCTGTGTTCACTTTTCCATTGACCATGTGTTTCTACTTTAAACATCGATGGTGCCTACCAGAACCTGTGCACCCCTCCCCCCCCCCCCCGCTAGCCCCACAATAAGCCAATTAGAGACGAAACAGACAGCCATTTACCTCCTCCTGGTTTACACGCCAATTCCCCACCTGCTATGGGCTGTCATGCAGACATTTAGCAAAATTTGTGACTTTGCTATAAAGTCAAGTCTAACCGATCACAATGGACCTCATTGCTGTAACAGCAGCCCCAGGCAAAATTATAATGTTTCCTATAGCAACCAATCAGATTCTCCCATTTGTCTTTTTTAACCACTTGACCTCCGGAAGGTTTACCCCCCCTTCATGCCCAGACCATTTTTTGCGATACGGCACTGCGTTACTTTGACAAATTTGTGGTCAAGCAACGCTGCACCCAAACAAAATGTATGTCATTTTCTTTACCCCACAAATAGAGCTTTCTTTTGGTGGTATTTGATCACCTCTGCAGCTTTTATTTTTTGCGCTATAAACAAAAAAAGGCCGACAATTCTGCTATA
This sequence comes from Lithobates clamitans, assembly GCA_037952925.1. Classification (NCBI taxonomy): domain Eukaryota; kingdom Metazoa; phylum Chordata; class Amphibia; order Anura; family Ranidae; genus Lithobates; species Lithobates clamitans. The sequence goes on along the minus strand of JBBGZY010000133.1, from coordinate 5,605,646 downwards.
AAACCCATCCAATAGAAAATGGAAAAAACAATAATTTCTTCATCAATTTAGGCCAATATGTATTCTGCTACATATTTTTAGTAAAAAAAAAAATCCAAAAAAGGCTGACAATTTTGAAAATAAAAAACAATATTTTTTTTTACTTTCTGCTATAAAATATATCCAATAAAAAAATGAAAAAAACATCAAATTTCTTCATCAATTTAGGCCAATATATATTCTGCTACATATTTTTAGTAAAAAAAAAAAAAACAATATTGATTGGTTTGCTCAAAAGTTATAGTGTCTACAAACTATGGGATAGATTTTTTTATTTTATTTTTTACTGGTAATGGCGATCAACGTCTTATAGCGGGACTGCAATATTGCGGCGGCCATTCTGAAACTAACTGACACTTTTGACACTTTGTGGGAAAGAGCGACACTGATACAGTGATCAGTGCTAAAAGTATGAACTGTCACTGTACTAATGACAGGGAAGGGGTTAAACATCTAGGGCGATCAAAGGGTTAAATGTGTCCCTAGCCAGTTGTTTTACTACAGTGTGAGAGATGCTTTTAATAGGGGAAGTGACGGAATTTTTTTTCCCTGCTTTGCAGAGAGACAAATTCCATCCCTTCCCTCCTGTCAGAATGGCGATCTGCCTTGTTTCGCAGTTCTGTTTCTCTGCCTGACGATCAGCGGTTGCCGGAGGACATCTGGTACTGTGCACCCGCCGATCGGCATCCGCTGTGTATAATCATGCGCATGCATGTCCCCTACCTGTAAGTGTTGGATCATATATATATATATATATATATATATATATATATATATATATATATATATATATATATGATCTCCTGCACAGGTGCCTGAGAGCAAAACTTCTTTTTTTCTTTCATTTTGGATAGACAAAGGGAGGGTTTGCCATCTGTGTCCCCATTGGAAGATTTCCCGTCTATTGCTGGTTTGGTGACAACCCAAAAGTTGGGATTTTTCTTTCATTTTCACTCTCGGTGATAATGGTACAAACAGATAGAGAGAGTGAATCTCCCTAATGGAGGCACAGACAGCAATAAAAAAAACCCTAACAGCTGTTCTAACTCCTCCTCACTCTAAAACTGAAAAAAGTTATTAGTTATTCTTAAAGTATGGCATATACCGTACACACATGCCGCGGCCACGATACTTTGTTTAGTGATCACGGCGGAAATTATACCCCTTGCTGCTTTTGGTGAGCATAGCGCCCACCAAACGTGACCCATTCAAGCAAATGGGGCAGCTCTGCAAGCATCCTGCAACACATGGGCATGGTTCAAGGGGTTAATGCCCTTTTCCTCTAAACTCCTTGAATGCCTGGTCTACAACCAACTGAGTGAGCACCTCATTCTGGATTTCAACACTCCACAGAAACTGCTCTCCTAAAACTCACAAATGACTTACTAACAGCAAAAACCAACGGACACTATTCTGTACTCCTACTTCTGGACCTTTTGGCTGCCTTTAAAACGGTTGACCACCCCCTCCTCCTCATCCCCTCCTCCTCAAAAAACTTTACTCTCTCGGTCTCCGTGACTGTGCTCTTCACTGGCTCTCATCCTACCTATCTCACTGCACTTTCAGTGTCACCTACAATTCTACTTCCTCTTCTCCTCTTCCTTTCTCCGTTGTGGTCCCCGAGGTTCTGTTCTTTCAATCTACACCTCTTCCCTGGGTCAGCTGATAGCCTCCCATGGCTTCCAAAATCATTTCTACCCTGATGACACCCAAATCTATCTCTCCACCCCTCAGTTCACCCCCTCTGTCTCCTCACGTATCACTAATTTACTAACAGACATATCAGTCTGGATGTCACACCACCTCCTCTAACTCAACTTGTCCAAAACTGAGCTCATAATATTTCCTCCCCCCGTGCCTCTTTCCCTGACTTCTCTGTCAAGAGAAATGACACAACCGTCCACCAATCCCCACATGTCAGGGTGCTAGGTGTTATCCTGGATTCTAAACTCTCCTTTTGGCCCCACATCCAATCACTTTTCAAATCTTGCCGCCTCAACCTCCGCAACATCTCCAAACTACGTCCCTTTCTAACCAATGAAACCACAAAGTTCCTGATTCACTCCCTGGTTATCTCTCGCCTTGACTACTGCAACTCCCTCCTCATTGGCTTACCTTTAAATAGACTATCCCCCTTCAGTCCATCATGAATGCTGCTGCCAGACTCATCCACCTTACAAACCATTCAGTGTCCTCCACCCCTCTCTGCCAATCCCTCCATTGGCTGCCACTCACCCAACAAATTAAACTCAAAATACTAACAACAACCTTCAAAGCCATCCACAACTCAGCCCCCAGCTACATCACTAACCTAGTCTCAAAATGCCAACCAAATTGTTCTCTTTGATCCTCTCAAGACCTCCTGCTCTCTAGCTCCCTCATCAACTCCTCCCATATTTGCCTCCAGGACTTCTCGCGTACCTCTTCCATCCTCTGGAATTCCCTACCCCAATCTGTCAGACTGTCTCCAAATCTATCCACTTTTAGGCGATCCCTGGAAACTTTCCTCTTCAGAGAAGCCTATCCTGCCTCCATCTAACAACTGTTCTTTCATTTTCTTCATTAAATCATCCCCCACAATTTTTTACCCTTTTGTATCACTTGACCCTCCCACCTAGACTGTAAGCTCTAACGAGCAGGGCCCTCTGATCCCTCCTGTATTGAATTGTATTGTAACTGTACTGTCTGTCCTAACATTGTAAAGCGCTATGCAAAGTGTTGTCGCTTTATACATCCTGTATAATAATAATAATAATAATATTAATAATGCAGGCAGTAAGGAGGGGATACTACGCCTCTGCAGAGAGCAACGCACATATGTATGAGGCCATAGAGCTGTAGCAAGAGTCTCCAGAAGCCTGGCATTGCACTTGCCATCCACTGATGGCAGGTGCAATGGTTTGCAGTCTCCTTATCGAAAAAATACCTAAATGCAAATATATGTACATTTATAATTTTTTCCAAAAGGTGGACTGAGCTGTTAAAGCGTTAATAAACCCAAAAGCAAACATTTAGTATATTCCAGCTTACCAATTCTTGGATGTGATGGCTGCATTAGTTTCCTTTTTTAGGCTTTCTTCTATTTTCATCTGGTGATCCAGCCAGTTATGCAGGCCATACATGGGTCGAATTTCCGAACAAATCTTCTTTCAAAAATCAGAAATTCCCTGTGTTTTCTACCACCACTGATTTCGAAATTTGACCAACCAAGCCTTCAATCTCAGCTCACGTTGCTACAGAAAATAATTTTTCGTGGCCGGGAATCTTTTTTTCTTTCTGGAATTTTTTTTCTTGCGCATTTGTTTTTGTTTTTTTTCAAATATATTTCTCACTTGATTCTCTCATCATTGGTTTGAAAATCGTTTGTTTTTGAAAAAATTTCCAACATGCCTAATCACTTAAATCAGCCATTGCTGCCGCCCACTAATGGTGTGAAATTCGAACGAAAATTCTTAGAATAAAAAAAATAATAATGAAAAGTTTTTTAAAATGTTTGAATGTACTAATTTACGAATTTTCGAATTTACGGATCACTAACAGCAACATTTGAAAGGAAATTCCAATACTGATAATTTAATAGTTAGTATTAGTTAAGTTATTATTAGTTAGTCATAATTTCGGATTTTCTAATTTCTAATTTTCGAATATTCGGATTTACGAATATTAGGCAGAATTCTTTAGAAGGGGTTTCTTTCATTCGGCTATTTCCGAATTAACGAATTTGTCAAAATTCGCTAAAAAAAGAATTTGGAATGAAACTAATTGCACATGTCTAGTTAAAAATAATGTCCTGCGTTTCTGCATAAAGCATGAAAAAAGTCATTGGTGTGAACCGAGCCTAAGTTGATTCTTTTTCAAAAGAGCAAGCTGTCTTTTAGATGTATTAGTTTACAGGTCTGAGACAAACCATTTACCACTGGCAGGGGTGTTTATTAGACATGTGTGGTTCGTTTAGTTCCGAATAAATATTCAGACAAATTTTTCGTTATTCAGAGATTTGGATATATCCGAATCCCCGAATTACAGTGCAAACAGATTTTACAGAATTCTCTGAATAACGAGATAAAATTTGTCAGAATTTCCGAATATCGAATTGGAATTCAACTCAAATTTTTATTTTATTTTTTTACATTTTTAACATCAAATTTTTAATTTGAACTGTAAATATATTTCTGAAATCAAAGACTGTGTGTGTTATTAAAGTACCATTTGGAATTCATGCTGTTTTTGTTAAGCCAAAAGGTGATTTAAAGAGTCATTGTAATCATTTGATGAAGATATTTATTTTGTTCGTTCACTTTGCAAGTGTAAAATTGATAAAATTAAACCAATAAAATATAAATATTTAAAAGCATTTGTACTTGACATTATTTTTTCTCAGCTGGCTAAAACTTCTGCACAGAACTATACATAGTAAAATGTTGAAAGGAAAATATTACTTTTATTAATTAGAACACTTCACATATTTTGAATAAATGTATTATTAATACAAACGAGATCAATAACAATCAGATGTTTGGTTACTCGGCTGCCGAATTCGAATAAAAAAAAATCAAAAATTTTAGATTCGAGTGATTCGTGAATCGAAAAAAAAAACCCAGTAAATTCGAAGAAAATTTTAAAAATATATAGAACGAATTCTGAATAAGAATTCTGAATACAAATTGAACGAATCTACCAAATTTAACGAAACTAAATAACTAGATTAACGAATCTAAACCAAACAAAACACATTTTTTCGTCATGCGCTTGTCTAGTAGACACGTGCACTGCCAAAAAATGTTTTGTTTTCGTTTAATTGTTTTTTTGGGGGTTTTTTTTCAGTTCATTCGTTATGATCGAAATTTGTAAATTTGTAAATTCAAAAATTTGTCATTTTGAAAATTTGTAAATTTATAAAATTTAAAAATAATTTGAAAATTCGAAATCCGTAAATTTGTAAATTCAGAAAATCCGAAATCCTGAAATTCTAAATGTCAGAATTTGAAAATTCATAAATTTAAAAGTTTGGAAAATTCGTAAATTCATAATATTGAAAATCCGAAATCCAGAAATTTGGAAGTTCGGAAATTCTAAAATTTGAAAACCTGAAATACTTACTAACTAATAATAACTAACTATTGAATTATAGGTATTGGAATTTCCTTTCAAATTTGGCTGTTGCCAAAATCTATCCCCTATTTTGTAGACACTATAACTTTTGCGCAAACCAATCAATATAAGCTTATTGCGATTTACCAAAAATATGTAGAAGAATACATATTGGCCTAAACTGATGAAGAAATTATTATTATTTTTTTTTTTTTTTTAATTTGGGGGATATTTATTATAGCAAAAAGTTAAAAAATATTTTATTTTTTCAAAATTGTCGGTCTTTTTTTGTTTATAGCGCAAAAAATAAAAACAGCAGAGGTGATCAAATACCACCAAAAGAAATTTGTGGGGAAAAAAGGACGTCAATTTAGTTTGGGTGCAACGCCGCACGATCGGGTAATTGTCAGTTAAAGCGACGCAGTGCCGTTATAGACATGGGCGCTGTCAATAAATTTGATTCGTTTCGTTCCATTTCATATTCATTAACTTTTCGTAACAATTACGAATGTTCGTTATGATGAATTTAAAAAGCAAAAAATACCTTTCTCAATATGGCAATCGTCTGACTCATTATGCTCATTACGAGGGGCTCCCACCATCCCTGTGCTGTGCTCATTATGAGGGGCTCCCACCATCCCTGTGCTGTGCTAATTATGAGGGGTTCCCACCATCCCTGTACTGTGCTCATTATGAGGGGCTCCCACCATCCCTGTACTGTGCTCATTATGAGGGGCTCCCACCATCCCTGTGCTGTGCTCATTATGAGGGGCTCCCACCATCCCTGTGCTGTGCTCATTATGAGGGGCTCCCACCATCCCTGTGCTGTGCTCATTATGAGGGGCTCCCACAATCCCTGTGCTGTGCCCATTATGAGGGGCTCCCACCATCCCTGTGCTGTGCTCATTATGAGGGGCTCCCACCATCCCTGTGCTGTGCTCATTATGAGGGGCTCCCACCATCCCTGTGCTGTGCTCATTATGAGGGGCTCCCCCCATCCCTGTGCTTTGCTCATTATGAGGGGCTCCCACCATCCCTGTGCTGTGCTCATTATAAGGGGCTCCCACCATCCCTATGCTGTGCCCATTATGAGGGGCTCCCACCATCCCTGTGCTGTGCTCATTATGAGGGGCTCCCACCATCCCTCTGCTGTGCTCATTATGAGGGGCTCCCACCATCCCTGTGCAGTGTTGACTTCCTGGGTTTTTAATTTCATCATAACGGATAATCGTAATTATTATGACAATAATAAAATGATATTAACAAACATTCTTATTTTGGTTCTGAATCTCCCATCGACTACCAGTACCAGTCTCACTCCCACTCCCATATTAAAAAAGGTAATTTTCCCAACCCTCACTGAGCAGCAGAAGATAACCTCTGATTGGTCAAAAAAACACCAGTCACGTTTCCGTTGTAACGGAATTTGGATCCGAAATTCGTCAATGAAATTTCATATTTAGTATACAATTCAGAAGCATAGAAATTCGTATTTCGAATGCTTCCGAATGAACGAATTTTCAGAAATCCGTACGAATTTTTGAGTCGTACGAAACGAACCGCACATGTCTAGTGCCGTATCGCAAAAAAATGGCCTGGTCATTAAGGGGGTAAAACCTTTCCGGTCTGTAAGTGGTTAATACCGCTTTACCTTATCCTCCCTCTACCTCATTTTTTTTTTAGTCCAATTGCAGAGAATTCCCTGTCCTTGTGGCACCCTAGAAAGTGAGGACGGCAACAAAAACCCTCCGAAGATTCGGACTATCTTTATCCAAAAAGGAAAAAAAAAAAAGGAAAGTTTTGTCTGATGTTGGACTTTAATTCCTTTACAGCTTTTCAGTCCAGGGTTGAACCAATCAATCGATCAGGACGGATAAGCGGAGAAGCGGCATAATTGATTACATGTTTATAGTTGATTAAATGATCAAAAAGATGTTTTTTTAAGTTTATAACTTGGCAAATGAGTTTTGCCACATTATGATACATTCCGAGGGGGCTTAAAAAAAAAAAAATGTAAGGAGTTTTTGGAATGGCGCCCGTAATTCGATTTGGCCAGACCTCAAATTGCTTTTAAGAATTTAAAACAAATATAGCATTCTTTAACTCATGCAGAATACTATATATATATATTAGGAGTTACCTATTACCAGATGTAAAGAAACGCACGAGACGCATTTACATTCTTAACAGGTCCTTCGTGCTGTGTGATTTTTTTTTTTAAACAAATGTAATAATAAACACTCTAGCATACAGGGGTCGTTGCATCCAGCTTCCAGATCGATGACTTTGGCAGGGAGATGATAAGACAGTTAGGTTGCTAGTTTGTCTCCTCAATCTGTCAGATTGGTGCATTTCCCTCCCCTCTGTTGGCAAGTCCCGGTGATTTGGGAAGTGCTTCCTAACAAATGGATGGAGGGCTGACTTAAGTCAAAAAACATGCCTTGTGCCTTCGCTATAATGAAAAACACAACAGATAGACCACAATATGTATCCAGAATAAAAAGAAAGTGGGGTAGATAAGCAACACGCCCAGCCTCATCAAAGGGCCAATCCAGGTAAGAAGTTGAGTCATTCGGTGTGTAGCACCCTCCCAATTAGGTTGCTAAGACGTAGGCAAATTAGTTCTTCTTGGCTCCTCAGTGATCAGTGTGTAGGCAAGTGCCTATTTGGTGGATTACCAAAAGTTAGACAGCTTAGACTGCCCAGGTAGGCGAAGGGTTAAGAGGGGATCTGCCAGTTTCCTGAGCTTTTTGGGTTCTACCCTACACCCTGGTCTGTATATAAATAGGGGGAAGGCCGAGCTTGTAGGTCGTCATTGGAACCGCAAGGGATAAGAGAGGGTCTAGTTCAAGGAGAAGATGTAGCCTGGAGCACCGCTCATCTACCACCCTAAAAGGACCCACAGGCATGGACTCTACCAAGCATGGATCTCTACCTGCAAAGGTATGCCTGGGCAGCCCAAGAAAGTTAGTCAGGAGGAATCTATGAATGTTACTAATGTGACTGGAATATTTGCACTACAAGAGCTTCAGTAAAGCATTTTAAACTGGTCTAAGCCTGGCTATTCAAAGGGGTGCATGGTGGTACATGGTGTATCAGAAGAATGGGGTCAGTAAAGCACACACGAGGTATGGGGGGAAAGCCATCATTCAAAGGGTTGGAAAAAGAGTAGTTGCCACAGGTAGCCATAAACTAGTGGGAAGGTATAGCAGCCAGTCAATAAAGTGAGGTACCTAGCAAAGGTGACAGGTCCTTGGGTAGTGAGGGGGTTAGTGTTCTGGCTCCCTCCCTAGGTCAGTTCCCCTAAAGCAATTGGGACTGAACCCATGGTATGTTTCCAGCTGCATAGTATGGGAGAGAGAAGTTAATTAGAGAGTTACCGTAATTAAGGTCACGCATGAGGTCTGTGCTATATGCACGGCAGGACCCCATAATGTCCCTGGAAGTGAGGTGGCAGAGATACGCTGGACTGGTAGAGAGGGCATGGGCTCAGCAGTGTCCCTCCTAAATGTGATATACTTTGAGCAAGATGTGCAGTGACATAGGACAGAATAGTTGTTGATTAATTTGATTTTGGCTGCTTTTAATCTCACAGACTGTAGGTTTTATTGCTCTCCCCTGTCTTCCAGAGACTTCTGGAACATAGAGGGTTGAGCAAGGCAAATCTCAGTCTGAATATTTATGGTGCTCCAGCCAATCCCTAGGTAAGTGTGCCCAGAAGGTGGTTGGAGAGTCATATAAATAGCCTAGGATTTGGAGCAGAGTCTTCCTCTTCCCCTTGTTGGAGGGAATCCACCTATCTTGGTGGGGGTGGCCACCTGCAGCAGTCATCCTAATTCCAGCAGTCATTCATTAACGTCCTGGCTGGGCAGAGCCGTGGGGGGGGCCTACATCTGTGCCCCTACAAACTCCTGTGAAGAACTTGTTATCTTAAGCGGCTTCTATGGGGGTAGCGCTACAAGTGGATTGACATTAAATTCAAGAAAACACTGTAAGGGCACGTTCACACTAGGGTTACTGTCTGAGGAGCGACCAGAGAGCATTTGACAGGCAGTGAGGACTCATTGCAACCCCTTGTACCCCTCACTAGCATGTGGAAACCACATGCATTGAATGCAGTTGTGGGGTAGTTGCAGAGCTGACCCATTCACTGCAAAGCAGGGAATAAAAACTGTTACATCCCTTAGTAAAAGATGCCCCCAGTAGACACATAAACACAATGGTAAGGTGCAGATTTAAATCTTTGTTTGCCCTAGATGGTAACCCCTTCTCAGCCTATTGTCATTAGTACAGTGACAGTGTATAACAATTATCACCATAGCTCCCAATTGTCCCTGATTTTGATGGACTGTCCCTGACTTGTAAGATTGTCCCATTGTCCCTCTTTCCTCCTCATTTGTCCCTCATTTTGGTCTGATCCATATAGTTGTATATAAAATGCACTTTTTATCTTTCAAAAAGTGTTTCCCAGTGCTAAACCTTTCATCCATTTTATAAATTGCTGCATTTGTAAATGTCAAAAGCCAATATAAAGGAATAATAGTTGTAAAAATAAAAACTTGTGGGTTATAATGCAGGCAAATGTGGCATAGTTGTGTGGGGCACTGATAGGCGGCACTTATGGGCACTGATAAGGCAGCCCTGATGGGGCACTAATAAGGTGACACTGATGGGCACTGATGAGGTGGCACTGAAGGGCGCTGATAGGCTGCACTGATGGGCACTGATAAGGCAGCCCTGATGGGGCACTAATAAGGTGGCACTGATGGGCACTGATAAGGCAGCATCGGTTTGGCAATGATGAGGCTGCACTGATGGGCACTGAAGAGGCGGCACTGATGTGCGCTGATGGGCACCAATGAGGTGGCACTGATAGGCACCACTGATGGGCACTTATAGGTGCCATTGAAAAGCGGCACTAATAGGCGGCACTGATGGGCACTGATAGGCTGCACTGATGGGCACTGATAGGCGGCACTGATGGGCACTGATAGGCAGCACTGAGAGGTGACACTGATGAGGAGGCACTGATGGGCACTAATTGGCATCACTGATTGGCAGCACTGGTGGGCACTGATTGACAACACTAGTGGGCACTGTTGGGACTGCACTGATAATCAGTGCCTGATGAGAGGCTGAGCCTAGCACTGGTCCAGGCATGTGGGAGGATCCCAACCATATGATGGCGATCCTTCCCGAGCCTAGACCGGCTCTGAGATGTCAGCTGACAGCGGGCTTCAGCTCGTTGTCTGCTGAAAATGGGTCACAGGAGTGCATAATGAACTGCACTCCTCTAAACCACAGGAGAAGTACAGCCAAACGAGCTTTGACTGTACTTCTCCTTTAAGAAAAAAACTCCGAAGTGAACCTGATGTCTCTGGTTTATGTACTTTAACCACTTCAATAAAGGACACCTCTCCCTGCGCTGTCACACTTTGGATAACAATTGCGCGGTCATGCTACATTGTACCCAAGTGAAATTTTTATCATTTTTTTTTACACAAATAAAGCTTTATTTTGGTGGTATTTAAGCACCACTGGGACTTTAATTTTTTGCAAAATAATAAAAAAAAATAAGAATTCCAAAAAAAGAGACAAATTTTTTTGAAAAAAGACAAAAGAATTTGAAAAAAAAACAAGTCTTTTTTTGTTTCTGTTATAAAATTTTGCAAATAAATAATCGCTCTTCAGAAATTTAGACCAAAATATAACACAAATCAGCGTATATTATTTAGTTTGTAGAAAGTCGACAAACTCTGGTATAGATATCTGAAAATCGATCACTCCTGACGATCTCAAAAAACCGAAAACACCAGGACAGTACAGATATGCCCCTTTTTGGAAAGCAAACGGTCTGAGATATTTAAAAAGAGGCATGGCGAGTTTTTTTTTTAAGTTGTCGCTTTTTCTCAAAATCTTTTTGGAAAATGGAGGAATAGAAAAAAAAAAATGTGTTTTTTCAAAAGTTGTCAGTTTGTAGAAAATGTTGGTACAGCCTACGTCCATGTAATGTACAGGAGCGATGGTCATTTCCATTTAGTGTCTGACGTGCATGCTACAGTACTTAGTTCAATGCTAACCCACCAGAGCGTGCGCACAAAACCTCCAGAAACCTGCGAGGGGGGCCCCAAGGTTTTCGACTGCCCAGGGGCCTCAATGGAGTTCAATCCGGCACTGGCAACATCTCTCCAGGTGCGGAGAATGAGAAACTGAAAAAAAAAAAAAAAAAGAAAAAGCACAGAGGAGCTGAAGAGAGGAGATAGTAATTGGAGTAAGTCCGTAGGGGGGATAATACACCGCCTAGCACTATTCAATAGGATCGTGCTTTCACCTTTGACCTATGCCCCTGCTAGTAAGAAGCTGTATACAGCTATTGTCTCTTAAAAAAAAAAAAATCCCACTATCAGAACAGAATTAGCTTTGCTTAACAAAACACATTGCTATTAATTGATCAGGTGAACAATCTACTTTTAAAATAATTGTTACATAATCAGCATAATAGTTTTGTGGAGTGAGGCCATTAATCTTGTGAGCAAACCTTGAACATCTATTATGTCAGCAATTTAAGGAATCAGAAAATGAGCTTGGGGGGGTTAATGTGGACCAGGCATTTACCCTAAGTTCACACCTATGCGATTTTTTTAGTGCATTTTGTCATTCGCACTACAGTCCATTTAACATGGTTTCCTATGGTACGTGTCCACATCTATGCGTTTTACAGCCGGTGCATTTTTGGAAAGGGTCAGGGACTTTTTTTTTCCCGCAGCAGAATGTGCTTTGCGTGTAATAGACTTCGATGAAGCCACACCAAAAACGCAAGTGTTGCGTTTTTGATACGTTTTGCATGTTTTTTTTTTTAACTTTAACACACTGTGTATAGCTGGTTGCTAAGAAGCAGGCCGGGAAGCCGGCCACCGTATCCTTAACAACCGGACACTTTCACTCCCTATAATTGGTTGGCGTTTCACCATTACTATCTCACTTGCACAAGCTTCCCCTCCTTCCATGCTTCCACCTGGACACCTAGTTTTATTTCATTTTCACATCTGTCATGATATTTTTAATGGATATCTTATCTATTTATTCGAGACCCCATTGGCAGCTATCACTCCTGCTCGCCACTTCTGATATATCATGGAGATTGGCAATCTGTGCTCTGGGGATGCTACGTGTGCGCCGTGTTGGTACAAGGCTTTAGACCACCTCAGCTCCCGGGATAGACCACCTCTCTGGCCTTGGCCCCACACATACTACCTACCATCGTATTCGGTTGTATGTAAGTATCCAGGACTGACAATTTTGTTCTTTCCTGTTGTGCTCATTTCAATATTAGATTTAATTATATTCTGTTTTTTGTAGAATCCTGTCAGGAAAGGTTCCACCTGCTGGGGGCGCTTAGACTTGCAGTACTGGTGTCCACCAGCGGGTGTCTCCTGGCAGTCTGGAACTGTCAGGAAAAGTTTTACCTGCTGGTGGCACTATCTGATCCTTTGGTTGCAGTAGTGGCGTCCACCAGTGGGTGTTTCCCGGCAGTGTGGAGCTGACATTATCTCCTGCGATCAGGCGTCACCTGAGCCTGATTGCAGGAGATGTGTATTTATACCACACTCACACTGGCCTTGGTATCGTCCTTGTGCCCTGACCTGAACCCGTTATCTCTGATCCTGGCTGTGAACCTGTTACCTGAACCCTGTGCCCTGTACCTGAACCTGTCTCTCCTGTGACCCTGTTACCTTTACCTTTGCCCTGCAGCCTGATCCGCCCATCCTCTCCCTGTCCTGTTTGCTCCCTGCCCCCATCTGTTGATCTCCCGTTGATGACCCTGGCCCGGCTACGTTTACGATTCTGGTATTCCCCATTTATTGTATATATCTGTCTGACTGTTATTATTTGTGGGTCTCTGTCTGGTAGTTGGTTTGTTGTGCTCTGTGTTGTATTGGAGGTGGTTGTATTTATATTGCACTTACTTTAATAAATAACTCTATTCTTCACTTTGCATGCGTTTGGTTTCCTCTGTTGCTGTCCACGCAATTCCGGTCACACCTGATTCATGACAAACCCTTATAGCATCCGCCCCTGAGGAAGTGTTTTTACACAAAACATGTTGACCTTTAAGGATGTAGCTATATGCCCTATTAGGATTCAATCCAGATAGACCATCTTTTATTAATTTCATACAATTTATATGGCACGCCAGCTTAGGAAACGCGTTACATATCGTGTGACGTCATCATCTCTCGACTGGATCGGCTGCCATTCAAGCCTCGCTCTGGTGCCTGTCTCTACTGCTCGGCCGAGTACATCCAGCGCCTTGAGACTGCCCAGACCCCTACATCTACCAGCAGAGATGAGATGACTCCACGAACCCCCTGGATTGATCTGGGACATTTTTATGCCTAATATTGACCACGCAAATGTGAGTGTAATACCACTTGTTGCTTTGTTTTAATAAATTGTTTTAAACGTCTGCACCCAGAGGCGCCTCCTTCTCCTTGTTTTTTGTTCCATGGTCAGGTGTGTGTTATTCCCTCATTATCCCATTTACAAGGAGCAGATAAAAGGTCCAGCGTTCATTTCAAGTGTGTTATTTGCATTTGAAATCTGTTGCTGTCAACTCTCAATATGAGATCCAAAGAGCTGTCACTATCAGTGAAGCAAGCCATCATTAGGCTGAAAAAACAAAACAAACCCATTAGAGAGATAGCAAAAACATGAGGTGTGGCCAAATCAACTGTTTGGAACATCCTTAAAACGAAAGAACGCACCGGTGAGCTCAGCAACACCAAAAGACCTGGAAGACCACGGAAAACAACTGTGGTGGATGACCGAAGAATTCTTTCCCTGGTGAAGAAAACACCCTTCACAACAGTTGGCCAGATCAAGAACACTCTCCAGGAGGTAGGTGTATGTGTGTCAAAGTCAACAATCAAGAGAAGACTTCACCAGAGTGAATACAGAGGGTTCACCACAAGATGTAAACCATTGGTGAGCCTCAAAAACAGGAAGGCCAGATTAGAGTTTGCCAAAAAAACATCTAAAAAAGCCTTCACAGTTCTGGAACAACATCCTATGGACAGATGAGACCAAGATCAACTTGTACCAGAGTGATAGGAAGAGAAGCGTATGGAACAGGAAAGGAACTGCTCATGATCCAAAGCATACCGCCTCATCAGTGAAGCATGGTGGTGGTAGTGTCATGGCATGGGCATGTATGGCTGCCAATGGAACTGGGTCTCTTGTATTTATTGATTGTGTGACTGCTGACAAAAGCAGCAGGATGAATTCTGAAGTGTTTCAGGCAATATTATCTGCTCATATTCAGCAAAATGCTTCAGAACTCATTGGACGGCGCTTCACAGTGCAGATGGACAATGACCCGAAGCATACTGCAAAATCAACCAAAGAGTTTTTTAAGGAAAGAAGTGGAATGTTATACAATGGCCAAGTCAATCACCTGACCTGAATCCGATTGAGCATGCATTTCACTTGCTGAAGACAAAACTGAAGGGAAAATGCCCCAAGAACAAGCAGGAACTGAAGACAGTTGCAGTAGAGGCCTGGCAGAGCATTACCAGGGATGAAATCCAGCGTCTGGTGATGTCTATGTGTTCCAGACTTCAGGCTGTAATTGACTGCAAAGGATTTGCAACCAAGTATTAAAAAGTGAAAGTTTGATGGATGATTGTTTATCTGTCCCATTACTTTTGGTCCATTAAAAAGTGGGAGGCACATATACAAACTGTTGTAAATTCCTACACCATTCACCTGATTTGGATGTAAATACCCTCAAAGTAAAGCTAAAAGTCTGCAGTTAAAGCACATCTTGTTTCATTTCAAATCCATTGTGGTGGTGTATAGAGCCAAAAAGATTAGAATTGTGCCGATGTCCCAATATTTATGGACCTGATTGTATATCTATGAATTTATGATGTCCATGCCATGAGTGCATGTGTACATATATGATACTACTTTTATATATCTTATATATCATTGTAATGTATTTACATCTATTTATGTCATTAATTTGTCCATTTATTATCAAAGCTCAACCAGTCAGCCTCATTTAAAGTCCAAATTCCAGCCCCCCCCCCCCCGGACCATGCCAGGCCACTTGCCCTCAACATGTGGGGGTGCTTTGGGGCAAGGGGGCTCTACCCGCACCTTGTTCCTATGTTGATGGGGAAAAGGGCCTCTTCCCCACAACCCTGGGCTGTGGTTGTGGGGAGTCTGTGGGTGGAGGCTTATTGGAATCTGGAGGCCCCCTTTAAAACCGTATCAACCGCATAGATGTGAACCTAGACTTAGCACAGAGTGAGTTAGTAGAGGGGGTTCTTGGTGAGCCGGCAGTAAAAACAGAAATTGAGCCATGGTGTAACCACCCCCTGACTGCCCAGGCAGCAAGTTCACATGGCCATGTTAGTACACACTGCCCCTCACCCGCTAGTGTGAATAAACCCCAAAATACATTTGACCTCTTGTAAAAAAGGTCAGCATTTTTGCATTATTCTGACCAGGAGCTGTCTGTGGTATGCAAACGCAGTAACATAATCCATTCTTTAACTACAGAGTTCATCTTATATCAATCTAGAATCCTATAACATTAGAAATGATCAGTGCGGCTGCCATCAACAAAATGTTCAGGAGTGTCGATTTCAGGAAATGTTGTTCTGCTTTGTGTACTGTAGATTTGGCACAATCAAGCAAATTATAGTCTCTCAATTCACCTTATTATATGTCTGGTGTATTGCCGTAATGCTGCCAGATGTTATACAGTATGCACGTTTTCAAATAGCTGATTTCCTAAAAATAATAGTTTTTCAGAGTATTCTAGATACGTAGAACCACAATCCCTAAGCATGCACCATCGCCTTAATAGTTCTAAATCATACAGTATATCCAAAAACAAGTACAGTGTCTTTGAAAAAGCACACAGACTAGGCCATTAAAAAGTTAAGCCTACTTAGCCACCTGGGGGTGATTGTATTGGGCAGGTCCCTGAAGATAAAGGGGTTAAAAGCATACATCGAATAGTAGCTACACCGCTATGTCTTACGGTACATTTTATTTTTAAAAAGTTTTTATATACAGCGTGTGTGTATTTATATATATAAAGTGGGGACAGAAAGTATTCATCAGGCCCCTTAAATTTTTCACTCTTTGTTATATTGCAGCCATTTGCTAAAATCATTTAAGTTCATTTTTTTCCTCATTAATGTACACACAGCACCCCATATTGACAGAAAAACACAGAATTGTTGACATTTTTGCAGATTTATTAAAAAAGAAAAACTGAAATATCACATGGTCCTAAGTATTCAGACCCTTTGCTGTGACACTCATATATATATGTCAATTTCTTCTGACCATCCTTGAGATGGTTCTACACCTTCATTTGAGTCCAGCTGTGTTTGATTGTACTGATCTTCTTATAGCCTAGGCCATCTTTATGTAGAGCAACAATTCTATTTTTCAGATCCTCAGAGAGTTTTTTTCATGTGACAACACTGAAGAAATGACACTTTGCTACAATGTAAAGTAGTGAGTGTACAGCTTGTATAACAGTGTAAATTTCCTGTCCCCTCAAAATAACTCAACACACAGCCATTAATGTCTAAACTGCTGGCAACAAAAGTGAATACACCCCTAAGTGAAAATGTCCAAATTGGGCCCAATTAGCCATTTTCCCTCCCTGGTGTCATGTGACTCGTTAGTGTTACAAGGTCTCAGGTGTGAATGGGGAGCAGATGTGTTAAATTTGGTGTTATCGCTCTCACTCTCTCATACTGGTCACTGGAAGTTCAACATGGCACCTCATGGCAAAGAACTCTCTGAGGATCTAAAAAGAATTGTTGCTCTACATAAAGATGGCCTAGGCTATAAGAAGATTGCCAAGACCCTGATACTGAGCTGCAGTACGGTGGCCAAGATCATTCAGTGGTTTAGCAGGACAGGTTCCACTCAGAACAGGCTTTGCCATGGTCGACCAAAGAAGTTGAGTGCACATGCTCAGCGTCATATCCAGAGGTTGCCTTTGGGAAAAAGACGTATGAGTGCTGCCAGCATTGCTGCAGAGGTTGAAGGGGTGGGGGGTCAGCCTGTCAGTGCTCAAACCATACGCCGCACACTGCATCAAATTGGTCTGCATGGCTGTCGTCCCAGAAGGAAGCCTCTTCTGAAAATGATGCAGATGAAGAAAGCCTGCAAAAAGTTTGCTGAAGACAAGCAGACTGAGGACATGGATTACTGGAACCATGTCCTGTAGTCTGATGAGACCAAGATAAACTTATTTGATTCAGATGGTGTCAAGTGTGTGTGGCGGCAACCAGGTGAGGAGTACAAAGACAAGTGTGTCTTACCTACAGTCAAGCATGGTGGTGGGAGTGTCATGGTCTGGGGCTGCATGAGCACTGCTGGTAATGTGGAGCTACAGTTCATTGAGGGAACCATGAATGTTAACATATACTGTGACATACTGAAGCAGAGCATGATCTCTTCCTTTCGGAGACTGGGCCGCAGGGCAGTGTTCCAACACGATAACGACCCCAGACACACCTCCAAGATGACCACTGCCTTGCTAAAGAAGCTGACGATAAAGGTGATGGACTGGCCAAGCATATCTCCAGACCTAAACCCTATTGAGCATCTGTGGGGCATCCTCAAACGGAAGGTGGAGGAGCGCAATGTCTCTAACATCCACCAGCCCTGTGATGTCGTCATGGATTAGTGGAAGAGGACTCCAGCAGGAACCTGTGAAGCTCTGGTGAACTCCATGTCCAAGAGCTTTAAGGCATTGCTGGGAAAATAATGGTGGCCACACAAAATATTGACACTTTGGGCCCAATTTGGACATTTTCACTTAGGGGTGTACTCACTTTTGTTGCTAGCGGTTTAGACATTAATGGCTGTGTGTTGAGTTATTTTGAGGGAACAACACATTAACACTGTTATACAAGCTGTACACTCACTACTAATTTCTTCGGTGTTGTCACATGAAAAGATAAAATAAAATATTTACAAAAATGTGACGGGTGTACTCACTTTTGTGAGATACTGTATATACTAGTACTCTAGTATTGATGTTTTTTTTAGCCTAATATTATTATAACACCCTGACCCTGTGACTTGAAAGACTTGTGTAGCATCTAAAATTGTTGTTCAGGAAAAAGAAAATACATACAATATGGCGAAAAAACATATCGTCACAAACCTGACTTAACTACCATATCTTCCCATATCCTCTGTAAAACCATAAAATCAATCCTATCTGCATTTTTGGGGATGTGAAGTTAATCTGCGGCACAATGATCTGTTTTGCATTAGTAATTTCCATGATAATTCCATTGTCTTGTGCTCTTTAAATGGTCCCATTAATCCATTCTATTGGGTGATTCCTGTGTTTCGATGACGGAAAAATTATTTCCAGGTGACTTCTCAGCACTAGCCAGAAAGGCCTCTCAACCGGATAGGCTGTTACTCCTCCAAGGCCTTAAAAGCTTCCAATGACACCAATCCCAAGGATGTATTAAACTCAAGTTTTTTTTTTTTTTTTATGAATGCAAACTGCTCTTTTATTGTATGCACTTATGCCAGCTTCTCTGGTTTCATGCCCTGGTGCGCTAAACTTTTATTTTTGGTGTAGAAATGTATCTAAAATAAAATCGGACCTGGGAGGAAAAGCACAAGAAAGGATATAAATAAATTATGTGTTATTGAACAAACACCACGCCACTGTTGAACAGTCACTCAATGAAGAGGGCAGGAAGAAGCAATGGACCATGGTAATGTCTAATCTTACTACTCAATGGGCTGTGTGCCGCACAAAGCTTCCCAATGCAGGAAGTGTCAAAGAGATAAATAGCAGAGTGTCCTCTTCAAAAATATGATTAATACCCTCCTCGGTCCACTGCTGAAGATGTAGTGGTTACAGCTGGCTTGGACAGCAGTTGCATTGAGAGAAAATCCAGGACGATCTCAGCAGAGCAGAGAGGGCAAAGAGGAGGACAAGTAAGCAACTGAAAGGGAGACTAGAACTAGGCCACCGATGGCCAAAAGGGACCCATTCAGCTGCTTTTTAAGCAATGTTTAGAGAACTTTCAAGCATGGGAAGCGGGGCCACAAGTGCACGGTCCTTTTCGGTGGAAACAAAAGAAAAGTCTTTACAGTTCATTGTGCGTTAGAGTCTTTTAATACCCCCCAAGAGAAGACTTTGACGCTCGAAATATCTTCGTTTACAGTACTCAGTGTGGATCCAACCCTCCTTCTAACATAGTCTGTTTTTGATGATACGTTCATTAATTTAGCTTAGTTACACACACACTTTTATTTTTTTATAATTCTTTATGATGATCCGATATTGCATGTCAACTTAAAGTACAAGTCACATGCAACATTGTCATCAGTACATATGAAGCATCATAGCTCCCAACTGTCCCTGATTTCGAGGGACTGTCCCTGATTTCAAGGGACTGTCCCTGATTTCGAGGGACTGTCCATGATTTCAAGGGACTGTCCCTGATTTGGAGAAATGTTCCTCTGTCCCTCATTCCTCCTCATTTGTACCTCATTTTGGTCTGATCTATATAGATGTTTTTAAAATGCACTTTTTATCTATCAAAAAGGGTTTTCCAGCACTTAACCTTTCATCTGATTTCAAAATTGCTGCATTTGTAAATTCCAAAAGCCAATATAAAGGAATAGCAGTGGTAAAAAAGCACTTGTGGGTTTAACCAATCATGTTTTTTTTTTTTTTGTACAATTCTCCTTTAAGGGGGTGTGGCAGGGGGTGTGTCCTATGCCTGCATGCTTTTGCTGATAGGTGTCCCTCATTCCCATTTTAAAAAGTGGGGAGGCATGCAAACATGATGCAAGGATCACATGGGCATGTGGGCAGGGCTTAGGCACACTAGTGGGGACAAGTGAAACTGCACTCACTAATGCCTAGAACCAAGTCAGCGAGCTGCAGTCACGTGACAGGCAACATTAAAGTGGTAGTAAACAGCGGCAGTTAAAAAAAATGCATTGCATATACTAGCAAATTCTGAAATACCTTAAAATGAAGCCCTCCAGCGGCATGCTGTCACCACTGAGGGGGCTGGATTCTTCCCCAGGTCTTTCTTCTGAGTTTGCAGGATCTGGCGGTGTGATTGGCCAGAGCCACAATGATGTCACTCCTGCACATGTGCGCGGGAGCCCTCGGTTCCGGCACAAAGCACTGAAGGTCCGGCGCGGACTCGCTGGACGTTCAGAGTGCATGCGCCAGTGATGTCAGCGGCTGCATGAAGGGTAAATATCTCCCAAACGGTGCACGTTTAGGAGATATTCATTTTACCAACAGGTAAGCTTTATTATAGGCTTCCCTTAGGCAGTAGCGGCCTGTCCATGCAGGGCGCAGGGGTCGCCTCCCCTAATCCATGCGCCCAGGCCCTAATCTCAACGCAGGGCACCAGACGCTTTGATTTCAATGTTTTTTTTTTTTTTTTTTCCGAAGCAGACGATTAGAGTCTGGGGCTCTAATTGGCTTCAAAAAGGGGTGGGCTGCAGGCACAGAGCACTGCGCCCTGAGCCCACCCAGTTGTATGACACTAGCAAATGAATCACTTCCCGACCAGCCGCCGCAGATATACTGCGGCAGGGTGGCTCTATTGCGTGAATCGCAGCTTCTTGTAATAGATACAGTGGGTGCACGCATGGTGCCGGAGCTGATGCGCATGTCCGGCGGCCGCGATGTCCACCGGCCACCCGCGATCGCTCTGCAGGGAGTCAGAACGGGGATCTGCCAGTGTAAACAAAGCAGATCCCTGTTCTGTCAGGGGAGCACAGTGTGATTGTCTGTTCCTAGTGATCAGGAACAGCAATCTCTCTCTACTCCCAGTCAGTCCCCTTCCCCCACAAATAGAAACACCTGTAAAGGACACACTTAACCCCTTGATCGCCCCCTAGTGTTAACCCCTTCCCTGCCAGTGTCATTTATACAGTAATCATTGCATTTTTTTAGCACTGATCGCTGTATAAATGTCAATGGTCCCAAAAAAGTGTCAAAAGTGTCCAATCTGTCCGCTGCAATATCGCAGTCCCCCTAAAAATCTCTGATCACCGCCATTACTAGTAAATAAATAATAATAATTAAAATGCCATACATGTATCCCCTATTTTGTATACGCTATAACTTTTACACAAACCAATCAATATACTTGTGGGCGTGCCAAGCTCTTTAACCCCCTCCTCTGCTAGAGTGACCATCACCCCAGCCATGTCACCCGTCTCCTGGCTTTGCATGTGACACAAAAACTGTAGTCCTTACCAACAGCACGTTAGCTTCCTCTGGATATCACTCTGTGTGTAAGACCCATGTATTGCATCTTCCTCTTACTCAGTCCTCTAGTTGTGTTGCAAGCCATGTTCTCTTGATATGCTGTGCATGCACCCCTTTAAGAGATTTGCACCCCTTTAAGAGATTTCAGACCAGGCAGAGCACTTAAACAAACAATATCCTTTACTTAGGTATTTGCTAATACAGTACAATTCTCAAAAGACAAAGCAAACTTCAACACAGTTCCTATACAGAACTCTTCTAATATCCCATAGAGTTTGCATACCTTATGCAGAAGACAAGTCCATAAACAATCCCTTTTTTGGCCATTCAGACAATAATCCACAAGAGATAGTGTAAGTCTCTTTGGGTCCATGATTGGAAGTAATCCATAAAGACAGTGAGTCCATGATTAGCAGCTACAAGTTTTTAGGGGGTCTCCAGCCTCAGGGCCCTCACCAGGAACCCAGATTGGGCTCCTATACCCCCTCCCCAAAGGGGGTGATCACCCCAGCAGAATTACCAGCTAGATCTTGGCAGTATTTCCCCAGAGGATGACACAGGGGCTTAGAGGCAGCCCCTTTTATTTTGGTTGACTTGTAGGGGGCAATAACCTTGCTGAAAATGGCAGGAAAAGCATTTACCCTTATAGTCTGGTTACCCCCAGCTCTCAGTTCAACCCGAGGGCACAAGAAAACATCAAGACATTGTAACATTTGGCACCTGGCTGGCTCAACTAACATGTGGAAATTAGCACAGCCAGGGGAAACAAGTGCTTCCACAGAAAAACATGTTCCCCTTGTAAGCACCTGCCTACAGGCATGTTCAATAAAGACCATTTTTGGTTAAGTCACCAAACACAAGGGTATAGGGGTCCAATTTAACACACCATCTATAGACATAATGTATGTGCTAAGGAAAGTTGATATGAGCTAAAGATCTGACATTTTAACATTGTAACAATAAGTTCCATATATGTATATGGTCACAACAAAAGTTGCAATCTGGGTATCCATCTGTTTTGCAATCATCAGAATGAAGTAGAATAGGGGATAGGGAAAGGGCCAAGAGAAGAACAAAGAGAAAGGGGAAAAGGGGGCAAGGGGGGAGAAGAGGGTGGGAATCCACAATGGGTCCGGTTAGGGACCCTCATTCAAGTCCGGAAGGAGGGGTAGATCAGAGGGCAGGCTGCAGGGCAGAAAAATGCTATCAGCCTTCTACACAAGGGAAACATTATTGTTACATAGTTACATAGTAGGTGAGGTTGAAAAAAGACAGAAATCCTTCAAGTCCAACCTATGTGTGTGATTATATGTCAGTATTATATTGTATATCCCTGTATGTTGCGGCCATTCAGGTGCTTATCTAATAGTTTCTTGAAGCTATCAATGCTCCCCGCTGAGACCACCGCCTGTGGAAGGGAATTCCACATCCTTGCCGCTCTTACAGTAAAGAACCCTCTACGTAGTTTAAGGTTAAACCTCTTTTCTTCTAATTTTAATGAGTGGCCACGAGTCTTGTTAAAATACCTTCTGCGAAAAAGTTTTATCCCTATTGTGGGGTCACCAGTACAGTATTTGTATATTGAAATCATATCCCCTCTCAAGCGTCTTTTCTCCAGACAGAATAACTTGTGTCCTCGCAACCTTTCCTCATAACTAAGATCCTCCAGACCCTTTATTAGCTTTGTTGCCCTTCTTTGTACTCACTCCATTTCCAGTACATCCTTCCTGAGGACTGGTGCCCAGAACTGTACAGCATACTCCAGGTGCGGCCGGACCAGAGTCTTGTAGAGCGGGAGAATTATCGTTTTATCTCTGGAGTTGATCCCCTTTTTAATGCATGCCAATATTCTGTTTGCTTTGTTAGTAGCAGCTTGGCATTGCATGTCATTGCTGAGCCCAGGTCCTTTTCTATCCTAGATTCCCCAGAGGTTCTCCCCCCAGTGTATGGATTGCATTCATATTTTTGCCACCCAAATGCATTATTTTACATGTTTCTACATTGAACCTCATTTGCCATGTAGTCGCCCACCCCATTAATTTGATCAGATCTTATTGCAAAGTTTCCACATCCTGCTGAGAAGTTATTGCCCTGCTTAGCTTAGTATCATCTGCAAATACAGAAATTGAACTGTTTATCCCATCCTCCAGATCGTTTATGAACAAATTAAACAGGATTGGTCCCAGCATAGAACCCTGGGGAACCCTACTACCCACCCCTGACCATTCTGAGTACTCCCCAATTTATCACCACCCTCTGAACTCTCCCTTGTAGCCAGTTTTCAATCCATGTACTCACCCTATGGTCCATGCCAACGGACCTTATTTTGTACAGTAAACGTTTATGGGGAACTTTGTCAAATGCTTTTGCAAAATCCAGATACACCACGTCTATGGGCCTTCCTTTATCTAGATGGCAACTCACCTCCTCATAGAAGGTTAATAGATTGGTTTGGCAGGAAGGATTGTTCATAAATCCATGCTGATTACTGCTGATTACTGCTGATACCGTTCGTATTACTAAAATCCTGTATATAGTCCCTTATCATCCCCTCCAAGAGTTTACATACTATTGATGTTAGGCTAACTGGTCTGTAATTCCCAGGGATGTATTTTGGGCCCTTTTTAAATATTGGTGCTACATTGGCTTTTCTCCAATCAGCTGGTACCATTCCAGTCAGTAGACTGTCTGTAAAAATTAGGAACCAATTACTTGACTGAGTTCCCTAAGTACCCTCGGTTGCATCTGGTCCTGGTGATTTATTAATGTTAAGTTTCCCAAGTCTAATTTTAATTCTGTCCTCTGTTAACCATGGAGGTGCTTCCCGTGGTGTGTCATGAGGATAAACACTGCAGTTTTGGTTACTGAAGCCCCCTGATTCCTTCGTGAAGACTGAGGAGAAGAATAAATTCAATACCTTCGCCATCTCCCCATCCTTTGTAACCAGATGTCCTTCCTCATTCTTTATGGGGCCAATATGGTCTGTCCTCCCTTTTTTACTGTTTACATACTTAAAGAATTTCTTGGAATTTTTTTTGCTCTCCTCCGCTATGTGTCTTTCATGATCTATCTTAGCCATCCTTATTGCACCCTTTCATTTCTTATTGCATTCTTTATAAAGTCTGAATGCTAATGATGATCCCTCAACCTTGTATTTTTTAAATTCCTTCTCCTTTGCTTTTATATGCATTTTTACATTGGAGTTAAGCCATCCAGTACCTTTGTTCGCTCTTTTAAATTTATTTCCCAATGAGATGCATTGGCTTATGCCCTTATTTAATATGCTCTTAAAGCAAACCTATCTCTTCTCCGTGTTCTTTGTTTCTAAGATTTTATCCCAATTTATGCCTTCTAGCAAGGCTCGTAGTTTAGGGAAGTTGGCTCTTTTGAAATTCAGTGTTTTTGTATTCCCCTTATGTTTCCTATTTGTGTGATTTATACTAAAGCCAATGGACCTGTGATCGCTGTTTCCTAAATTGCCCCGTATTTCTACA
This sequence comes from Lithobates clamitans, assembly GCA_037952925.1. NCBI lineage: Eukaryota > Metazoa > Chordata > Amphibia > Anura > Ranidae > Lithobates > Lithobates clamitans. The sequence continues at coordinate 5,580,710 of JBBGZY010000133.1, read as the reverse complement.
TCCGTGATCAGGTCTGTATTGTTGGTAATCAGTAGATCCAGTAACGCTTTATTTCTAAAAAATTTCTACCATCTGACCCATAAAATTGTCCTGCAAGACATTTAGGAACTGGCGAGCCTAAAGATAAATGCGCGGTTCCCTTCGCCCAGTCTATGTCTGGATAATTAAAATCCCCTATTATGATAACACTTCCCATCCTTGCTGCTAATCCAATTTGTGATAGGAGATCCGTCTATACTTCCTCCCTCAGGTTAGGGGGCCTGTAGCATACTCCCAGTATTATTTCCCACTTAGCTTCATCCCTTTGGACCTCTACCAATAAGGATTCCACCTCCTCTCTAGCTCCCTCAGTGATGTCATCTCTCACATTCACTTGTACATTATTCTTGATATATAGGCATACCCCTCCCTCTTCTTTAACCTCTCTATCCTTGCGATAAAGGGTATAACCTTGAATGTTTGCCATCCAAACATGAGAGCTGTTGAACCAGGTCACTTAAATTCCCACAAAATCCAAATCCTCCTCGTACAACAGTATCTCGAGCCCACCCTTTTTTGAAGCCAATTAGAGCCTCAGGCTATAATCATTTGTTTCCAAAAAAAAAAAAAAAACAGCATTGGATTGAACAGGAATCGCATTCCTGTGTGATTCAGGTGGGAACTGGCCCTAATGCTGGCCATACACCAACTGATTTGTATTCACATTTTTCGTTTTTTGGATAAGGGAGTGAAACCAAGGGAAAAGAGAAGTGAAGTGAAGTGAAGTGAAGAGAAGAGAAGCTGACGTAGTGTGCAAAGATATATTGCTTTGTAAAAAGAAATCATCCTCAGTGTTGGGTGTCCTATGCGTATCAATGCGGCTACATTGTATAAAACTATTATCTACATTTTTCACGTTTTAGAATGGGGTGAGTCAAGATTGTGCAGAATTTTAAAGTATGCCTTGACTAAAAAAAAAACGATGACCTCATAGGTTGTCCCACCGGTCTGGGATTACATTCGGATAGCAGAACGGCATGACATTTTAAAGGGCTTTCAAATTAAATTAGTTGACTCAATGATGGCAAGAATGAAATGTTCTCATGAATGTTTTTTCTATGAACGTTTGAGTGAAAAACAAATTATGTAGTCTCCAGTTTTGAGTGGATTGATACTGTAATGCATGTACTGTTTTGGTCAATAAGAGTGTAGATTTAAAGGGTAACTCCACTTTCATGGGAAAAAAATAGAAAAATATAATAAAATATTACATCATATACAATTGCAACACAAGTCATATTGATAGATTGATATTGATTGTCATATAATTGAATGCCTTTTCAATATGCAGCACTGTAATTTTCTCTAAAATGCAATGCAATATGGCAACCTGGAGGATGGTGTACAGATCGTCTCCTGAAAATGTAATTTCCTGCTTGTGTGATTGGCTTACTGATTTTCCCAGAAATCTGCACCAAGATCCAAATCAGATTTTTGGCAACCCCTGCGATAAAAATTATTTTTTTAGTGAGATACTCCCAAGTACACTACAGCTCCTAACCTCAACTCCATAAAAAGCCTATGTGTCCATGTACTCATAGGCTTTAAGCATTGTTTAGGAGCTGCTGCGGTTTAGGGAGGTTCAACTGTTTTGACCGCTGGCCACGGGAAGCCAAAAAACGCGGCAAAATCATGGCGTGATCTTACTGCGATTTTGCCATGTTTTGCATTTTCCCGCAGTACATCGCAGGCAAGTGTACATGAAACCTAAAGGAATGAAAACCCTTCCACATTCCTCATTAGAACCCCCGGGGACCTTTGATTTCTTCCATGTCCAGATAGATCTCAACCTCCAAAAGGTTGCCTACCCATGCTTGATGCGCGAATCACATAGCCCAAAGTTCATAGTCCATCAAAGTGTAGCCACCCTGTCAGCAGAAGTATCTAGTACATTTAGCTTTCCTGGTTAGTAATTTACCTAGGTCAATCTGTAGTTTTCCTCACTTGGTTTCTTCTGTAGGTTGAGGATTGCTGCTGTTCTCTGGTGCTGTCACTGGGTGGCACTGGCACTCAGGACAATAGTTATGGGGATGATGACAATCTTGTGCTTTGAGCATTTATGTCACCTCTGGCAACCACTAGGAGAATCATAGCCAGAGGTGCATGTTGGGGGAGGATATAAAAGCTTCGGGAGTGGGCTGAGAGCTCTCTTTCCCCAGGGATGTGGCCTAGGGAAGTGTGTGTGCAGTGGCTTGGGTTGAGTAGGCCAGAGTCTGGTTGAGGCCTAGCTAAGAATCCCCAAGCTGCCCTGCCTGGTTGAGGAGAGTACAGCACCCAAGGTGGTAGATCCAGAGAATTGAAGTCCTGCTGGAGTGAGAATCTGAAAATCCTGGCACTCCCTTGGAAGGAGGAGAAATCTGGTGGAATCTGTAGCCTTGATTTTAAAGGGACCTATTGTCATGGTCCGGGGTTAGGCTTTGAGACCAGTAGCTATAGCTGTAATGAGGCTCCCACCAACCACCTGGATACGTGTACAAGCAGGTCACCCTGGCAGATGATGCGGCTCACCCGCGGTGCAAGGTTTAAGCACTAACGGGTGTTCACCAGAGTTCCTGATTGTGGAGATGGGCTTTGCTGCATGTTAGTAACAGGTTGTGGTCCTCAGGATCGCCCCACCAGGAGATGAGTGAGTTGGGGTCCAGTAGCAGATATAGCAGGTATGGATCAAGCAGAAGCGTAGTCAGTAACAAGCCAAAGGTCGGTAACAAGTGGTTACAGGTTGGGATCAAGCAGAAGTATAGTCGAGGAACAAGCCAAAGGTCAGTAACGAGTGGTAGTGGAGATAAGGAGAGCAAAATAATCTGGCAAACAGGAAATACAGAGACATGGCTTAAATAGGAACTTCATGGGACAATCAAGGAGTTCAAGGATCACAAGAAATAAGGTACAAGACAAGATTCTCCAAAGGTTCAGGCAGCATGCTGTCCAGCATCTCAGGTGTTCTGCCCGATGCAGCAGAGGACCTGGGTTCAGATCCCGGCCCTGACACCTATACCCTCATCTTCTCTCCCTGTGATTAGGTGCAATAAAACTAGAAAAAGGCTAAAGTGACTGGCCCCCATCATTGTCATGGCTATCTCTACTGTGACTATGGATCCACCCTGGGGTAATGTCAGCCCTCTCTCGACGCTGGAGGCAGGTTCTCTTCTACCACGGCCAGAAGGAGTACTACATCAGGAAGAGAGAGTAGCTACATTCCTGCATACAGTGGGATCATAGAGAATGAATGTAGCCACCCATCTAAGAGGAAGTCAGATCACATCAGCAAGAAAAATGATTTTGGAGATTTAGAGGAGAATGAGAGCAATAGAAGGGACTTTTCTGAGTTAGAATATGTAGCCCAGGCCCCAGACTGGTCTGGCAGTATTATTATGGGTTCCATTCCCTGTAGGGCACATGGCAACCAGGCACAAAGTAGTTCACAGTCACTCAACTCAGGAAACAGGCAATGCATGCCTTTTTGCAGTTTATTTGCTGGTTTAACGTGGGTGTGGGTGAGCCTTGGGATACTCCAAACTAGCAGAAATACAATGGAGGACATCTCTAACTGTTCTGTCTCTTCAGGTGCAAGCACCCTCTTGTATCGAGCATTTGGTGAACTATAACTCAGAGGAACCTTTTGTCAAGGTATAGCCTGAATGATCAAACTGGAGTGAGCTCTTCCAAAGCTGACAACGACAGTCCCTAGGATCTTTAATGCTTGCTTGTATTCACTGTGCCCTGGGTAATTTAATGCTCCCTTGTAGTACTACCAGCCAGCCTCTGTACAGATTGCCTCCAGGTCGAGTCCTCTGTGGACTTCCTGCACTGCTTTCGGGGACTCTAGACGTGGGTTCCCCTAGCTCTAGCTTGGGCAGGGACCCAGATGGCTTCTTCTAAGCTGTAGCAATCAGCCAATAGGGCCTCAGCCCTCAGGCTGGGTCTTCTCCCATAGGAATAAGGACCCTGCTGTTCCAGGCCCCAAACTATTTATGCACACCTCAGCCTCATGCTGGTCACTCTTTTGATTGGCTGAGGCTGCATGAATTTACAGCCCGGGGTCTGCCTTTCCCACCCACTATACTCCAGAACCTGCACCAGCAGAACTTATGCCGCGTACACATGATCAGACTTCTCGTCGGAAAAAGATATGACGGCTTTTCCGATGGGATTCCGCTCAAGTTTGTCTTGCATACACAAGGTCATGCAAAAATTCGCTGAACTTACAACCGTCAAGAACACGGTGACGTACAACACTACGATGAGCCGAGAAAATGAAGTTCAATGCTTCTGAGCATGCGTCTTATTGTTTCCGAGCATGCGTAGGAATTTTGCGTGTCGGAATTGCCTCAGACGATTGCATTTTCGGATAGGAACTTTTCCCGACTGAAAAATTGAGAACATGCCCCCAATCTTTTGCTGGCTGGAATTCGGCCAGCAAAAGTCCGATGGAGCATACAGACGGTCACATTTTCCGCCGTGTGACGCTGGATGGGACCTTGGCCGCTGGGCTCACCCTGCAGTTCCCCTTCAGTGACCTTTTCTCAGCAGTCCCACACTGCACTCCATTTTTGGTTCATATCCCATTAGGACCTACATGGGTAAATACATAGCAAGCTCTTGATCTATTCTTAAATTCCTCTATAACAAGCATTACTAATATTTCTTTACTCTAGTTTTCATTAATTTCTCCTGATTTCAGGAATCTCACCTCCTCTTCCCTATTCTTACTATATGGACACCCTATTTTTTCATTCTGTTCACCTTGTTGATATGCTCTACAATATACTTCTATACTGTGGTGATGAGTCTACTCTAGGGTTGTCCCGATATCGATACTAGTATCGGTATTGGCACCGATACCGAGCATTTGCCCAAGTACTTGTACTCGGGCAAATGCTCCCGATGCTTCCGCCGATACCTGGACAGTCAGCGGTGATCGTCGCGGGGGGGAAATTACAAGCTTCTCCCCCCACGGCTTTCAGCTGCTTAGTGAAATACAGCGGTGATCGGTGCTTGTAACTCCCCCACACGCGATCACCGCTGACTGTCACCGCATCCTCCATGCCCCCTCCATGCCCCCTCCTTCTGCTGTCCCCCTCCGCTGTCCCTCTTCGTTCCGCTGTCCCTCTTCGTTCTGCTGTCCACCTTCGTTCCTCTGTCCCTCTTCATTCCACTGTCCCCCTCCATTCTTCTGTCCCTTTTCGTTCCGCTGTCTCCCTCTGTTCCTCTGTCCCTCTTCATTCCGCTGTCCCCCTCTGTTCCTCTGTCCCTCTTCATTCCTCTGTCCCCCTCTGTTCCTCTGTCCCCCTCCGTTCTGCTGTCCCTCTCTCTTCCCCCTCCATTGTGCTGTCTCTCTCTCTCCATGCCCTGCTTTGTGAATGGACAGAGTCAGCTGACTCTGTCCATTCACATAACTGAAACATTGTAATCTCCTGTGATTACGATGTCTCAGTTTATGAATGGAGAGGAGCCGCTGTCTTCTTTCCATTCATTCTCAGTGCAGCTGAGGCTGCAGAGAAAGGAACTGGGGAATCTCTATCCTCTGTCTCTTTCTCTGTCTCAAGGGGGAGATATCAGGGGTCTGTTAAGACCCCTAATATCTCACCAAAGCCCCCCAACAGGGCCGATTAAAAAAAAAAAAACACATATTGCAATAAATAATAAAAAATATATATTATTGTAAAAAATAAAAATGTACATAAAAAAAACACACAGACACCGTTCACCCCTCCCCCCCCCCTAAAAAAAAAAGAAAAAAAAGAAAGCATTGTTAAAAAAAAAAAACACTGTCACGTGACATTAAAAAAAAAGTATCGGTAATCGGTATCGGTATCGGCGAGTACTTGAAAAAAAGTATCAGTACTTGTAGTCGGCCCTAAAAAAGTGATATTGGGACAACCCTAGTCTACTCTATATGACATTTCTTTTTATTTATACCAATATGGTAACAAACCACTTACTTTATTGTATACAATACAGAAATCCCATCCACAGTTATATCAAGATTTTTCCATACACACTTTTTTTTGGGATTGCGTGTGTGCTCCTGATCCATGCTTGGGTCCATTCCTAAGCTCCCGTGCTGGACATAATTATCTGTCTGACCTCCGGCAGGTGGTATCGCGTGGCCTAGTATCAGCTCTTATGTGAGTACTTTTTCAGTTATGGCCGTTTATTTGTTCATCATCATCTTTAATCCCTCTACCCCTCCAGTCTGTGGTTATATCAAACTATAATGGTGATTTTTTTTGTTTTATCCCGTTTTTAGTACATGGATGCATTTGCTCCTGATGAGTGGATAGAAGTCCACGAAACGTCTCCGAGCTTATTTTGATGCATCCATGTCATTTTCATGATTCTAGATTGTTTTTATTGCTCTACCACCCTGATATAATGTCATGCCTACTCCATTTGGGGGACTGTGTTGTATAATATTGACTTTCTGTGTCATGTTGGTGACTATCCTCAATATGTATGTTGATACTTTGTATTTTATATGCCAATGTGCTATTATGCGTTTATATGGGTTGATCCATGCCTTATCTTTGGTCTAATAAAGAATACAATTTTTTACATATGTATATGGTTTTGTCTGGCTCTAACCCACGCACCTCATCTAAAGTCCCCCCCTCTTTTTTGCAAAAGCAACCAGGGATGGAGGCGCAATATTTCCCGTTGCGTCTCATTTAAAGTCCCAAATATTCCCTTTTTTCTTTGATACATTTTCCGCCGAAAAACCCTCATCGGTCTTTTGCGGGCCGAAATTCCGAACGTGTATACACGCCATTAGAGGAGCCAAAAATGAAATGTTCCTCAACTATAGCAACCTAGCTACCCTGTTTCCCCGAAAATAAGACCTAGTGTGATTGTCGGTGATGGCTGCAATATAAGACCTACCCACCAAAAAAGGCCTTCCCTGTTTCCCCGAAAATAAGCCCTACCCTGAAAATAAGACCTATAAGGACTTTAACTAGGGCTTATTTGGGGGGTAGGGCTTATATTGCAGCCATCACCGACAGTCAAGCTAGGTCTTATTTTCGGGGAAACAGGGTAAGAGGGTCCTACAAATACATACTTGAATATATTTTTCTTTTTTTTAACCCGAGTTTGGTGTCACTTTAACACTGATCATATCTGCATAAAAAAATTTCCTTGCAGGGATACCCAATGCCTGTATATATGGTAAATAAATGGCAAAAAATGTGACCATACACAGCACACTCAGGCAGATCTTCTGTGGATTAGTCACAATACGGGCTGTCATCATAAACTAAATACCAGCTTTTGGACACTTTTAGGAATTAAGCTTTGTTGTGCTATGCAACGAACAAATGTGTCAGGAGGTGGGTGAGTTATTCATGGTTCAGGACACTATTCCCATTTTCAAAACGAACATTACTTAAACCCTAATGAAATGATGGATAATCTGGAAGTATGTGCCTTAAGAAGATATTAATCATTTGCCGTTGTATTGTTAATCATGCATTCCTTCATCTCCAGATGCGTGGTATCACCTTCCAGTTACACAGAGGGCACTGAAACCACAATACACAACCCAGCCAACAGCTCTGCGAACATCCCACACCCTCTGGCCTGAGAAACAAAGGAGTCTAAATGGTAACATGAAATGCAGAACACAAGCTCCATATATTGGCTGGGATAATATCTGTTAAATAATTACTCACTAAAAAAAGACGTATATGGTATCAAAATTATATGTGTTAAATAAAATCTTATTGAAGAGATGGATGTAGTGTAAGATTATATGCAATGGACAGACCAAGATACTTTGCTTGAGGTTGAGTGTTGGGTCTCTAGGATGTCCAAGCTTCTGTCTCAGTGTATTGTTGACCTTGAAAGATCTTGGGATGCAATCTTTGTTAACCACCTTGGCTCTGGAAGGTTTTACCCCCTTCATGACCAGTCCATTTTTTTTGCTATTCGGCACTGCATTACTTTAACCCCTTGCCGACCATATACGGTATATATAAGGCAGTTGTCCTGGGCAGGATCACATACTTGTATGTGATCCTGCACTACCAGGTCTGGAGCGTGCACAAGTGCCACCGGCGACCCGATCCCGCTGTGATTGGACACAACGGGAGCCAATCAGTTGCTCCACCAGTATCAATGTCCGCCAGGACCCACCGATTGTTCGGGACTAGGGTTGCCACCTTTCCGAGACTCAATCGTGTTTGGGTTTCAAGTGGACTGAAGCCCAGACACATTTTTCAGCTTGGCCAAGTAACCAAGATAGTCACACACAAATCTTTTGCCATCCGGGAGCGACGGCTGTCTGAGAGCAGGTTCGACATCACTGGGGGGGGCAGGCAAGGTGATGATGTAAGCATTATGTAAGCAAAAGCAATTTGGCCACACCCATATTTTGCTGCTGCACGCTATGCGCACAGCATTACTACTCTCCTTGGGGCATCCAAAGTGTTCGGGACACAGGCAAAACAGCGGTCTGCCTATATAAACAAGGTAGATCGCCATTCTGTGAGAAGGGAAGGCTGTGATCCTGTGTTCCTGCTAACCAGGAACATGGATCTCTGCCTTCCCATAGTACCACCAGCATCTCACACAGTGTACAAAAGCACAGGTTAGGCACTCATTTAACCCTTTGATCGCCCCTGATGTTAACCCCTTCCCAGCCAGTGTCATTAGTACAGTGACAGCGCATATTTTTAGCACTGGTCATTGTATTAGTGTCACTGATTCTTAAAAAGTGTCACTTATGCCCTGTACACACGATCGGACTTTCCGACAGAAAATGTGCGATCGGAGCTTGTTGTCGAAAATTCCGACCGTGTGTGGGCTCCATCGGACATTTTCCATCAGAATTTCCGACACACAAAGTTTGAGAGCTGGCTCTAAAATTTTCTGACAACAAAATCCGTTTGCGTAAATCCCGATCGTGTGTAGAAAATTCCGACACACAAAGTGCCACGCATGCTCGGAATCAAGCAGAAGAGCCGCACTCGGCTCGTTGTACATGTTGTACGTCCCCGCGTTCGGAATTTCCGACCAAGTTTGTGTGACCATGTGTATGCAAGACAAGTTTGAGCCAACATCCGTCTGAAAAAATCTGATGGATTTTGTTGTCGGAATGTGCGATCGTGTGTACAGGGCATTAGCATGCGAGTTGTCCACCGCAATGTCGCAGTCCTGCTATAAGTAGCTGATCCCCGCCATTACTAGTAAAAAAAAAATTCCATAAATCTATTCTATAGTTTGTAGATGCTATAACAAAATTGACAGTTTTTTTTTGTTTTTAGTGCAAAAAATAAAAAACACAGAGGTGATCAGATACCACCAAAAGAAAGCTCTGTTTGTGGGGGAAAAAAAGACAAAGGGGGTTATTTACGAAAGGCAAATCCACTTTGCACTGCAAGTGCACTTGGAAGTACAGTCGCTCTAAATCTAAAGGGTAGATCTGAAATGAGGGAAAATTCTCCTGATTTTATCATCCAATCATGTGCAAGCTAAAATGCTGTTTTTTATTTTCCTTGCATGTCCCCCTTGGATCTACAGCGACTTTACTTCCAAGTGCACTTGTAGTGCAAAGCGGATTTGCCTTTCGTAAATAACCCCCATAGTTTTTATTTGGGAACAGCGTCGCACGACCACGCAATTGTCAGTTAAATTAACGCAGTGCCGTATCACAAAAAATGGCCTGGTCATGAAGGGGGTAAACCTTCCGGAGCTGAAGTGGTTAAAGTGATTCCAAAGGCAGAAGGTTCTTTATCTATTATTTATTACATTCTATGCATTAAGATAATAAAAACCTTCTGTGTGCAGCAGCCCCCTAATACTTACCCGAGCCCATCTCGATCCTCGAGCCTCGAGCCTCGGCTGTCTGGGACTCTCCCTCCTCACTCTGGCTGAGGCGGCAGCGGGTGCCATTGGCTCTCGCTGCGGTAAATCAAGCTCTGTGAGCCAATGAGAAGAGAGAGGGGGCGGGGCCGGGCTTCGTGTCTGAATGGACACCCAAAGAAGCAGCTCGGCTCAGGTACCCCCCATAGCAAGCTGCTTGCTGTGGGGGGGGGCATCTGGCAGGAGGGAGGGGCCAGGGGCTCCGGTGAGGGACCCGAGAAGAGGAGGATCTGGGCTGCTCTGTGCAAAACCATTACACAGAGCAGGTAAGTATAACATGTTTGTTATTTTTAAACAAAACAAACAAGACTTTAATATCACTTTAACTGGTAATTGTGCAGTCATGCAACACTGTACCCAAACAAAATTTATATACGTTTTTTACACAAATTAAGCTTTCTTTTTGTGGTATTTGATCACGACTGGGTTTATTTTTGTGATATAAATAAAAAAAAAATAAAAAAAAACAAAAAAAAAAAAACAATATGCAGTATTGTGTCACTGGTGATGTCAGTGGAAGTTAGTCAGTTTCCCCTAGTACAGTTAGTGTAAGATTGCCCACTATTGCAGTCCCATTATAAGTCATTGATCACTGCCATTAGTAGTATAAAAAAAATAAAAACTAAAAAATTCCAGTGTATATACCATAATTTGTAGGCGCTATAACTTTCACACAAGCCAATCAATATACTTACTGGGATTTTTATTTTTTCAAACAGATGTAGCATAATACATTCTGGCCATAATTTATGAAGAAAATTGATTTTTTTAAAATGTTTTATTAGATATGTTTTATAGTAGAAAGTAAAAAATATTGTTTTGAAAACAAAATTTTCATTTTTTTTTTCCGTTTATAGCGCAAAAAAATAAAGAAAGCTCTATTTGTGTGAAAAAAGACATAAATGTTGTTTGGGTACAGTGTTACATGACCGCACAATTACCAGTTGAAGTAGCGCGGTGCCAAATAGCAAAAAAAATGGCCTGGTAATGAGGGATAAAATCTTTTGGAGCTGAAGTGGTTACTTTTACCGCTATACAATGAATGATATACTGTACATGCAGTGCCTTGAAAAAGTATTCATACCCCTTGAAATTTTCCACATTTTGAAAATTTTGGTCAGAGATGATGGGAAGATGGATGGAGCCAAATACAGGGCAATCTTAAAAGAAAACCTGTTATGCCGCGTACACACGAACGGACTTCTTGTCGGAAAAAGATATAATTGCTTTTCCGAAGGGATTTCGCTCAAGCTTGCCTTGCATACTCGCAGTCGCACAAAAGTTCGCTGAACTTTAGACCGTCAAGAACGCGGTGACGTACAACACTACGATGACCTGAGAAAATTAAGTTCAATGCTTCCGAGCATGCGCCGAATTGTTTCTGAGCATGCGTAGGAATTTTGCGCGTCGGAATTGCTACAGACGATCGCATTTTCGGATAGGAACTTTTTCTGACCGAAAAATTGAGAACCTGCTCTCAATCTTTTGCTGGCTGGAATTCCGCTATCAAAAGTCCGATGGAGCATACACACGGTCACATTTTCCGACCAAAAGCTCTCCTCCGACTTTTGCTGGCCGAATTTCCGATCGTGTGTACGCGGCATAAGAGTCTGCAAAAGACTTGAGACTGGGGTGGAGGTTCACCTTCCAGCAGGACAACGACCCTAAACATACAGCCAGAGCTACAATGGAATGGTTTAGATCAAAGCATATTCATGTGTTATGCCCCGTACACATGGTCGGATTTTCCAATGGAAAATGTCCGATCGGAGCGTGTTGTCGGAAATTCCGACCGTGTGTGGGCTCCATCACACATTTTACATCAAATTTTCCGACACACAAAGCCTGAGAGCTTGCTATAAAATTTTCCGACAACAAAATCCGTTGTCGGAAATTCCGATCGTGTGTACACAAATCCGGCGGACAAAGTGCCACACATGCTCAGAATAAATAAAGAGATGAAAGCTATTGGCCACTGCCCCGTTTATAGGCCCGACGTACGTGTTTTACGTCACCGCGTTTAGAACGATCGGATTTTCCAACAACTTTGTGTGACCGTGTGTATGCAAGACAAGTTTGAGCCAACATCCGTCTGAAAAAATCCTAGGATTTTGTTGTCGGAATCAATGTCCGACCGTGTGTACGGGGCATTAGAATGGCCCAGTCACAGTCCAGACCTAAATCCAATTGAGAATCTGTGGCAAGACTTGAAAATTGCTGTTCACAGACGCTCTCCATCCAATCTGACAGAGCTTGAGCTATTTTGCAAAGAAGAATGGGCAAAAATGTCCCTCTCTAGATGGGTAAAGCTGGTAGAGACATCCCCAAAAAGACTTGCAGCTGTAATTGCAGTGAAAGGCGGTTCAACAAAGTATTGACTCCGGGGGGCGCCATACAAATGCCCCCCACACTTTTCACATATTTATTAGTAAAAAAAAAAATGAAAATCATTTATCATTTTTCTTCCACTTCACAATTATGTGCCACTTTGTGTTGGTCTTTTATATAAAATCCCAATAAAATTAATTTACGTTTTTGGTTGTAACATGACAACATGTGGAAAATGTCAAGGGGTATGAATACTTTTTCAAGGCACTGTAGTACACAGTTTTCTTTGGAAAGGAATAGATCATGTTTTCAAAACAATGACATGGTGGCAATGCATAGGGGTGGATTTACTAAAAATGGAGAGTGCAAAATCTGGTGCAATCTCTGCATAGAAACCAATCAGCTTCCAGGTTTTATTGCCAAAGCTTAATTGAACAAGCTGAAATTAGAAGCTGATTGGCTACCGTGCACAGCTGCACCAGATTTTGCACTCTCCAGTTTTAGTAAATCAGCCCCATAGAGTCCATAGCTTGGGGTCCCTTTATTAAAAAGACCCCTCTGTATGTTGTCTGTCAATTACAGCTTTTCTTTTAGCATACTTTCTTTACAGCGTTCCATAAATCCAACCCTTATGAAAGTTTTATTCAGCAACCCATTGTTTCTAAATCATCATCTATTCTACACAATTGCTTCCAGAGATTCTGTATAAAAGACTGGGCAACTCCAGACTGATATACTTCTGTGCGATAATTTGTTATGCTAGAGAGCGTAACCTAACATTAATTATATTGTTTTACAGAGAATACACACTTTACACCCTCAGAACATTTTCTATTTAAAGCATTTACTTGTTCCTGTAGTTATATGCATTTTTTTGGTTTCAATCATATTAAATCTGTATTAAACCTAAAACCCCAAAAATGTAATATATCGCAGCTCACCAGATGTGGTGGCTGCATTAGTTTTCTTTTTTAAATTCCCCCACCCCCCACTCTGTTTTCACCTGGCGATCTGGCCAGCAACACTCCTTTGTTATTAGAGTGATCCTGCTCTGGATGAAGGAGCACAGGGCGGACCTGTGGACAGCACCATTGTCAGTCTGGAGGACAGTACAACCGGTCCTGTTGTACTGGGCCCAGGCCTCATTAGCAAAACAGGTGAGGGGGGGGGGGGGGCTGGGGCAACTTGTTAATTTTTTCCTAAATGAAAAAATAGATTTTACTATACCCCTGCTCCTACTTGCTTACCAGGGCTTAAAGGAGTTGTAAAGACAGAAGTTTTTTTTATCTTAATGCATTCTTGCCCTTTTATAAGATGGAGTGACATTGAGGATGATCACCTGAAACTCAGAACGAGGTGTGGTTGCTTCCTATTTAATGCGGTGAGTCAGGACGCCCCCCGTGCCCCAGGACGACGTAATCTGTGACGAAATGAGTAGGGAGGAGCGACGTGCCGACGTCACCGCGTTTGCGCCAGTCCTGGACTACGGGCCTCATTTTGAGCCGGCCGGCTTGTTTTTTTTTTTACCTGCGAGCTTTACTTTCTATTGATGTGAGTGCAACATCTTTTTTACCTAAAATAAACTTTAAGATTTTACACTATGGAGGCTTTATCTTTTCTTGTAACCCCTCTGTGATCGAGTCCATTGGGTGGTGGAGGCTTAATAGCGCGATATCCCTGGACGATCAAAGGCGCCACAAGTGTGTTAGACCTCCCATAATAGGAGGTCTTAGGAGCTGGTAATGAGGTGGAGGTGTTTGTCTGAACTGTCACGATTTCTTGGTGTAATTATCCACGATTAAGGGATCCATCGGATATCACGTCACTATATGGACTTTCTTACTTTTTAATGCATTTAGACTTTCTTCATCAATAATTCACATTTTTATATTTATTTTTATTTTTGGTGCAGTTTATTTTTGATTCATTAAGGTAAAAAGCCTTCAGTGTGCAGCAGCCATCCATGCACCCCCCAATACTTTCCTGACCGCCCTCCGATCCAGGGATTTTGCACAAGAGATGCGGCAGGAGGGTCTATTGTTGCAAGGGGGTCTATTACTGGTGGGAAGGATCTATTGCTGCTGGAGGGGGTCTATTATCATTACTAATTCTATACAAATTACTTAGCACCCCAAAATAACACTTGACTCTGTATTCTCTAAAATGAGTGGTAATAGGTGGATGGCGTGGAGACAAGGGGAGGCGCTCAAAGGTAGGTCAGGGTGGAGAGAGTACAGCCAGGGTGCTGGCTGTGGGTATAGGCAGGGTTGCTGATAAGGCAGTACAGCTGACCTCCCTGCACCAGGCCCAGGCCCCATCAGTTCAAAGGGGGGGATCGTTTCTAATATCTGCCCCTCTCACCCACTGCCCGGGGTCCCCCTGTGTGCACCCCCTCCCCCGCAGCACTGCCCACTTCCCTTCTCTCCTGCCGGCAGCTGCTGCGAGCACACAGGAAGCATTTAGGGAAGAAGAGCGGTAAGTCATTTATCAGCCACTTCCTTTCCTGAATGAACACAGTGAACCATTGGTACTGATCACTCACTGTGTCCATTCATAACTGAAGCATAGGGTTTGATTTACTAAAGGCAAAAAGGCTGTGCACTCTGCTTCAGAGATTAGTAAATGAGTAGAAGCTCTGCTGACTTCCATCATTCAATCATGTGCAAGCTATTTTTTTTTTTTTATTTCCTTGCACGTGATTGGCTTTCCTTTGCAAAGTGAAGCTTTATCTCATTTACTAAACTCTGGAGCAACTGCAATTTGCAAACTGCACAGTCTATTTGCCTTTAGTAAATCAACCCCATAGTGTTCAGTTTGTGAATGAACAGGAAGCCGCTCAGCAAAGAGCACTTCCCATTCATTCACTGTCCCGTTCATTCACTGTGCAGAGAAAGGGACTGGGGAATCTCTGTCCTCAATTCCTTTCTCTGTCTCACAAAAGTGAGACATCAGAGATCTGTTTAGACCCCAGATATTTCACCAAAGCCCCCCAACAGGGCAGTTTAAAAAAATTAAAATTATATAAATAAATAAAAAATTCTAAAAATAATGTTTAAAAAAATAAAATGATAAAAAATAATTTTTAAAAAAATGTAGGGCTCGTTCACAGTCAGCATTTGAATTGCTTCTCAGAGAGCATTATGGCATTATGCCTCCTCACACACACAGCAACTGCCTGCTTTGTACACGGTTATGGGCCCCTGCAGAGCAGCCCTAGGCAAAACTCCCATGGCATACCTGAAAATCGCCCGCGGCACACAGTTTGAGAACCACTGCCAGTGTTGCCAACCGTCAGTATTTTTTACTGGCAGCCAGTAAAAAACAGGCACTTGTCTCCTTCCAGTAAATGCCAGTGACAGGACAAGGTTGCCAGTAAAAAATATGTCTGTGATGCTTGGCTTGGAACTACGCTTCCCAAAAGGCGGCCGATACCATCCGAATGCCTGCTACAGTGTGCTCGGGCGGTGGCGGTGGAGGGGGGGGGGTCGGGTCTGGTGTAGCCGGTGCCTGAGCATGTTGTGTGATGTCATAGTGAATGGGAGCTGAGCAGAGCGGGTGGAGCCAAGTGTGCGGGTCTGTAAGACGGGAGCAAGGCAAGCTGGGAGCCGGGACTGTCAGTGCTGTTTGGACTGGAGTGGACTAGAGGGACGACCTGGCTTGGAGAGAAACCGCCGCTGTGACTCAGGAGGGGACATGTTGTACCGGTGAGGTGTCATCATCATCTGTGGTGCTGCACACCGCTGTCAGTGTCACTGTGAGAGTCAATTTCTTGTGTGTATGTCTTGCCATTCTAATGTCTCGCCCTCCTGAGTCCTGTGCCTGAACTATTTATTTACTATATTGAAAATAAAATAGGAAATATGTTTTTTGCCTTAATATCTACCTTAAATCACATTGCTAATTGCATATTGTACTTGTTTGTAGCCTAAATACTGAAATTTGCAGTTTGGAAATTTTGGACATGCCAGTAAAAACATGGCCGTGCCAGTAAATATTGGATGTTGTGTCAGTAAATGTCAATCGGGTAGGTTGGCAACACTGATCACTGCCCTAATACAATAGGCTGTGCACACCAATGGTTGGTGCCCCGTCAGGCAGGTGGTACGGGGCCCCAATATTTCTAATAGGATTGTGTATATGGAGGTTTGCTATTTGCTTATTTTTTTATTTTTTTTTCCTATCATTTGAACTGGATGGACTTGGGTCTTTGTTCAGCCCTGATTATGTAACAATGTAACAATCGATGTCTGAATACGTCTTGTGCTGTTTGAGAAAACCACCGGACTCGGCCAGAATTGTTATGATATCCCGATTGTGTTGTAGTTGGTAAAAGGATTCCATTTTTCTCATTCCACGAATACACATGGCTGGCTTCCACTCCATCAAACAGAGAAAGCAGGTATCTGTTTCTTGATAAGAATACTGCGGGAAAGCACACAGTATTTATAGCAGAGGTTACAGTCTGATCTGTCAACGGATTGAAAATGCAGAAATATTCCTTTGTGCGAATGTCTTCTACTTTCTTGGTGTTATAAAGGTTTGAAGAGTTTTTTTGTGTTTAAGAAGTGAACAGTAAAGCTGTCAGTTCTCTGCTCTTGCTGTGCTCTACAATGCAGTAAATATAAAGGAGACGAGCTTTCAAGTCATTGTGTATGAGATTTTTGTGTTAGCGGTTTCCTGTGTGCATCCACTGTTCTAGGTAACAAGTGACCTTCACCCTCCCTATAAAGTAATGATCGACGAGTGCTTCTCGCCACCACATTCTCTAAGAATGGTAAAATATAGTTCAGTTGCAAGGAGTGATCTAAGTGGCAAAAACTTGGATACACGGCCAGTATCCTATTCTGTAGCTGCTGAAACGTCACGCTTGTACCCCAAAAAATAGCGTTTTCCCATTCTCAAATAAAAGTGGAGATTGCAGCTATGTAGGCTGCCATGGCCTACAAAGATATACAGTCTATTCATGGATGGAGTTTTTTCTGATATTTTCGGAGAGGTAACTTCAGGGGTGGGACTCATTTTCGAGAGAGCCACAGCAACAACATTGTTGGAGCAACCATTCTCAACTAGGGTTTCCGTGGGACCATAAGGTTCCTCCAGAGGTTGTTAGAAGTTCCTTGAGCAATGAGTAGGCCTCTGCCTCTTAGATACCTAACCATTGACACCAATGATCTTTTTAGCTGTCTGTAAGGGGGGATTCTTCCCAATGACTACAAACAGGGCTTCCATTAGAAATTGTGGGTCCCCCCCATACAGCCTGCCTGGCAGTGCATAGTGGGGAACCCAGGCATCTGACGCTCCTAGAAGTGTCAAATGCTGAGTAGTCTTATGCCACGTACACACGGTCTGACATTTTCTGGCACGAAAAGTCAGACAGAATCTTTTTATCGGACATTCCGATCATGTGTGGGCCTCATTGGACTTTTTTTTTTGAAAATTCTGATGGACCTAGAAATAGAACACGTTTTAAATCTTTCCGACGGAATCAGTTCCTATCGGGAAAACCGTTCGTCTGTATGCTGTTCCGAAGGACCAAAAACGACGCATGCTCTGAAGCAAGTACGAGACGGCAGCTATTGACTACTGGCTATTGAACTTCCTTTTTCTAGTCCCGTCATATGTGTTGTACGTCACCGCGTTCTGGACGGTCGGACTTTGGTGTGATCGTGTGTAGGCAAGACAGTTTCGTCAGAACTCCATTGGAAAAACCTTCAGAGTTTATTCTGACGGAAAAACTGGTCGTGTGTACGCGGCATTATGCATTCATCATAGCTCCCAACTGTCCATGATTTTGAGGGACCTGATTCCTGATTTGGAGCAATGTCCCTCTGTCCCTCTTTCCTCCTCCTTTGTCCCTCATTTTGGTCTGATCTATATAGATGTATATAAAATGCACTTTTTATCTATCAAAAAGTGTTTTCCAGTGCTAAACCTTTCATCTGATTTCTAAATTGCTGCATTTGTAAATTCCAAAAGCCAATATAAAGGAATAGTAGTGGTAAAAAAAGCACTTGTGTGCTTAACCAATCTTGTTTTTTTGTACAATTCTCCTTTAAAGGGGACATGGCAAGGGGTGTGTCCTATGCCTGCATACTTTTGCTTATAGGTGTCCCTCATTCCCATCTCAAAAAGTTGGGAGCTATGCATTCTTCCATGCTGGAAAGGAGGTAGGAGGCATGGGCTGCCAGAGAGGTGTGTATTAGTGTATAAAAAGTGAGCTGGCATGTATAGGGCATGGGCGGATCTCAGTCCCAAATGCACAAAGAGAAAACATTGCCCATGGGACTTTAACGAGGCACAGCCAAAAATATAAAATATACAAAAGATTTATTGGTACAAAAAACAGATATTAACATACATTTAAAAACAAATTGTCATACATACAGTATCTCACAAAAGTAAGTACACCTCACGTTTTTGTAAATATATTATATTATATCTTTTCATGTGACAACACTGAAGAAATGACACTTTGCCACAATGTAAAGTAGTGAGTGTACAGCTTGTATAACAGTGTCAATTTGCTGTCCACTGCTGGCAAGAAAAGTGAGTACACCCCTATGTGAAAATGTCCAAATTGGGCCTAAAGTGTCAATATTTTGTGTGGCCACCATTATTTTTCGGTGCTGCCTTAACCCTCTTGGGCATGGAGTTCACCAGAGCTTCACAGGTTACCACTGAAGTCCTCTTCCACTCCTCCATGACTACATCACGGAGCTGGTGGATGTTGGAGACTTTGCACTCCTCCACCTTCCATTTTAGGATGCCCCACAGATGCTCAATAGGGTTTAGGTCTGGAAACCTGCTTGGCCAGCCCATTACCTTTACCCTCAGCTTCTTTAGCAAGGCAGTGGTCGTTTTGGAGGTGTGTTTGGGGTCGTTATCATGTTGGAATATTGCCCTGCAGCCAAGTCTCCGAAGGGAGGGGATCATGCTCTGTTTTAGTATGTCACAGTACATTTTGGCATTAATGGTTCCCTCAATGAACTGTAGATCCCCAGTGCCGGCAGCACTCATGCAGCCCCAGACCATGACACTCCCACCACCATGCTTGACTGTAGGCAAGACACACTTGTCTTTGTACTCCTCACCTGGTTGCCACCACACACACTTGACACCATCTGAACCAAATTAGTTTATCTTGTTCTCATCAGACCACAGGACATGGTTCCAGTAATCCATGTCCTTAGTCTGCCTGTCTTTCATGTGCATCATCTTTAGAAGAGGCTTCCTTCTGGGATGACAGCCATGCAGACCAATTTAATGCAGTCCGTGGTGTATGGTCTGAGCACTGACAGGCTGACTCCCCACCCCTTCAACCTCTGCAGCAATGCTGGCAGCACTCATACGTCTATTTCCCAAAGACAACCTCTGGATATGACGCTGAGCACAAGCACTCAACTCCTTTGGTCTAACATGGCGAGGCCTGTTCTGAGTGGAACCTGTCCTGTTAAACCGCTGTATGGTCTTGGCCACCGTGCTGTAGCTCAGTTTCAGGGTCTTGGTAATCTTCTTATAGCCTAGGCCATCTTTATATAGAGCAACAGTTATTTTTTTCAGATCCTCAGAGAGTTCTTTGCACACCTCCTCCCCATTAACACCTGTGACCTTGTAACACTTACAGACTCGACAAGACACCGGGGGAGGGAAAATGGCTAATTGGGCTCAATTTGGACATTTGCACTTAGGGGTGTACTCATTTTTGTTGCCCGCAGTTTAAACATTAATGGCTGTGTGTTGAGTTATTTTGAGGGGACAGCAAATTGACACTGTTATACAAGCTGTACACTCACTACTTTACATTGTAGCAAAGTGTCATTTCTTCAGTGTCATCACATGAAAAGATATAATAAAATATTTACAAAAATGTGACGGGTGTACTCACTTTAGTGAGATATTGTAGTTACTAACTATATATTACATGAATAACCATCATTAAATCAATCAGAGTGAAACTAAGCTTCCATAAGGGGGATAATCTGTACAGATTTTCTCTACGTGTTTCACAAGATCGAAACTGGCTTCCTCAGGTGAGGTACAAATGAATATAATTAGTCGGATAGATACAAAGAACTTCCACACAAATAAGGTATTTCAGCAGATAAGATAGGTTAACAAATCTTTCAAGTATAAATCGGTAAAACAACCTGTGAAGGGTCACCAAATGGTCCGCATAGTTCCACCCCGGGAGTTGTGGAATTGAGTTGTGGGATGACTCCATGAAGCATAGTTAAAAAATTGTGCAGGCATTGGAAACCTGCAAATCTTGGTAACCAGTGACAGACCAACACAGACATAGCCAGGTCCTGAATTACATTTCTTTCTTTAGAGACTGAGGTCTCTATAGCAGATTACTATTTTTTTATTAGATTTATAGATTAGCAGATTCAAGTCCAATTGCGGGTTGCTGAAAAAAACAAACCTTTCAGACAGAGGTATAACTAGAATCTTCAAGGCCTCAGTGCAAGAAACCATGAGGGGGCCCCCTTTCCATCAGTCTTGGGGCCCTTTCCAGCCATTCCCTGGGGCCTTTCCCTCTGATCCCAGGGTTCTTTACTCCCATTGCAGAGCCCTTTATTACGGACCCACAGCAGGGCCCATTCTCATGTTCTGCAGCGGGCTCCCTTCCTGCCTTCATGGGCCACCCCCCCCCCCCCCCCCCCGAGCGGTCGAATGCCAGGGCCCGGTCGCAAGTGCGACCTATGTGACACTCGTAGTTCCACCACTGCTTTCAGATGTCGTCTTCCCCCCTCCACACACACTGCAAGGGTTAAATGCTTGTTTTGCCCAGAGGGATAGGAATAAGGGGGATAGGAACAAAATACTTACCTTTACAGATAGCAAGGATAATTTGCCACAACTTTGTGGCAGTGTTGAATTGTACATCTTGTTAACTTGCTGCTTGTTTTCACTGGCAATTTGTACACTATCAGAGCACTTGAAGCACAAGTTCTAGTTGACACTTTTCCAATTTGTTGCAAATTTGCGTGGCAAGTCTCTAACAAGAGCAAAGTTGCAGTGATGAGTCTACAGCAAGAGCTCTGCAAGTCCACAGCATGAAAATTCAGTCACAGTGACCCCTTTGGTGGGAGGACTATTGCACAACATAACTGAACCAGGACTTGCAGCAGACTTGCAGAATGTTTGCAAAGAAAGTTGATCTGGAGTCATGCAATGTGGACTTGCTGCAATTGTGCAGCAAACTTGTGAACCCTGGCAAGCCTATCAATAGCTTAGCAAGTCATTTTTAAACTTGCAGCTCAATTTCTTGTTATTCGGGTTATCCCCCGTTTCCACAGGCTTTCATCTATCTGTACGAACGGTCCCCTGAAGCCGCTCCTCTTGGCTGCTCAACTGGTTGCAGCTTTCAGACATTAATGCATGCAGTGCAGAACATCCTGGAAGTGTTGAAGAGCATGAAAGACCTTGAGGTGTCCTCACCATGTGTCTCCTTCTTGGCATAACAGCGGTGTCCTCACCATGCGTCTCCTCCCTCCTCCTCCCTCGGCCAGTAGGGTATCTTCTCCTTTCGGCCAATTGGGAAACACATCTCAGGGTCCACTTCCTGATTGGCCCGGAGGAGGATCAGGAAGACAAGAACGAATATTAATTCACTATTGTCACACAACTGGGTGTGCTTGGGGCACAGTGCTCTGCGTTCCCCCGAGCCCACCTTTTTTGAAGACTATTATAGCCTCTGGCTCTAATCACGTGCTTCTAAAAAAAAAAAAAAAAAACATTTAAATGGTGCCCCACATGTAGATTAGGCCGGAAGCGTGGATTAGGGGGGAGCATTACGGGCCACCACTGGTTGAAACCTTGCACTGAACTCTATCTATCTATCTATCTATCTATCTATCTATCTATCTATCTATCTATCTATCTATCTATCTATCTATCTATCTATCTATCTATCTATCTATCTATCTATCTATCTATCTATCTATCTATCTATTATTCCTGCATCCATCTAACCAAGGAAATGCTGACTTTAAAGTTTTTTCAACAAGAGATCCAGTCAATATATTGTATGGTCTGCACTTTCACAACCCTTTCAAACAGTCAACGCACAACTATTTCTGGTGATCAATGTACAGCACATGGTAAGGTCAACTGACCAGTAATATGGGTTAAAGGTCAAGAAAAGGCAGCAGGACACAGGCCTAGACAAGGTGATGAAAGATAGATTTGAGTTTGGAATGATTAGAGACGGATGATCTATCAGCAGCGTAGAAAGCTGCCACCCTGTCTGCACTCCGACCATTCTCTACCGCCTTCCCATGATCAAAAATACTAGCTTGAGTCATCTGCTTTGCATGACCCCAGATATAAGCGATGGTTTCATTTATATTCTCCTCTTCATGAAAGAAGACAATAAAGCTGCTTATTGGCCCTCATTATCTGCACCCCAGTGTGCCTTGCATACCTGCTCCACTGCACCGGTTCAAGTCAATTAATCCTAATATCCGTCTATCCAAGGGTAATTTCTCATCTTGGCAGGCCGCCTTTTGTAATGACTAAATGGGAGTAGCCAA
This sequence comes from Lithobates clamitans, assembly GCA_037952925.1. Classification (NCBI taxonomy): domain Eukaryota; kingdom Metazoa; phylum Chordata; class Amphibia; order Anura; family Ranidae; genus Lithobates; species Lithobates clamitans. The sequence continues at coordinate 5,557,950 of JBBGZY010000133.1, read as the reverse complement.
GTCTTCCAATGCTGGCCCCCTGCCAAATGTTTCCCTTTTCTCCCCAATATTTCCTGGGTGATTTATGCAAGCTCTTTAACCCTTTCCTTGCCGAGTCCCAAGCCAACATGCCTGAACGTCCCCCCCCCCCCCTCGCAACTGGATAATACTCATCTCACCCTAGAATGACATTTCAGGAAATTGACATCGCCAGGCTCTGCTTCTTATGTGTTTGCATTTATCCTTCTTTATCCTTTTTGACATATACAGTAAACAGATTACACAAGCTCCCTTCCCAAGCGATCACCTATGATAATTATTCTCTCCTGGTTGGGGGATTATATTAGCAGCTGTGGCGAAGAGACTTATGGAATTCTGCCTTCATGTCTGACTCAGCTGGAAATATACATTCTCATAGACTCTTACCGATACAAAAATGAACGCACACTGCAAACTCTGCTGGAAAGACACTCACGGGCTGTGCTGTTATGCTATAGGATGCAAACTTGTTCAAGTGTGTGTTTAAAGCTGAGCCCCCGGGTAAGCAAATATTGTCTAAATACAAGAGCCCAGATAGCAAGCGATTGAGCTGCAAGTTTGAAAATGACTTGCTAAGCTATTGCTAGACTTGACAGGCTTCACAAGTTTGTTGCACAATTGCAGCAAGTTAGCATTGCATGACTCCAGATCAACTTTAGACCAGTGGCAGCCTGTCCATACGGGGCACAGGGGTGCCGCCCCCCTAATCTATGCGCCTGGCCCCTATTCAACATGCGGGGCACCGGACACATGGATTTCAAGGGTTTTTGTTTTTTTGGAATCACGTGATTAGAGCCTTAAGCTGTAATTGGCTTCAAAAAAGGATGGACTCGGGGCAGAGAGCACTGTGCCCTGAGCTCACCCACTTGTGTGACAATAGTGAATTAATATTCACTATTGTCTTCCTGCTTCTCCTCCCTGCCAAACGGGAAGCAGGTCCTGAGACCCGATTGGCCAGGACCCACTTCCTGTTCGGCCAGGGAGGAAGGAGAAGCTTCAGCCTCGGAGCGAGGAGCGAGATCCCTGTCATCTGCCTCCTAAAGTAAGGAGGCCTCCGTCCGTCTCCCATGGGAGGTTGATCACCGCCTTCCCATCCATCTCCCACGGGGGGGGGGAATCGCTGCCTTCCCGTCCATCTCCGCATTGGTTTGCTGCCCCCCCCCCCCCCAAATATTGAGCACTGTTTTTTGTTTTGATTTGTTAATCTAGTTATGTAGTTTCGTTAAATTCAATTGCTTCGTTCAATTTGTATTTGGAGTTCGTATTCGGAATTCCTTTTGTGTCTTTTTCAAATTTTTTTTGAATTTACTGATTTTTTTTTTAGTTTTGAATCTATAAATTTTTAAAACAGTTGAATCAAAATCTTTAGGTTTTTTTTTCAATTCAAATCTGACAAAGTGAAGAAACAGAAGAAAAATCTTCATCAAATGATTACAATGACTCTTTAAATCACCCTTTGCTTAACTAAAACAGCATTATCTTGAAATGGTACTCTAATAACACACACAGTCTTTGATTTCAGAAATATGTTTAGAGTTAGAATTTGACTGGAATTCGATGTAAAATTCGATTCAAATTTCAATTTGAATTTCGGAAATTTGGACGAATTTTGTTTCATTATTTGGAGCATTTGGTATATTTTGTTTATACTGTAATTTGGGTATTAGGACAGTGGCGGCTGCTGCTCCATTTTTTTGGGAGGGGCAGCAAACAAACCCCCCACTACCCCCCCGGTCAGTCAGTCCATCAATCAAACTCCCTACCCCCCAGTTCTGTTCACATAGGTTGGACTTGATGGACTTGTGTCTTTTTTCAACCTCGCCTACTATGTAACTATGTAACTATGTTGATCGGTCGATCAGCAAAACCCCGCACTTACTCCATCTAGGTCATGGGTCTTCGTCCCCTCCTCGGTGTCTCCTTCTCAGCATCTCCTGCTTGGTGTCTCCTCCTCAGTGTCTCCTGCTCAGTGTTTCCTTCTCTGCGGCTTCCCCCTGAGTCTCCTCCTCGACGGCCAATACAGTAGCTTCTCCTCTTGGCCAATCGGGTCTCAGGACCCACTTCCTGATTGGCTGGGAGGAGAACCAGGAAGGCAATAGCAAATATTAATTCACTATTGTCTCTCAAATGGATGGGCTCAGGGCGCAGTGCTCTGCGCCCCGAGCCCACCCTATCTTGAACCCAATTAGAGCCTCAGGCTTAAAAAAAAAAAACTGTTTGAAATCTAAGAGTCTGGCGCCCTGCATGTAGATTAGGAGCCGGGTGCATGGATTAAGGGGGCGCTGCCCCTGCGCCCCTAATTGAGCAGCCGCCACTGTATTCAGATATATCCGAATCTCTGAATGACGAAAAATTTGTCTGAATATTTAATCTAATTCTAATCAACTTTCTTTGCAAATATTCTGCAAGTCTGCTGCAAGTTCTAGTTCAGTCATGCTGTGCAATAATCATTCCACCACAGGGGGGCACTGTGACTTGCAGAGCTCTCGCTGTAGACTCACTGCTGCAACTTTGACACGCACATTTGCTACAAGTTGGAAAAGTAGAACGTGTGCTTCAAGTGCTCTGCAAGTGTACAACTTGCCAGTCATAATGTGCAGCAACTTAACAAGACTTATGCCCTGTACACAGGATCGGACATTGATCGGACATTCCAACAACAAAATCCATGGATTTTTTCCGACAGATGTTGGCTCAAACTTGTCTTGCATACACATGGTCACACAAAGTTGTTGGAAAATCCGATCGGTCTAAATGCGGTGACGTAAAACATGTACGTTGGGATTATGAACGGGGCAGTAACCCTTTCGTCTCTTAATTTATTCTGAGTATGCGTTGCACTTTGTGCGTCGGATTTGTGTACACACGATCGGGATTTAATCGATCGGATTTTGTTGTCGGAAAATTTTATAGCATGCTCTCAAACTTTGTGTATCGGAAATTCCGATGGAAAAAGTCTGACGGACCCCACACACAGTCGGAATTTCCAACAACAAGCTCCGATCGCACATTTTCCGTTGGAAAATCCGACCGTTTGTTCAGGGCATATCAATTCAACGCTGCCACAAATTTGTGGCAAGTTATCCTTGGGATTCATGTGTGTTCTTCCTTTGTGTACTTCTTCCAGATCTGTGCACTAATCCAGTATGAGACTTCCTGTAATATAGACCGCTCACTGCTGCTCTCTCTCTTTGTGCTGGGTGACTGGTCTTGTCTCCGCCCCTCTGCAGGCAGCCTGTTGTGGGAGGGGTCTAAGTGCCCCCCCCCCCCCCACAGCTCTGCTCTCTGCATAGGCTATGTACAGCACAGGGATGATGTCGCTGCATGATTTACAAGGCATTTGGTGCCCAAAAAGGAATTCATATCCATAGTGACTATTGAGGAATATATTTAAATTAAAGTTTTTGTGCCCAGATTTCAACTTTACGCTGGTTTCACACGGGCGGTCCAATCAGGTCCACCTGTCAGTTTTTCAGGCGGACCTGATCGGACCAGCCATTGCTCTCTATGGAGCAGCGGATGTCAGCGCACAGTATTGGATCAATTCAGCTGTTCTTTAATTAGTATTGTTAGTTGCTTGTACAGGGGGCTCCTCACCACCACATATATGGTTTTATCGCCAGTCAATGTGCAGGACCTAGAGATAACCTCTTTGTTTTTTGTAGCTAAACCCCATATTAGACCGTTGTCACAGGATCAGGTGTCACCACTGGAAGATTTCCTCTCTAATTTTGTTTGATTGGCAAATCCCCAGGAGTAGTAAACTCTACAACCTATTTTTTTGGGCCCCCTGCAGTGTTATGAACCCCATACTAACACATTATGGCAAAATTACCTTTAAAATGGAGCCTTCCAGCGCAGTGTTGTCCCCACTACTGGTGCTCCCATCTCTGCCTGGTCTTTCTTCCAGGTTCACACTCTCCAGACACTTGAATGGGAAACACATAGCCACTCCCCCAATAGACAAGTGCCTGAGCATCCTGAGGAGAGCCGATCTTACCCGAAGCCAGTTGTGCTACTTGAAAGCTGCCCAGCCAGCCATCTGAGGTGCTCATGTTCCAGCCCACCAGCTGAGCAGCAGTTCTCTCCAGCAGCTTTCCAGTCGCTTTCCTGCTGATCTTTGCAGTAGGTGATGTCTTCACAGAGGACTTCTCCTTGGAGTTTGACATGCTCAAATTCTTCTTAATGCTATTTTGGCCCTACTTCTGTTGTAGGTCACAGGAGTGCACTTAGTTCTGCAGTAGGCTTACTTCACTCAGCTGGTCAAGGCTCAGGAAAGATTCTGACCATATGGTTGAAATCCACCCAGATGCCTAGACCAGCACCTGGCTCAGTCTCTCAGTGATCCGCTGAGAGGCTGAGCCAGCCCCTTCCACCCCCTCCACAGCCCTATGCTCCAATGAGCTCTGGAGGGGAAGAGCAGAGAACTGGTGACTGACAGTCACTGCTCTCTGTTCAGAGCGGAGAGGAGAACTGAGCGCTCAGTGGTGTTTTAACGCAGTGTTTCTCAACTCCAGTCCTCAAGGCGCCCCAACAGGTCATGTTTTCAGGCTTACCATTATTTAGCAAAGGTGATTTGATCAGTTTCACTGCCTTAGTAATTACCACAGCTGTTTCATCTGAGGAAAATCCTGAAAACACGACCTGTTGGTGCGCCTTGAGGACTGGAGTTGAGAAACACTGTTTTAACGTATATTTTTTACAGCAGGGTCGGCGGGGGGCAGCCTCAGTGTCTAAGCTTCTCTTCAGCTTAGATGCTGGTGCCCTCTTGTGTTTGTTGTTTCACTTGAATGGCTGGGCCGCAATGACTTCACTCCCGCACATGCGCATGTCATGTCATCATTGTGGCATGGGGCTCTACATGTGCAGTGATGTCATCAGCAAGTTTACCTACAGGTAAAACTTAAAGAGGTGTTCCAGCCTGGGGAAAAGAAATTAAAATACAAATACTGTAGCTGCTGACTTTTAATATATGGACACTTACCTGTCCAGAGAGCCCGCGATGTCGGCACCAAAGCCAACCTTTGGATCAGCTGTCAGGTGCTGCCACCGACATCCCCACTTAGGGAAACCTGCAGTGAAGGCTTTCGACTCCACAGATGGTTCTTTACTGTGCAAAGCGCACTTAGCTTTCTAACTGGCCTTGTAGCGGAGGAAGGAGGAGGGGGCTGAACTTCCAAGGGATGGCGCAGCGGCGCCGTCTACCGGAAGTGGGGAGACGGACCTGTCAAAAACAGGTACCCGTTCCCCCCTGCCCCCTGAAAGGTGATAAATGTGGCACCAGAGGGGGGGGGGGGTAGCAAATAAGTGGAGGTTTCACTTTTGGGTGGAACTCTGCCTTAATAAAAGCTTAGCTGTAGGTACAAATTGTAAATCAGAGTTTACCACAGCTTTAACCTTTCCCAGCACTATATAAAAAACAAACTGTAGATACACTTTTCATACATCTCTAGATGTGTTTACTGCAGTCAATGGGCTCAACAATAAACCGTAACTCTTACACCTACCTGGAAGACTACATTCTACATTTTGTACATGTCGTATTATTTTGGACATAAGTTGAATGTGTTAGGTGAGAAGTGCACTTAAACAACAATCTTGGATTGTGTGATTTTCCAGTAGATGCGACAGCTTTGCTGGAAATAAACAACCTCTCTGATTAACCCAGCAAATTCAAAATGATAACCTTTAATTGGCCACCTTACAGAGCATCGCGCTGCATTCTTAACCGCCGCTCAGCTAAAGCTGTTCTAGACATTAATATATTCAATCATATGACGATATTCATCTGTGTGACTTTGGCTCGGTTGACCTACGTGGCGCAGAACCCGATGTGCTTTTTCAGGTGGCTTCATTAGCGCTGTTTTCATTTATCTGCCTGATATGCGAGGCTTATAACTTTGCCAGCTATGACTTGAGTGGGCCCGGCGATAGTTATATCCACATGCGACTCTGTTGTGCTGGAGATGGATCGGCAGGCTTTTCAAACTACCATAGGTAGCCCGCTGCTCATTACAGCAATGTCTTGCCGGAATTAAAGAGTCCCTCTCATTTCTGAACGTTTGCTTTGAGTCCTGACCTCCCCCTGGTTGGATTTCATTTGGCGATTCATGCTCATCCCAACTGCTTTTTTTTTTTTTTTAAGCTGAAATGCACAGTCAATTAAAAGAGAAATTAAAAAGCCGAGATGGAAATTAAAAGGGAAACATCAAAGTGGTGGCTGATTTGTCACCAAGCAGGTTACTGATCTTCATTCTTTGAATGGCTTTAGGCCTGAAGGAAGCTGGTGATCCACAAGACACTGATTTAATGATGCAACAACTTGAATGCACTAAATATGAATTTTTAAATGATCCTTTGAGATGCTGCTGATATTAACATCTAAATGCATCAATCACTGAATGGCAAATATAGTTGGGCCAGCCAGCTGTTGATTAATTTAAAACATCTCTCTACTTCTAATGGGATGGAAGTTAAAAGGATATCTGTAGATAACAGAGTTGGAGTTGGAAGTTGGTTTGGTGGTCAGGGAGTTTATGAAAGCGGAAAGGAGAATGCTTGTAATCTTGATCAGGAAAGCAACTCTGTATCACAGATGCTTGGACAGGAGCTTTCAAACAATCTTGATTACGGATCAAAAATAACATTTCAAGTCTCATCCTCTTTGGACTTTTGGGTTACTTTTCTTTTACTTGAGGCTGGTTCCTTGGAGAATGACTCTAATACTTAGCGCTTCGAAGAGTTTTCTTTTCTAAAACCATTTGTGGGAAAAAAAAAAAAAAAAGTGTTTGGGAAGTTCACAAACTTTATGCATCTAATTAAAATAGTGAAATGTTCATGTTGTTGTGCACCTTGGCACTAATGATTTGGCCCAAAATTATTTGTTCAAGAGTTTGGGTCAGGATCTTTGCAAGCTAGGTCGCGCACTTATGATTTCAGTGGTCCTTTCTGCAATTCAGATGACCTACCAGTGGGGGCCACTTCATTAGGGGAGCTGCCCTCCTAATCTATGCACCCACCACAAAATAAACATGCAGGGCGCCAGACACATGGATTTCAATGTTTTGTTTTTTTTTAGGCACATGATTAGAGTCCGAGTCTCAAATTGGCTTAACAAAGGGTGTGCTCGGGGAGAAGAGCACTTCGCCCTAAGCTCACCCAGTTGTTTGACAATAGCAAATTAATATTCGCTATTGTCTTCTTGATTCTCCTACTGGCCAATCAGGAAGTGGGTCCTGAGACGCAATTGGCCACCAAGAAGGAGATGCAGTGGGAAGCCGCTGAGGAGGAGAAACAGCGGGAAGCCGCCAAAGCTGCCCGCGACCTAGATGGGGTAAGCGTGGGGCTGGTGGGCATACGGGCGAGAAATAGGGGGGATTGTGTGTTGTATTGCAGATTGACCGAGCGATGGGGGGACTTTGACTGACAGAATGGGAGGGTGTTTGACTGACGAACCAAATGAACAGGATGCAGGGGGTGGCAGGTGGTTTGTTTGCCTTCCCCCCCCCCCCCAAAAAAAATCGAGCACCAGCCACCACTGTGTTTTACCTACAATTCAGAGGTCCTACCCTTGTCAGGAGTGTGTAATGTTCCTGTTCCTTGGCATCTCCTGGCTTTGGCTGAGCAGCAGTCTCCCTGGCTGTCCACCTGCAGGGTGATTGATGTAGACACAGCCTCTGGGTGGGGACCAAACCTGTTTTAAGCCTGCCAAGCTCTTAGTAGTGTCATGCTTGTAATAGTGTTTTAATATGTGCTTCAAGCTCCCTGCCTTGTTCCCTTACCTTGGCCTCCACCTGATCCCCACCCTGCCTGCTAGTTCTGATTTTTCTGTTATCAGCCTCAGATAGAATTTTGGAATACTCCCCGTAGTCTCCAAGCCTTTTGACCACGGATTTGATCCTGACTACTCTATGAACGTTGCCTGCCCTGAACCTGGACTGCCATTTGACCATTCTGCCTGTCTGCCAACCACAAGTACCTGTTTGATGAGCTTAGCTCCTGCCTGCCCTGGTGTGGTAAGATTATAGCATTGTATATAAGAGCTGGGAGTGGGGGCAACTGATTACCCGTAGGCCTCCCAGATAGCAAGGATAACTTGCCAGTTGCCACAAATTTGTGGCAGTGTTGAACTGTATGTTTGTTAACTTGCTGCACATTTTCACTGGTGAGTTGTACACTTGCAGAGCACTTGAAGCACAAGTTCTAGCTGACACTTTTCCAATTTGTGGCAAATTTGCATGTCAAGTCGCTAGCAAGAGCATAGTTGCAGTGGTGAGTCTACAGCAAGAGCTCTGCAAGTCTACAGCATGAAAATCCAGCCACAGTGACCCCTGTGGTGGGAGGACTATTGCACAACATAACTGAACCAGAACTTGCAGCAGACTTGCAGAAAGTTTGCAAAGAAAGAAAGTTGATCTGGAGTCATGCAATGCGGACTTGCTGCAATTGTTTAACAAATGTGTGAAGCCTGGCAAGTCTAGCAATAGCTTAGTAAGCCATTTTTTAAACTTGCAGCAAAATTGCTTGCTATCTGGGGAAAGGGGGTTGCTATACAGTAGGTGAAGAACACAGAACCAGCTGTATTGCCCGACCATCAATGCTTGGGGTAGGCGTGACACATTGTAGGTACTATCTACAATGCAGAAAAAGGAAAATGGAAACTTGTATCAAATATTTACCATACTTTTCCTTTACTGGTGCCAATCCATGGCAGCATACTTGTGGTAGTAAGCTGCCATGAATTGGTACTAGGAAAACAAACAGTGTATCAAATACTTACCTTAATTTTGCTTTGCTAGGGCAAATCCATGGCAGCACACCGCCACATGTCCAGTATGCTGCCATATTAGCGTCAACAAAGTCTTATTTTTATGCGGTTAAAAGAACAATGTAAAACTGAAGGATTTGACTTTGGGCTTGATTTACTAAAGGTGAATAAAGTGTGCACTTTATAAGTGCAGTTGCACCCATTTTCCCTAGAGCATGCTGAAGCTTTAGCAATACAATGACATGGAGGAGGAGGGCGTGAGGAGACTGTCATTTACAACTGTATTTATGTCCCCGTGTGACTCTATAGTCACATGGGCTGTAAAGATAATACAAAAGAGGAAATGAACATCTTAGAAGAGAACTGAAACTGGAGCATGCTCAGTAGATGTGGCAACGGCTGGTCTGCACAACCACAGACAAGGAGGGAGGGACAGTGAATTGCAGCATACACAAGTTTTTTTTGCAGTCAATAAGAAACAAATGCTCTAGTGGCACAGTGAGTATGGACACAATGTAATATAACATGTATTGACGGTTAATAATGTTTTGGGTTTAATGAGATCTTAAAGCAATAGTAAACGTGTGGCAGGTAGCTCTCCAGGCTGATTGAATCCACGAGGTAGAGAGCTGCCTGCTAGCAGCTGCGTGGGCTTTTCACCCCCCTTCCTCTCCTCTGACACATGCAGACACACAGAACTCTTTACTTTGTAGCCTCCCTATTAGGCTATATTCACACTAGCGCGTTTTTTGATGCATTTTGCATTTTGCAGAAATGCATGGGAATTTTTTAACATGGGTTCCTATGGAACATGTTCACATCAATGCATTTTTGTGCCTCTGCGTTTTTGGAAAGGGTCGGGGACTTTTTTTCATGCAAAATGCAGCATTTTGCATGTAATAGAATTTAATGGACCCGCATTCAAAACGCAAGTACCGCGTTTTTACCACTTTTTTGTCGCGTTTTTGCCGCGTTTTGCGTTTTTTTACAAAAAAACACTGTAAAAAAAAAAATGCAAAAACGCTGTTAAAAAACACGGCAAGCACCGAAAAAGTACTGCAGAAACGCTCAAAAGCAACATGCATAGATGTGAATCGAGCCTTAGAAGAGACTGTGAGCCAATCATCAGGGAACAGCAGCAGAGAACTGTGGAATGCGAAGTCCCAACACAAGGCAGCCTGACTTACTGTGTGAGGGGGCAGGACTGCAAATCCCAGGCTGCACTGCTCAGAGTCAAGAGGATTGTGGGAGAGACTATAAAAAGCACAGGGCGGACCAGGCCAAAAAGCCTTGTCCCTGGACCCCATCGAGAGAGCAACCCTCTGTTGCTGTGGATTACGGCCCACCAAGGGGCACACAGTCTGCAGCTCCAGCCCAGAGGAACAGAACCCACATGCTTCCAGAAGGACACTCTGCAGCAGCGTGGAATGTCACGGAATCGGCTGATTCAACGGGTCAGAGACTGAATGACACATCTGCAGCCAGGAGAATCGGTCAATCGCTCTTGGAAGGACCGCTGAATGTGTACAGGATTGGTGAGGGGGCTTTTGCCCAGGAACCTTATTGCCTTCCATAAAACACCACACCCGAATACTGTGCACAGTCACATGTTATCCGGATCACGTAGAGGTGTGCTAATCACAGCACCGGCTACTTTTTTTTTTCCTTCTCATCACCTTGTTATATTGAGGGACCCTTGTCCATGGAGCTCCTACATGCCGGTGCAGAGAACAATTGCAAAACTTTGCTCCTAGAACATTATTGTTGTTGCTCTTAAAGGGGACACGCCACTGGTGTTTATATTACTTCATTGTGTGTGTTTCGGAGATACTATAGGCCGGCCTGGGGTTCCCCTTTAGACATAGCATTCTACATCAATCAATAGCTTGTTTGGGGGAGTCCATTTAATCTGTGTACGTAGTTATTATTCTTTTATTGTTGCATAGTGTTATTGACTGTTTTGAGAACTGTTTCAACCAAGTCCTGGCTACTTATACAGGACTTGGCTGAATATTATTACTTTAAACTTTTCTCTGGTCCAAACAAACTTGGGAAAGCAGAACTGTGTTTGTGTGTTATTACTGGGTTATTCCATTAATCACATTGCTAGGTGTGCCAGAGGGGCTGGGACAGTTCTTTGGGGTTGAGAGACAGAGTAACGGACTGAACAAACAAAAGCAGCTCCTTCGGGGGTGTTGCTACACGTGGGGGCTCGCATCCGGGATTACAAACGCAAAACCAAAAATGTAATATATTGTTGCTTACCAATCAATAGATGTGATCGCTGCATTCGTTTTCTTTATTAAGCATTTTTCCCTCTGTTTTCACCTGGTGATCTGGCTAGTAACACATCCCCTGTATTAGAATAGCAAAGCAGGGACATGGATCCATGCCTTCCCCTAGGAAAACCACCTCCCACGGTTTAGTAAAACACCAGCTAGGCACATATTTAACCCTTTGATCGCCCTAGATGTTAACCCCTTCCCAGTCAGTATCATTAGTACAGTGACAGTGCATATTTTTAGCACTGATCACTGTATTAGTGTCACCGTTTCCCGCAAAGTGTCAGTTATTGTCTGACTGTCCACCGCAATATCGCAGTCCCGCTATGAGTCGCTGATCGCCACCATTACTAGTAAAATAAATAAATAAAACTATCCCATAGTTTGTAGACGCTATGACATTTGCACAAACGAATCAATATACGCTTATTGGGATTTTTTTTTTTTTGCCAAAAATATGTAGCAGAATACATATTGTCCTAAACTGATTTGTTTTTTTCTTGGATGTGTTTTATAGGAGAAAGTAAAATATATCTATATTTTTTTTTTCAAAAAAAAATTGACGGTCTTTTTTTGTTTAAACAAAAAATAAAAACCGCAGAGGTGATCAAATACTACCAAAAGAAAGCCCTATTTGTGGGAAAAAAGGACAAAAATTTTATTTGGGCACGACCGCGCAATTGTCACTTAAAATCTTACTAAATCCACAACAGTAAAACCAGTTTGTATATGCGGTAAAACATGCTTGTTATACTGTGGAACTTAAGGGGTAAATCTGCATTGTGTAAAAAAGGCTGTTTGATCCTGTCTTCTCTGATCTTCCCCTTCTTGCATTGTCCCCATAACATGTCCGGATAAGAGAGAGGTATTGGAGTGAGGCTGCACATGCTCAGTTTGGTGTATATTGCTGGAGAGTTTCTTTTTTTCTTGGGAGAGTGCATGTGATCAGCACAGGGCCAATCAGCACTGTCCAGACAGAGGGTCAGGGGTCCTGCAACCTCATAGGACAGTCAGAAAACTGCTCCAAGCTTTAACCCATGCTTGGCTGGACACTGATAGAGGTCATAAGACTGCTGCTGAGAAAAGGTATTTAGCGGTTTATACATACCCCCCAACTGTCCCTGATTTGGAGCAATGTCCCTCTGTCCCTCTTTCCCCCTCATTTGTTCCTTCATTTTGGTCTGATCCATATAGATGTATATAAAACGCATTTTTTATCTATCAAAAAGTGTTTCCCGGTGCTAAATCTTTCATCTGATTTCTAAATTGCTGCATTTGTAAATTCCAAAAGCCAATATGAAGGAATAGTAGTGGTAAAAAAAAAAGTACTTGTTTTTTTGTACAATTCTCCTTTAAGGGGGCGTGGCAAGGGGTGTGTCCTATGCCTGCATACTTTTGCTGATAGGTGTCCCTCATTCCCATCCCAAAAAGTTGGGAGGTATCCTTTATATTTACTAAAATAATTGCATTTCCATGTTCTGTGTACTGTGGGAGACCAGATATAGTGAATGCAGGCTCCTGGGTTTAGTAACACTTTAATAAAAAAAGTTATGCCCACTGTTCCATTACTTTTGGCACAGCCTTGGTAGTTAGTGTTATAAGTTACTGTACTTTTAATGACAAAACCATATTAGTTGACACAAGCCACCTCTCATTTAGAGGAAAAATGCTAATGAACTCTCTATTAATAATTGTGCAATTACTGTGAGACTTGCATAGAGCCAAAATCATGCCATCTGCTGCCAGTCACCTATTCAGCACTCTGCCCGGGGTTGACACATACACTTGGGTGCAGCAGAGCCTGCACAAACACGTACTGTTGGATCATGGAACATCATAGATCCAGATGCTACAGTGTGGCACATCTTTGACTTTGGCAGCCGTAACCATTGCAGGGACATCGGCTAAGTCTCATTTCTGCTCTTCATTGCTCATGAATGATGGACTAAAGATCAATTTACAGATAGTGAGAGCAATTGTCTATTTGAAACTAAAGGATAAAGGCCTTTTATGATTTCAATCTCATGAGAAAACAGCAACGAGCATTGTGTTTCTTATTGTCTTCTAAGGAACGCTTTATGTGTCCTGGAAAGTAAGGTTTTGCAGGTGCAGAACTCATCTGCTCAGGATCAGAATCTTCCCGAGATGATGTGAGTATTGCGGTGATCACAGCTCACAGATACTAACTCTGCATGTGTCTGACACATTCTAGCAGTTTTCAAATGATCCTTCCTTCTCACCGAACAGTTTTATTCTATTTAAATGGTGATGATAGATTTACTGTCAAGAAAAAAAAAAAAAAAAAAGCGGGTCTCCATTTTCAATCTGTGTCATACAAAAGCTTTGCAGTATTTAACGTTACACACATCTGTTAGCAAAACCACAAGTAGTCATTTCTGCGAACTTACTAAAGCACCGCTATTTTAACTCTTTCGCGTGTCAAGGAAGTGCACCGTTTTCTCACGCCGTTTTTCTTTTTTATTGAGAATTTCTTGGCACGCCTTTTTTTTTTTACAAATTTTCCAGAGGGCTTTCCAGTTTCATTTCCAGGATGTTCTGTAGAATGAGATGGTGTTCATAACAGTGCATGCCAAGGTTCATGGCGCTTGAAGCATGGGGTGTTTTTAGCCTGGGGGGTTGAGAAGGGGGCCCAGACTTTATCAGTAAATAGTAGATAGACTTGGTGCTTTGGTTTGATTTTGCTGCAGAAAATAAATTGTTTTACAACGTATTGGGGTTGATTTGCTAAAACTGGAGAGTGCAAAATCTGGTGCAACCAGGGCTTTTTTTCTCAAAGAATTGGTGCAGGAACTCCCCCTTTTTTGTCTTTGCCTCTACCCACCTCCGAGCACCATCCCTTGGTTCCACCCCCTACCAACCTCCGAGCACCATCCCTGGGTTCCACCCCCTACCCACCTCCGAGCACCATCCCTGGGTTCCACCCCCTACCCACCTCCGAGCACCATCCCTCTTATGTTATGTTTCTGGGGGGTCTCATGTTGCTGGAATAGATCTACTGTTGAGGGGGGTCTATTGTTGCTGGCTGCTGGGGGTGCTATTGTTGCTGGAGGGTATCTATTTTTGAGTGGTAGTCTATTGTTGCTTAGAAGGTCTATTGTTGTTGGTTGGGTTTATGTTGCTGGGGGGTTTAATTGTTGCTGAAATGTATCTACTGTTGAGAGAGGGGTCTGTTGTTTCTGGCTGCTAGGGAATCTATTGATGCTGAACTGGCTGCTGCAACTCTAAACAGGAAACCAGAATTTTTTTTTTAAAGTGTCGCCTATGGAGATTTCTGTGTACCATAGTTTGTCGCCATTCCACGAGCACGCGCAATTTTTAAGAAATATTTTTTATTTAAAGGAAAAGTTAAACATTTTTTTTTCTTTTGCTTTTAAAGGTAAATGAGAGATTTTGGGTCTTTTTGACCCCAAATCTCTCAATAAAGTGTACCTGTCATTCTTATTTCTATTACAAGGGATGTTTACATTCCTTGTAATAGGCATAAAAGTGATAAAGTGTAAAAAATTTTGAAGCGTTGCCTATGGAGATACCGTAGCTTGTCACCATTCCACTAGCAGACTCAATTTTAAAGCGTGGTAGAGTTATATGTTCGTAGATACGAAATGATTCGTAATTTCGTAAGACGCGAGGCTTCATATTAGGACTCGTTTGTATTTTCGTAACAGTTATATTTTCGTAGATACTAAATGATTCATAATTTTCTTTGATTTGAAATTTGTAATTGTGTTAGTTAATAATTTTCGTTTATTCGGTACACTACTCGTAATTTTGTAATTGTTACTTTTGTGAGATTGAAATGGGAATTCAGTCAGCGCAAAAGCAATAACCTAACTAGAAATACAAGCAGCTGAACACTAAAGGTAAACATATAAAAACCTTTAAAAGTACTATGGGTGGGCGACTACATGGCAAATGAGGTTCAATGTAGAAAAATGTAAAATAATGCATTTGGGTGGCAAAAATATGAATGCAGTCTATACACTGGGGGGAGAACCTCTGGGGGAATCTAGGATGGAAAAGGACCTGGGGGTCCTAGTAGATGATAGGCTCAGCAATGGCATGCAATGCCAAGCTGCTGCTAATAAGGCAAACAGAATATTGGCATGTATTAAAAGGGGGATCAACTCCAGAGATAAAACGATAATTCTCCCGCTCTACAAGACTCTGGTCCGGCCGCACCTGGAGTATGCTGTCCAGTTCTGGGCACCAGTCCTCAGGAAGGATGTACTGGAAATGGAGTGAGTACAAAGAAGGGCAACAAAGCTAATAAATGGTCTGGAGGATCTTAGTTATGAGGAAAGGTTGCGAGCGTTGAACTTATTCTCTCTGGAGAAGAGACGCTTGAGAGGGGATATGATTTCAATTTACAAATACCAGACTGGTAACCCCACAATAGGGATAAAACTTTTTCGCAGAAGAGAGTTTAATAAGACTCGGGGCCACTCATTACAATTAGAAGAAAAGAGGTTTAACCTTAAACTACGTAGAGGGTTCTTTACTGTAAGAGCGGTAAGGATGTGGAATTCCCTTCCACAGGCGGTGGTCTCAGCGGGGAGCATTGATAGCTTCAAGAAACTATTAGATAAGCACCTGAATGACCGCAACATACAGGGATATGTAAGGTAATACTGACACATAATCACACACATAGGTTGGACTTGATGGACGTGTGTCTTTTTTTCAACCTCACCTACTATGTAACTATAAAAATAACAATGCAGCACTATGGATATAATCATCAGACTAACACATTGCTCATGGCATAAATAATGAAAGTGCTCACAAATATTCATAAGGTGCAAAGCAGAGCCGTGATTCCACCACCAGTAAGCCAAACCGCTCACCTCAATCAATGGACCCCTGAACTAACAGATGGGTCAGACAAGGCTTTCACCACTCTCAGTGGTCATGGATGGAGGCTTGAGTAGGTAGATCAATAAGGTAAGTTGTCACATCACTTTGAAGGACCGTACTCTGTTGCTCTTAATTTTCAGCCATGGTAACATGACATGTAAAGAAATTTCTTTACATGAATATTATGAATATTTGTGAGCACCCTCACCTCCGTAGAGGAGACCACTTTCTGTTTACTCCTTTTTTTTTTATTATCCACTTTTAAGGGGACATATTAAGATACACTTATGCCGCGTACACACGATCAGAAATTCCGTCAGAAAAAACTTGGATGGTTTTTCCGACGAAACTCCGCTCAAGCTTGCCTTGCATACACACTGCCACACAAAGGTTCTCTGAACTTTCGACCGTCAAGAACGCGGTGACGTACAACACTACGACGAGCCGAGAAAATGAAGTTCAATGCTTCCGAGTATGCGTCGAATTCTTTCTGAGCATGCGTGATTTTTTTTGCACGTCCGAATTGCATACAGACGATCGCATTTTCGGATAGGAACTTTTTCCGACCGAAAAATAGAGAACCTGCTCTCAATCTTTTGCTGGCTGGAAGCAAAAGTCTGATGGAGCATACACACGGTCGGAATTTCTGACCAAAAGCTCACATCCCACTTTTTCTGGCAGAATTTCTGATCGTGTGTTCGGGGCATTACACTGTCCAATCAAAAGAACGATTCGAGAGCACGAAATTAAGAACATACGAAATTACAAACATACATATTAAGATACACTAATGCTCCGTACACACGGTCGGATTTTCTGACGGAAAATGTGTGATAGGACCTTGTTGTCGGAAATTCCGACCATGTGTGGGCTCCATCACACATTTTCCATCGGATTTTCCGACACACAAAGTTTGAGAGCAGGCTATAAAATTTTCCGACAACAAAATCCATGGTCGGAATTTCCGATCGTTTGTACACAAATCCGACGCACAAAGTGCCACGCATGCTCAGAATAAATAAAGAGATGAAAGCTATTGGCTACTGCCCCGTTTATAGTCCCGACGTATGTGTTTTACGTCACCGCGTTCAGAACGATCGGATTTTCCGACAACTTTGTGTGACCGTGTGTATGCAAGACAAGTTTGAGCCAACATCCGCCGGAAAAAATCCTAGGATTTTGTTGTCGGAATGTCCGATTAATGTCCGACCGTGTGTACGGGGCATTACACTGTCCTTTCCAAAGAATGATTTGAGAACACGAACAAACAAAATTACGAACAGATGAAGAAACTAAATTACGAACACACGAAAGAAAATACGAACATACGAAATTATGAACAGACAAAGGATTGAAATGTAAATAATTCGTTATAGATGTTATTTTCTTTCTTTTACTGTTTCGGAGTTTCATATTTTCGTAAGTTTGTCTGTTCATAAATTCATATTTTCGCGTGTTCGTTATTTTGCTTATTCGTAATTTTCGTATTTTGGTTCTTTCAGCTACTCGGATGTTCGAATTGATCCGAATGTACAAATACTAACAAATTTGTGCGAAAATCTATTTGTTAAGAACCGAATCGCACATGTCTAGCCAAGGAGTAAAAGATGTTCAGGGGAGAAATTCAAATGCGTGCAAACTGGAATTGAAGTCGTTATCACAGGGTAAGCGACTTCATTATGGCTCTTTGCATTGGTTGTTGAATAAGCCGAATCAATGCCATATCTTGCTGGTTGTGCTTGCCACAAATTTGGTTACCACGCCAAATAGCAAGATTTTTTTTAGTAGCGAAAAAATGATCTAACGTAGAACACAAGAAGAAAAAAAATAATAAAGGAAGCATGCATTAAAACAACTATGTATCCTAAAAAAAAAATGTATCTTAAGACCTTCAACTACACAACAGCCAAATGTTTAGAAATGCTCAACTTTGTTGTGTTCTAGACGGATTCCAGGAGAGTCACCTTTGCACATACATAACTCTTCTGTCTCTCCCTGTCATTGATAAGAAGCCATATTAATCAAGCTCATACCTCCTAAGTGTTACAATCTGTCATAGTGACCTGACCAATGCTTCATCCATTGCCACGTGAACATTCACCCTCACATTTCTTGGTTTGTCCTAGCACTTTGGCCTGCCAGATGAATGGTGACATCAAATATCTTCACTCAGCTGGCTCTACAGCTTCACTTGCACTTCTCCTAAGACAGGGACAAGAGAAGACTGATTAACCGAGGGGCACTTCTGCATAGACTGGGCCATTAACAAATAAAAACTGAGGAGCTTTGGCGGCACTTACTACTATATGTTTTCTTCGTCTTTCACAAAAATACATTCTAAGGTGATGAATCGGTGCATAGATATAAAGCATTGAATCCTTCCTTTTCTCTTCTCTTTTTCTTCCATCCTTTTATTTTTTATTCTTTTTTTCTCCTGGACCACTTTGTTAGGTGAATCTAGCACAGCCTTTCAAGCGATGAGAGCACTGGGTAAATTAAAGTCACTTTTATGGTACCGTACTCACTTCTTGTTTACAAATGCATTTAATACTTTCAAGGCTGCTTTCAACATGCATGTTTACTAATGAAACGCAAGCACAATAAGCAGGTGGAAAAAGTGTGACAACAAATCACGAGACTACAAATCATATCTGCATTTAGGTCATTTAGGCTCGATTCACATCTATGCATGTTGCTTTTGAGCGTTTTTGGAGTTTTTTTTGTCATGCTTGCCACGTTTTTGAGCAGCGTTTTTGTAGCGTTTTTACAGCGTTTTTGCTGCGTTTTTGCCGCGTTTTGCGTTTTTTTTTTTTAATTTTTTTTATTTTTTACAGTTTTTAAAAAAAACATTAAAAAAAATAAAAACAAAAACAAAAACAAAAAAAACGCTGCAAAAACGCTGCAAAAACGCTGCAAAAACGCTGCACATGCGTTTTTGATGCTGGTCCATTGAATTGTATTACATGCAAAACGCTGCATTTTGCATGAAAAAAAGTCCCTGACCCTTTCCAAAAATGCAGAGGTACAAAAAGGCATTGCAGTGAACATGTTCCATAGGAACCCATGTTAAAAAATTCCCATGCATTTCTGCAAAATGCAAAATGCATCAAAAAACGCGTTAGTGTGAATGGAGCCTCAATGACTTACCGGGCATCTCTAATAAATGTTCATGTGTACCGGGGGGGAGATGACGTGAGGCGTGAGCTGGGAGGGGAGGAGCTGTCTGTGTGTCAGTGAATCGGCGTCTCGGCGGCCGCGTCAGCTGGAGGAGCTGCCACGAGGACGGGAACAGCGAAGAAGCTGATGCCCGGCATCGGAAGAGTGAGCCGGGTAGTAGCGGCACGGCGCTGACAAGGAGCCGGCTGTGCTATACCCGGAAGACGCTGGCGAACTCCCTTCTGTCCCTTTGTTTCTCCCTCTGAGCCCGATGGTGACGGCGGGAGGGGGAGGATCCGGCTGACCCGCTCCGCTCACCCACCTCTCCGAGCATCCCACAGGCCTATTGTGCAACAAAGGAAAGCAAAGCAGCAAGCAGCAGGGACGCCTCCATCTAAATTAGGCTACACAGAAGGTGGTAAACTGGTAAGAGATACGCCTTTCTATGGAACCCTGAGGTAAGAAAACACTGCTTGGAAAAGTATGAAATTTACCAAGAGCGGAATTTTAAGGTATGAAAGCACCTAAATAGCACAAAAGGGGTCACCTGCTTTTCAATTTACCGGAATCTGAGGTTTATTCAGCTACTATTGAAAGTTTGCAAATTGACATCCACACCTGGCGCATATGCAGATATTATCCCAGTTTCCATATACCATAGTGAAACTGAGTTGTCTCGACACCGTATGAGTTCACTGTAACTTTAGCTGGTTCTGCGGGCGGTCTATAATCGGGGGTAAACTGAAGGCATAACAACAATGATCCATATTGTGTTTTAGGTATATGTAATAGGGTGACACTATCGGTGACGGAGACACCCTAGTACACGGCAATATTTACCTTGGATAACCTTAAATTAATAAAGATAATTGTGAAGCGGTATCCCCAGGACCATACAGAAGGGTCAACTTAAACGGGAGTAAGCACTCACGAATTAGGGGTCCGCCCTCCGGTATATGGGTAACTTATTTGGATATTGGTCGGTGGAGCCAAGATAACCACCTGGATAAATCCCAAGACGTGCTTGCTTGCTTAAAGGGATACCGTGTCGCCCTAATATAGGATCATCGAAGATTTTCCCCAGTGACAGTCCAAGGGCTTTAAATCTATTCTATAGATCTCCCTGAGAGAAACAATGAGCAGAAATACAACCAAAGCAGGAAAAGGGGCCCCACCGAAGACACCAAAGGACAATATTTCCGGCAGTATAAGTGGGAGCTCAATTAAACAATACTTAGCCACCGGGGGTAGCCCGGGGGGCGTTCACCAAGAAGCTCAATTGTCTACCGCGTTAGACAAGAAGAAGAAAGGCCAGACTGAAAAGAGGGACCAGACACCCGATCAATCTAGAGAGTCATCATTAGTTGAAAACCCACAAGAGTCATCTAGAATGACGGAACTTCGACAGGAACTAGAACCCCCCTCAAAAAAAGAAATGGCGGAGATGTTTAAAGCACTAGAAGAACTGATTAAAACTGAAATTAGTAACCTGAGGATAGATCTAGGAAACCTGTTGGCTAGAGTGGAGAAAGCAGAAGATACAATGGACCAACAGGAGCGCGAGATCTTGGATTTAAAAAATCAAATTAAAACAACGCAACAAAATCAGATAAAAATCTGTTATAGAATTGAGGACCAGGAGAATAGAAGCCGCAGACAGAACCTAAGAATCCGAGGAGTGCCGGAAAAAAGAGGGGAGGATCTGAAGAAAACAGTGGAGGACATCTTCTCCCCACTTTTGGAGTTGAGAGGAGAGGACTTCCCAAAATTAGAACGGGTGCATCGAATAGGCAGACTAGACAATAGCCGAACAGAAAGAAGCCGCGACATAATTGTCAGGTTTAGATTCTACACAGATAAAGGGAAATTATGGAGAAAATTGAGGGGGCAAACCCCACTTCAATATGAAGAGGCTAATATTCTAGTTTTTGCAGATTTGGCCAAGGATACACTATTGAGAAGACGTCTGTTGAAACCCCTTTTGGAGCAAATGATAACCCAGAATATAAAATACTCATGGGGCTTCCCGGCCTGCCTAATTGGTAGTAAAGAGGGTAGAACAGCTAGGCTAAGATTCCCTGATGAGTTGGAAGATTTCTGTGGGAGATTGGGCTTGCGGGTGCCCGAGACGTTAAAATGGGTCCATCGAAAGCTGGATGGAGCTAGGGATAGGGGTGATGTGAGCGGAGGGGGGGGGGCCGGAGGGTGGGGGCGGAACGGGGAAAAATTAATTACAAAAGAAGGAGCAATCCTAGATTGTAAAAGGAGCTGACTATAACACCCCGCCGCCGAGACAGCGATGACCGAGTAGCGGGCACGCTGACAGCTCCACCTTAGGAGTTGGATACCAAAGGAAGGATCACGATATACGCGATCCACTTTGGCCTGAGGGTCTAGAGATGACCAGAAAGGGGGAAGGGGGGGTGGACTGGGGGGAGGGGAAGGGACGGGGTGAAAGGGGGGGGGATTTGGGTATCTTTCCAAGGTCTAAGATAGAATGGGGTGAATTGGAGGTAGTGAAATGACACCAAATACAATAAAATGTATAACGTATAACGTCAAGGGTCTAAATATGGCCAACAAAAGAAGAAGTATCTTCAATGAGCTCAGACTACTTGGACCAGAGGTGGTGTTCATCCAGGAAACACATATCTCACATCAATCTAGATTGAGATTATTCTCAAGTGAATACCCGGTCTGGTACCAAGGAGATACTATCTCAAGTAGATCAAGGGGGGTGGCCATCGGATTTGCAAAAAATACCAGGTTTGTGTTAGAAGAGAGATTAGTTGATACAGAAGGTAGATATATATTCCTAAGAGGTAGACTATATGAAAAAGAATATACATTGGTTAACATCTACGCGCCTAATAAGAACCCGATAGAATATGTAGCAAAAATTCTAGAGAAATTAATAAAGTTTAGACAAGGGCACTTGATATTAATGGGAGACTTTAACTTTTGCATGGACCCGCGATTGGATAGTACGGCTCGGACACAGGCGCGGAACAGTGTACAAGTAAGTAAGATTAAGCAAAAGATCACCAGCCTACAGCTGGTGGATATATGGAGAGTGCAACATCCAAGGGGAAGGGATTACACGTTCTACTCGCCTGTGCACGAGTCGTACTCCCGGATCGATTATGGACTGATAGACCATAGAGAAATAGAAAGGTTGGTAGATTCCTGGATAGGCAATATAACATACTCAGACCACGCACCACTGACTATAGAAATAAAAATAGGTGAAAAAAGTAGACCTCTGGGGCAATGGCGCTTAAATGAAGACCTGATTTGCGAGGACGACGGGTTCAATAGAATTAGTAAAGAGCTAAGGGACTACTTTGTGCGTAATGACACGGGAGAAGTATCGGGGTCCACATTGTGGCAGGCCCATAAAGCCTATATAAGGGGCGTATTAATCGAGACAGGGGCAAGGAAGAAGAAAGAGAGAGTAGAGAAAACCCAAAAACTAAGAGAGGAACTGGCCATACTAGAACAGAAACACAAGGCTCAAATAGGACAATCCACTTCTGCACTATATAAACACTTAGTCATTAAAAGAGCGGAGCTAAAAACTCTAATGGAACAAGAAGTAAGAGTAAAGTGCGGAAAGATAATGGGTGACAGGTATCGCTGGGCCAATAAGCCGGGAAAGCTTTTAGCGAACATAGTGCAGAAAAGGAAAGCGAGGAATTTTATAGAAAAAATCCAGACCAAAGAGGGACAAATCAAGTATTCTTCCAAAGAAGTAGCGGAGGTTTTCAAAAATTATTATCAAGAACTATATGCAGTACACAAACAGGACACCTCGATTAAAAACAAGAGGGAGAGAATAAAAAAATACCTAGAGAAGGCAGGATTACCTAAAATCCCAGAAAACGATAGAGAGTACATGGAAGCCCCAATCACCGAAGAGGAAATAAGGAAAGCAATAGCAGGCATGGCATCCGGGAAAAGCCCTGGCCCGGATGGTTTTACATTAACCTATTACAGGAAATTTAAAGAAATACTGATTCCTAGGATGTGCCAGTACTTTAATGGGTTAGGAGGGGAATATGACATGAGCCAGGAGGCCTTAAAGGCCTCGATTACGGTTATCCTGAAGGAGGGAAAGGAAAAAACACTCTGCTCAAGCTATCGCCCTATCTCTCTTCTCAATATCGATACAAAAATTTACGCTAAAATATTGGCCGAGAGGTTAAAGGGATCATTGAATGCCCTGGTCAATCCGGATCAGGTGGGCTTCGTTGCCGGGAGGGAAGGGAAGGACAATGGGGTCAGGACATTACTCCTGTTACAAAAAATAAAGGAGGGCGAACCCCCAGGGCTACTGCTGTCGGTTGACGCCGAAAAGGCCTTCGACAGGGTAGACTGGGGGTTCATGTTCCAGACCCTGGAGATCATGGGTCTGGGTCCCCAAATGTATCAGAGGATTAAAAACTTGTACCACCACCCGACGGCAATGGTGGGGGTGAACGGATGCATGTCCCAGCCATTTGAAATGGGGAATGGTACAAGACAGGGGTGCCCCTTGTCCCCGTTGTTATTCGTTCTTACTATGGAGCCCCTCTTGGCAACGATTCGCACGGACCCGGGTATTAGGGGTATCAAGATAGGCGAAGACGAACATAAAGTCGCAGCTTATGCCGACGACGTACTAATCTACGTATCGGAACCTGAAACTACAATGCCCAAGTTAGTTAAAGCCCTAAAAGAGTATGGGGAACTGTCTAATTTTCAAATAAATATGGCAAAATCAGAAATACTAAACATAAATTTAAAGAAAAAAGAAATTAGTATATTAAAAAAAAGCTACAGTTTTAGATGGACTAAAGAATTGAAGTACCTGGGTATTAAGCTAGCCAACTCAACTAAAAAATTATTTACAATAAACTATATACCCCTTTTGGATACAATTAGAGCTGAGTGTAAAAACTATGCAAAAAAAGCCATCTCATGGATAGGGCGTATTAATGCCTTTAAAATGATGTTACTTCCCAAGATCACATTCCTATTCCAGATGTTACCGATACCACTACCCCTATATTACTTAAGAAAATTAAAAAACATAATAATGAGCTTCATTTGGAAAAACAAAAAACCAAGAGTTTCTTTCAGGATCTTAAAACAAAAGAAAATACATGGTGGTTTGGCTGTACCAGATGTTCAGAATTATTACAAGGCGGCAGTGTTGGCCAGACTAGTAGAATGGGCAAAGAGAACAAACGAAAAACGCTGGGTAAAAATAGAAGTACACCTTAGTAAAGCAGCACTAGGAAGTTTGATATGGAACCCCCCTTATGCTAGAATATTAGGGGAAAACACACATATAATAACACGTAACGCACTTAAAATATGGGACAGGGTATATAAGAATTTAAATGGGGACTATAACTCACCATTATTAGCACTGATAGATAACAATTTTTTTACACCAGGCCTAGAAACCATGGGGGGAAAAGAAGCAGTATGGGGAAAGACACAATTAAGACACATTATAAAGGAGGGTAAAATTTTGCCACTACAAGAAATTAGGAACGGGAGGGAGACACGTAGGTTGGATGAGTGGAGGTACCTCCAGTTGGGCCACTTCGTGAATAAACTCCCCGCCCCGATAAGGGGAGGGGATAATTTGACGGACTTTGAAAGGCTATGCGACACGGAAGACGCGAGAAATATTGTCTCAAAAATCTACAAAGCTTTGATGAGGGTGGACCGTCTGGAGATACCCCCATTTATAAGTAAATGGGAGAGGGAATTTGGCACAAAGAAAGGGGAAAACACAATTAAAAGAATTCTTAAAATGATTTGTAACTCAGCAGCAGATGTACGGACAGCAGAAATGAACTATAAGCTTATTAGTAGAAGTTACCTTACTCCAGAGATAACAAGCAAATTTCAAAATAGCTTGGCTTTATGTTGGCGGGGTTGTAAGGAAATCGGAACGATGGCGCATCTCTGGTGGACCTGCCCTAAAATAAAATGTTTCTGGAGTAGGGTACTTGACCTGGTCAAGGAAATAACAGGAATAGAAGTCCCAGGAGACCCATGGGAGGTACTGTTCCATGGGGGAGCTGGAGATGTTAAAAAGTATAAGCAAACTCTGGTCCCCCACCTCCTGAATGCTGCAAAGCGAATTATCCCAAAAAACTGGCAGAGTAAGGAGAGCCCTGAGATTTGGGAATGGATAGACGCCGTAGAAGAAACTTACCACCTGGAAACTAGGATAGCCCTGGAAGAGGAAACTAGAAATATGAGCTCAGGGGAGTGGGAATGCTGGGTGAAATTTAAAAAAAACTGGTGTAGTATATAAGATTTAAAACCTGGTTCATAGAATGTGACTAGAGAAAATTAGACCTTGGAGAGATAGGGGGGGGGGGGGGAGGGAAGAGTGGGGAGGGTTAAATAGAGAAGAGGGTTACTGGATAGAAGTGGTTTTCTAGGGGACCTCTGTAGACGATAGACGTAAGAGAGGGGAGGAATTACATAGGGGATCTTAAGGGGCCTGTTTTTGTTATGATCTTCTTTTTTATATGGCAATAGTCACGATGATGAGACAAAGGAGAGCGGGCCGGAAGATAAATGAACTGCAAAGTTGATTTAACGCCTCTCTATATGGTCGACTGAATGTGACAAAAAAAAAAAAAAATGTTCATGTGTACCAAGCCCAATTATCTTTGTGTAAAAAAAATAAATATATATATATATATATATATATATATATATATATATATATATATATATATATATATATATATATACACATAGTGGGGGTTATTTACTAAAGGAAAATCCACTTTGCACTTGGAATTGCAGTCGCTGTAGATCCGAGGGGGACATGCAAGGAAAATAAAAAACAGCATTTTAGCTTGCACATGATTGGATGATAAATTCAGCGGAGCTTCCCCTCATTTCAGATCTACTCCTTATGCCGTGTACACATGACCAGACTTTTCGACAGCAAAGGTCAGACGGAACGAATCCGCCGGACAATTCAATCGTGTGTGGGCTTCATTGGACCTTTACTGTCGAAAAATCAGACGGACTTTAGAAATAGAACATGTTTCAAACCTCTCTGACGGACTCGAGTCCTATCAAAAAATCCATTTGTCTATATGCTAGTCCGACGGACGAACAACGACGCTAGGGCAGCTATTGGCTACTGGCTATCAACTTCCTTATTCTAGTCCGATCGTACGTCATCATGTTTGAATCAGTCGATCTTTGGTGTGATCGTATGTAGGCTAGTCCGTTGCATCGGAACTCCGTTGAAAGTCCGTCAAAAAGTCCTTCGGAGTTCAGTCCGTCGAAAGTCCGCTCGTGTGTACACGGCATTAGATTTAGAGCTACTGCACTTCCAAGTGCACTTTCAGTGCAAAGTGGATTTGCCTTTCGTAAATAACCCCCAGTATCTCACAAAAGTGAGTACACCCCTCACATTTTTGTATTTTCTTCTATCTTTTCATGTGACAACACTGAAGAAATGAGGCTTTGCTACAATGTAAAGTGTGAGTGTACAGCTTGTATAACAGTGTAAATTTGCTGTCCCCTCAAAATAACTCAACACACAGCCATTAATGTCTAAACCGCTGGCAACAAAAGTGAGTACACCCCTAAGTGAAAATGTCCAAATTGGGCCCAATTAGCCATTTTTTGTAATAAAATATTTACAAAAATGTGAGGGGTGTACTCACTTTTGTGAGATACTGTGTATATATATATATATACAGTACTGTGCAGAAGTTTTATGCAAGTGTGAAGAAATGCTGTAAAGTAAAAATGTAGAAGAAAAATCTAAATCAAACCAATATTTGGTGTGACTACCCTCTGGCTTCAAACCAGCATCATTCTTAGGCCCCTTTCACACTGGGGCGGGAGGTGCATCGGCGGTAAAGTGCCGCTATTATTAGCGGAGCTTTACCGTCATTTACCGTCATAGCGGTATTCGGCCGCTAGAGGGGCAGTTTTACCCCCCGCTAGTGGGCGAAAAAGGGTTAAAACCCGCTCACAAAGCACCGCTATACCGGCGGTATAGCTGCGCTGCCCCATTGATTTCAATGGGCAGGACCGGTTTAGGAGCGGTGTATACTGCTCCAAAGATGCTGCTAGCAGGACTTTTTTCCCGACCTGCTAGCGCACCGCTCCAGTGTGAAAGCCCTCGGGGCTTTCACACTGGAGACATAGCAGCAGCAGTTTTAGGTCAGTTTGCAGGCGCTATTTTTAGCGCAATAGCGCCTACAAACCGCCCCAGTGTGAAAGGGGCCTTTACACTTGCACATTTTGCACATTTGCACAAAGTCAGGGATTTTGTATGATTAGAGTTAGGTGTATGATTAACCAGTTTTACCAAGCAGGTGCTAATGATCATTAATTTCACATGTAGGTTAAAACACAGTCATTAAAGTGGAGTTCCACCCACTTTTACAACTCAGCATCCCTCAAAAAACTGTGCACTGTAAACGGATTGGATATTTTTTAATTTTTTTTCTCAGCACCTACTGTATATCTGCTGTATTCATTTTTCACTTCCTCCTCCCTGGCCGTGGCCCATCGCATCATTTCCTGTTGGCAATGCCTTCTGGGAAGGGGCGGCAACTTCCTCTGACACTGCCGTTGCTATGGAAACCTGACCTGAAACCTATTACACTGCTTGTGCTGCACTGAGCATGTGCGACATCTGCAAGGATGAGATCCAGGAATAAATACAGTCTGGCTTCAGATGCCCACACTTAAGATGGCCACGGCCTGCTGTAAGTTTATAAAATAATAAACTACTGCTATAAACTAACAAAACAGACCTTAATTTACAGACTAACTTTACTAGAATACATTAAGCTTGTGTTTTATAGGGGTATTTTTATTTAAAAAGTATAATTTCGGCCAGAACACCACTTTAACTGCAACAGCTGTGTAGGCTTAGGCCTCACGTACACTGCTGCTGGTAAACGGACGTTCAGAGGCAGTTGGATGCTTTTTTCAACTGCCCCTGAACTCATCCAATGTTATCTTATGTGTACATCTACACAGGTTTGTTTAATGTCATTTTTAGGCAGTTGCATTTATAGGCTTTTCTTTAAAGGCAAAAAAATGAGTTCAGACAACGAAGTTTCTGGCTTTTTAGACGCCAAACATGGCTAAACGCGGTAACTCGCATTTAGCCGCGTTTCGTTTACAGGCTTTTTTCATTTTTGGCTATTTTTTTTTTCTTTCCAAACGCGGCTAAACACAGCAAACTCCGCTACTAAAGTGAGGTTGTGGAAAAAAGTCTTACGCCATGGCAAGACTGAGCACACCAACAAGACGCAAGGTAGTCATATTGCATCAACAAGGTCTCTCCCGGGCTAAGATTTCAAAATATAATACAAAATTGCAGTGCTAAAATATACAAATATGTGTGCAATAGTGAAAAAGTCTCAAGTGGAACTATAACAAATAAAATGTCCAAAAACATCAGTAATTACAGAAATGCAAATGCAAATCTTCCATGTCACTGTTAAAATTATTCTAATAACACCAGGAATGCTGTAGGTTTCCTACACTAAGCGAGCAAAATATACACTTACCAGGCGGATAGGCTTGCAAATTTTAAGCAGCACAAAGGCTTACTCCATTCCACAACTAGGTGTCAGCCACTATTCACACTGGTCTCCACTATTCACACTGGTCTCCACTTCCACTGTTCACACTGGTCTTTACTGTCTCCACTATTCACACTGGTCTCCACTATTCACACTGGTCTCCACTGTTCACACTGGTCTTTACTGTCTCCACTATTCACACTGGTCTCCACTAATTAACACTGGCCTCCACTTTTCACACTGGTCTCTACTTCCCCTGTTCACACTGGTCTCCACTATTCACACTGGTCTCCACTGTTCACACTGGTCTTTACTGTCTCCACTATTCACACTGGTCTCCACTAATTAACACTGGCCTCCACTATTCACACTGGTCTCCACTTCCCCTGTTCACACTGGTCTCCACTATTCAAACTGGTCTCCACTATTCACACTGGTCTTCACTTCCACTGTTCACACTGGTCTCCACTGTTTACACTGGTCTTTACTGTCTCCACTATTCACACTGGTCTCCACTAATTAACACTGGTCTCCACTATTCACACTGGTCTCCACGTCCCCTGTTCACACTGGGCTCCACTATTCACACTGGTCTCCACTATTCACACTGGTCACACTGGTCTCCACTATTCACACTGGTCACACTGGTCTCCACTATTCACACTGGTCTCCACTTCCACTGTTCACACTGGTCACCACTATTCACACTGGTCTCCACTTCCACTGTTCACACTGGTCTCCACTATTCACACTGGTCTTTACTGTCTCCACTATTCACACTGGTCTCCACTATTCACACTGGTCTCTACTTCCACTGTTCACACTGGTCTCCACTATTCACACTGGTCTCCACTTCACTGTTCACACTGGTCTCCACCCATCTTAAAGCACTCTTCTATAGCTTCCACTCTGGGCCATCATCCACTCATGGTGCACAGGGTTGCTTACTCACTTAGCCAAAGGATCATCGGTTGCCTCCTGCCAATATCCACCAGGCTCCTCCTAGTGAGGGAGATGTAGACACACACACCTCAGGACAGCTGAACTCTTTCACACCAACTTCCTCTTGGCTCTCTCCAGTGAGCTTCTCCAGACACCACTTGATCCTTGCTTTTCAGCTTGCAAATAGGCCCCCCAGCTAAGCCTAGCTGGGACCAAAGTATTTTCCTCACAGATCCTCCCTGAAAGCTGAACCAAGGGCAGAGCCCCATGCATGGGGTCTCCTCCAGCAGGACTGGACCCAGGAACTTTACTACTTCTTCAAGTTCTCAGGTCTCTGACTATTTTTGAGCTCTCTCATTACATTGTGGCCACACCTCCCCGGGATTGGGTGGATTCCTATAAATATTCAGGCTGCTTGCTTGTTCTTCTAGAATCCTCTAGAACAGTGGTCTCCAAACTACGGGCCGGGGGACAGATACGGCCCTTTCTTGCCTTTATCTGGCCCTTGGAGCATTATTTTGTCTATTGATACCAACAATGGGACATAATCTCCCCCACTGACACAAATAAAGGGGCATAATTCCTCCTAATGACACCAACAATGGGGCACAATTTCTCCCAATGACAACAACAATGGGGCCCACTGACACCAATGATGAGGCACAACTCTTTCCATCGACACCAAAGATGTTTTTTTTTACCCATTGACATCGGGACCTTTTCTACACTCAATAGTCATAGTGCGGCCCCCCTAAAGTCTGAAGGACAGTAAACTGGCCCTTTGTTAAGAAAGTTTGGAGACCCCTGCTTTAGAAGACAGGAGGAAGAAACAGAGCAGCAGCCTGTGAGACACTGAGCAGCCCTAATTAATCAACCACTTGTTCCTCTGATTACAGGGGAGCTAACTAAATTTACCTAGCAGCCTACTCTACACCAGGGTGCTACAATAAATTTTTTAGGCTTTTTTGGAAATCTAATTTGTGGGATCGGTCAGCGGGGGTGGGGGTGGTAAAATTTAGTCGGGGAAACCCAGGCCAGATATCAGCTTCAATGTCTTTTGACTCATTGTTTCTATTACTTTACCTCATATGTCTTTGAGACGGTTTATTATGTGTTGTAAAATAATTTTTCTTCTGTGTTTTATTTAACCTTAAGGCTCCATTCACAACTAGGGGATTTGAATTGCAGGCGGAATCGCTGTGAGTCTGCCCGCAATTCCAGAACCACTGCAAAATGCGGGACGTGCTTGCGATGCCAATACTCCTTAGGCTCCGTTCACACCTAATTTGAATTGCGGGCGGATTCACCACGATTCTGCCTGCAATTTCAGAATCGCGGCAAAAGGAGGGGTGCGTTTGCGATGCCAATACTTCTCAGTGGCACCCCAGTCGTGATGTGATTTTGCTGCGGTTGTCACGTGATAAATCGCGCTGCAATCGCGGCAAACTATAAAGCGCGACGCTATCTCCCAAAAGAAGTCCCAAAAGAAGCTCCTGCTCCTTTTTGAGCGACACGCTCCACGCGTTGCGATTTTGCCACAATTGCGGCGCGATTTATCGTGTGATGACCGCAGCTGAAACGCACTGCGTCTGGGGTGCCATTGAGGAGTAATGGCATTGCAAATGCATTCTGCTTTTTGTAGTGGTTCCGCCCGCAAATCAAATCACCTAGGTGTGAGCCTTAATGGCTTCCCAATCGTGGTGCGATTTTGCCACGGTTTTAACGCAATAAATCGCGCTGCAATAGCGTCTCGTGTTGCGATTTGCCCCGATTTGCCATCATTGCCATCATCATTTTCTGTTCTGTGTTAACTGATAATTCTGACATTTGTAAGGAATTCTACACAAACAGACAATATCTTTGAATTTCTAGCTGCAGCTGCCTCTTGGATAAAAAATTCAATGGAAGAAAAATGTACAGAATTGAAAAAAAAAAAACCCATGCAGGTGAACCGAAATTATCAGCGCTGCAATGCTCATGCTAGGCAGACTAAATAAGTCACCTACGTCTGGTGTGATTTGCAAGCTGTGCAAAAATATTTATAAAGATTAAGTGATGCTGACGCACCTCTGTATGTGCACCTGATTAGCAAGAGGTCACTTGCAATTTGCTAAGGGCATCTTCTCTACACTGCGGTTTATTCACCGCCAAAGAGAAAATGTATAGGATGTGCTGCTTTTATTCGTCAAAGGCAAAGGCATTGGTAAGGTGTTACAATATAAATAGGCTGTGCTGTGTATTGTAATAATAATATGAATGAATCAGGAGTGGAGAGACAAGCATAGAAACGTTGTATAGACCCAGTGGTGGCCGCTCTATAAGGGGCGCAGGGGCGCCGCCCCCCTAATCTACATGCAGGGCGCCGGGCGCATGGATTCCAATGGGGTTTATTTCTTTTTTTGAAGCACATAATTAGAGCCTGAGGCTCTAATTGGCTTCAATAAAAGGGTGGGTTTGGGGCGCAGAGCACTGCGCCCGGAGCCCACCCAGATGTGTGACAATAGCGAATTAATATCCGCGATTGTCTTCCTGCTTCTCCTCCCGGCTAATCAGGAAATGGGAGGAGGGTGATTGGCTGAGAGGAGAAGTGATCGTATTGGCCGGTACCGGGGTCGGAGAGGATGTACAGGGAGATCCGGAAGATGACCGCTGTCATCTCTCTGCTCTGCAGCGCTGCCCCACCGCGTGAGTACCACGGGGTGGTGGGGGGTGTGGTTTGTTTGCATATCTTCCAACTGTCCCTGATTTGGAGCAATGTCCCTCTGTCCCCCTCAATTGTCCCTCATTTTGGTCTGATCTATATAGTTGTATATAAAATGCCCTTTTTATCTTTTAACAAGTGTTTTCCAGAGCTAAACCTTTCATCCCATTTCTAAATTGCTGCATTTGTACATTTTAAAAGCCAGTATAAAGGAATAGTGGTGGTAAAAAAAAGTTCTTGTGGATTTATTTAACCTTTTTTTTTTGTTAATTCTTCTTTAACCACTTCAGCCCCGGAAGGATTTACCCCCCTTCCTGACCAGAGCACTTTTTACAATTTGGCACTAAGTCGCTTTAACTGCTAATTGCGCGGTCATGCAATGCTGTACCCAAACAAAATCTGCGTCCTTTTCTTCCCACAAATAAAAAAATGTCAATAAGCGTATATTTATAAGTTTGCGCAAAAGTTATAGCGTCTACAAACTAGGGTACATTTTCTGGAATTTACACAGCTTTTAGTTTATGACTGCCTATGTCATTTCTTGAGGTGCTAAAATGGCAGGGCAGTACAAACCCCCCCCCCAAATTACCCCATTTTGGAAAGTAGACACCCCAAGGAAATTGCTGAGAGGCATGTTGAGCCCATTGAATATTAATTTTTTTTGTCCCAAGTGATTAAATAATGACAAAAAAAAAACAAAAAACAATTTACAAAAAGTTGTCACTAAATGATATATTGCTCACACAAGCCATGGGCATATGTGGAATTGCACCTCAAAATACATTCAGCTGCTTCTCCTGAGTACGGGGATACCACATGTGTGAGACTTTTTGGAAGCCTAGCGGCGTACGGGCCCCCGAAAACCAATCATCGCCTTCAGGATTTCTAAGAGCGTAAATTTTTGATTTCACTCTTCACTGCCTATCACAGTTTCGGAGGCCATGGAATGCCCAGATGGCACAAACCCCCCCCCCCCCAAATGGCCCCATTTTGGAAAGTAGACACCCCAAGCTATTTGCTGAGAGGCATGGTGAGTATTTTGCAGCTCTCATTTGTTTTTAAAAAAGGAAGAAAGACAAAAAAAAAATTTTTTTTTCTTTTTTCAATTTTCAAAACTTTGTGACAAAAAGTGAGGTCTGCAAAATACTCACTATACCTCTCAGCAAATAGCTTGGGGTGTCTACTTTCCAAAATAGGGTCATTTGGGGGGTTTTGTGCCACCTAGGCATTCCATGGCCTCCGAATCTGTGATAGGCAGTGAAGAGTGAAATCAAAAATTTACGCCCCTAGAAAGCCTGAAGGCTTGGTTTTCGGGGTCCTGTACGCGGCTAGGCTCCCAAAAAGTCTCACACATGTGGTATCCCCGTACTCAGGAGAAGCAACAGAATGTATATTGGGGTGTAATTTCACAAATCCCCATGGCATGTTTGAGCAATATATCATTAAGTGACAACTTTGTGCAAAAAAAATAATTTTTTTTAAATTTGTCTTTTTACCGCAACTTGTGTCACAATATAAAATATTCCATCGACACGACATGCCTCTCAGCAAATAGCTTGGGCTGTCTACTTCCCAAAATGGGGTCATTTGGGGGGGTTTGAACTGTCCTGGCATTTTATGCACAACATTTAGAAGTTTATGTCACACATCACCCACTCTTCTAACCACTTGAAGACAAAGCCCTTTCTGACACTTTTTGTTTACATGAAAAAATTTTTTTTTTTTGCAAGAAAATTACTTTGAACCCCCAAACATTATATATTTTTTTTAAAGCAAATGCCCTACAGATTAAAATGGTGGGTGTTTCATTTTTTTACATTTTTTTCAAATGCATTTTTTGGGAAAAAACACACTTTTTTAAATTTTAATGCACTAAAACACACTATATTGCCCAAATGTTTGATGAAATAAAAAAGATGATCTTAGGTCGAGTACATGGATACCAAACAAAACATGCTTTAAAATTGCGCACAAACGTGCGGTGGCGACAAACTAAATATATTTTTAAAAGCCTTTAAAGGCCTTTACATGTCACCACTTTAGATTTACAGAGGAGGTCTACTGCAAAAATTACTGCCCTCGATCTGACCTTCGCGGTGATACCTCACATGCATGGTGCAACTGCTGTTTACATTTGACGCCAGACCGACGCTTGCGTTCGCCTTTGCGCGAGAGCAGGGGGGGATAGCGGTGCGCTTTTTTTTTGTGCTTTTTTATCCTATTTTTAAACTGTTCCTTTCATTTTTTTAATCATTTTTATTGTTATCTCAGGGAATGTAAATATCCCCTATGATAGCAATAGGTAGTGACAGGTACTCTTTTTTGAAAAAATTGGGGTCTATTAGACCCTAGATCTCTCCTCTGCCCTCAAAGCATCTGACCACACCAAGATCGGTGTGATAAAATACTTTCCTAATTTCTCAATGGCGCTGTTTACATCCGGCAAAAGTCATGAAATGCTTGTAGCTTCCGGTTTCTTAGGCCATAGAGATGTTTGGAGCCACTCTGGTCTCTGATCAGCTCTATGGTCAGCTGGCTGCATTCTCGGGTTCCCTGTTGGGACAGGAGAGCCAGAGAAAAACATGGAAGACAGTGGGAGGGGACATTCCCTCCCACTGCTTGTAAAAGCAGTCTAGAGGCTAATTAGCCACTAGGATTGCTTTTACATGGCTGAAAAGAATGATACCAAGATGATACCTAAACCTGCAGTCATCATTCTGGTATAACCACTCAAAGTCCAGCAACATACCAGTACGTTGCTGGTCCTTGTTGGGCATATATTGTAATCTTTTTTTTTCATGCAGCCTGTGGGCTGAACAAAAATAAGAGATTGATCGGTGGGTATGCCCACCATTAGAATACCTCCCTTCATCCACCCACTTCTAATGATGGGCATACATGCACCATTTATATATGCCGAAGCATGGGGGCATTCTCCCGCAAAAGGTAGGAGCAAACCGCTCCTCCGCCCCTGCTGCCCCCACGCTTCGGCATATATCACCTCCGCTGGAGTCACGGCTTTATATATCGTGGGAGCAAACGCTGTTGCTGTCAAGATAAATAAATCCGCGCTGCAGCTGAATGGCGTACCTGAAGACAAAAAAATGGTTAACAATAAAACACAGTAAACAGTAAATTATAAAAAATTGCATACCTGAAAAGCAAACATGATAAAACATAATAACAATAAAACATTGTAGAATAGAATACAGTAAAAAAGAGAGAGAGAGAACAATAAAACAACAACAATTTTTTTTTTATTTCATATATTTTTTTGTGGTTTTTTTTTTTACACTTTTTTTTGTAACTGTAACTTTTGTATCTGTAACCACACTTGGGTGGGCTGGGCTGAGCGGAAGGGCAAAACGTAGGTGCTATCAGGTATCTGGGCTGATCCCGCTAACACTGCGTTTTTGGGAACCCTAAACTGCTGGGGACGCTAGTATAGATCTGATCGGATCAGATATTGATCCGTTCAGATACTATACCACTAAGGGAGGCGTATGCTGCGTGCGTGGGTGTTATCGGTACTGGCGCTAACCTGACGCTGCCTGGGGCTGGTGCTTGCCAGTTCACCAAAACGCTACCAAAAAAACTGTTAGCGATCGCAGAGATCAGGCCTGACTCTGCGAACGCTGCAGTTATGCGTTTAGTGTTTTGTAAGTGACAGTGATCGATCGATACTGCACTTGGGTGGGCTGGGCTGGGCAGAGCGGAGGGGAAAAACGCAGGTGCTAGCGGGTATCTGGGCTGATCCCGCTAACACTGCCTTTTTGGGAACCCTAAACTGCTGGGGACGCTAGTATAGATCTGATCGGATCAGATATTGATCCGTTCAGATACTATACCACTAAGGGAGGTGTACGGTGCGTGCGTGGGTGTTAGCGGTACTGGCGCTAACCTGACGCTGCCTGGGGCGACGCATATCACCGCCGGGCGATCAGGGGGCTAAACCTTTATTCGGTAATAGACGGCGGGTGCCCTGACACTATAAAAAATAAACTAACTAACCAGCGTCACCCGTAACAGTTATATGGTGATCAGTGGTGAAAGGGTTAACTAGGGGGCAATCAAGGGGTTAATACCTTTATTCGGTAGTATATGGGGGTCCCTGACGCTATAAAACGCTGACGGCGAACCTCTATATTTACCTGCCTAACTAACTTCACCAGTGACACTAATACAGCGATCAGAAAAATGATTGCTTAGCGACACTGGTGACAGGGGGTGATCAAGGAGTTGAAACTTTATTAGGGGGGGTTAGGGGGGTATCCTAGACCTAAAGGGGCTAACAATAACTGCCCTACCACTTCTAACTGTCACAAACTGACACCAATGCAGTAATCAGAAAAAAACAAAACAACTGCTTGGTGTCACTGTGACGGGGGGGGGGGTTTGATTGGGGGGTGATCAGGGGGAATCGGGGGTGATGGGGGGTGAAAAGTATGACTGGCGTGTTCTACTGTGTGTGTGTGTTGTGTTTGTGAGTAGCCATTTGGCTGTTTTGTCTTGTCCAATTAAACAGAAGTTCTTTAATACTGCACTGAGTCTGGTGCACCTTGTCCTTTTCTATTTCTGTTTTACAGAGCTGTGCATATGTATAGCAGGTAGGGCCCGAAAGTGACTCAAGCCCAGGGGCCCCCACCACCCTAAGTCCTGCCCTGCCTACATGCATTTGTTAGTAGGTGTCCCTCATTCCCATCTAAAAATGTTGGGAGGTATGTGTTTGCCCCCCATGGCTGGAGCACCAGCCACCACTGTATAGACCCCTCAGTTTTGTGA
Organism: Lithobates clamitans; assembly: GCA_037952925.1. NCBI lineage: Eukaryota > Metazoa > Chordata > Amphibia > Anura > Ranidae > Lithobates > Lithobates clamitans. The sequence continues at coordinate 5,520,846 of JBBGZY010000133.1, read as the reverse complement.
ATAGTACTGGTTCTGTCACTGTTCAGGAGGCTCAGTCTGCCCTCCATTGCTGAGGGGGTGTCTTCCTAAATGGTCCCAGTTTAGGCTTTAGTCCTCTCCATTTGCACAATATGGGGCGGGTTGGGGTTGTAGTGCAAGGCAGCTGGGAAGGCTGATTACACTGTTTAAAACAGAGCTTCACCCAAAATAGGAAGTTCAGCTCTTCCTCTCCCTCCCCCATTTGGCACTTTTTTTGGAGGGGGGTACCTGATTATGATGAGTACCTGATCCCTCACTTCCTTCCCGGATGTGCCACGGTGATCTGAGAGGTAGATTGGCTCCCCCTTCTTTCCCCCCTACAGCTTTCTGGGACACAGTACAGGTTCAAGAAGATTGCAAGTCCAATCACAAAGTGAAGCACAGCTCGCGCATACATATATACAGTATCTCACAGAAGTGAGTACACCCCTCACATTTTTGCAAATATTTTCTTCTATCTTTTCATGTGACAACACTGAAGAAATGACACTTTGCTACAATGTAAAGTAGTGAGTGTACAGCTTGTATAACAGTGTAAATTTGCTGTCCCCTCAAAATAACTCAACACACAGCCATTAATGTCTAAACCGCTGGCAACAAAAGTGAGTACACCCCTAAGAGAAAATGTCCAAATTGGGCCCAATTAGCCATTTTCCCTCCCCGGTGTCATGTGACTCGTTAGTGTTACAAGGTCTCAGGTGTGAATGGGGAGCAGGTGTGTTCAATTTGGTGTTATCGCTCTCACTCTCTCATACTGGTCACTGGAAGTTCAACATGGCACCTCATGGCAAAGAACTCTCTGAGGATCGGAAAAAAGAATTGTTGCTCTACATAAAGATGGCCTAGGCTATAAGAAGATTGCCAAGACCCTGAAACTGAGCTGCAGCATGGTGGCCAAGACCATACAGCGGTTTACCAGGACAGGTTCCACTCAGAACAGGCCTCGCCATGGTCGACCAAAGAAGTTGAGAGCACGTGCTCAGCGTCATATCCAGAGGTTGTCTTTGGGAAATAGATGGCTCCTTCCTGTTCCAACATGACTGCACACCAGTGCACAAAGCAAGGTCCATAAAAACATGGATGAGTGAGTTTGGGGTGGATGAACTTGAATGGCCTGCGCGGAGTCCTGACCTCAACCTGATAGAACACCTTTGGGATGAATTAAGAGTGCGGACTGCAAGCCAGGCAGACCTTCTCATCCAACATCAGTGCCTGACCTCACAAATGCGCTATTGAAAGAATGATCAAACATTCCCATAGACACACTCCTAAACCTTGTGGACAGCCTTCCCAGAAGAGTTGAAGCTGTTATAGCTGTAAAGGGTGGGCCAACTCAATAATGAACCCTACAGACTAAGACTGGCATGCCAATAAAGTTCATGTGTGTGTAAAGGCATGCGTCCCAATAGTTTTGACAATATAGTATTTGTGTATATATATATATAATGTCAATGGCGGCAGCTACATAAGAGGCGCAGGGGTGCTGTCCCCCTTAATCCATGTGCCTGGCCCCAAACATCCATACAGGGCGCCACACACATGGATTTCAATGTTTTTTTTTCTTTTTGCACATGATTAGAGCCTGAGGCTCTAATTGGCTTCAAGGAAGGGTGGTCTCAGGACGCAGGCCACTGCGCCCTGAGCCCACCCAGTTGTATGACATTAGCAAATTAATACTTCCTAATATCTTCCTGTTTCTCCTCCCAGGCAATCTGAGACCCGTTTCCCAATTGGCCCGAAAGGAGAAGCTATGCTGACCACCGAGAGGAGGAGGGAGGAGACGCGAGGAGAGGAGACGCAGGGTAAGTGTTGCAGCCGGGTGACCGACCAACAGGGGGGGAGGTGCGGGTGAACCGTCCTGGGGGGAGGGGGGGCGTTGGGGGGCTGGCTGTGCACTGTTTGCCGCCCCCCCAAAAAAATTACCACCGGACGCCACTGATATATAATATACTGTATATATATTATTTATATATAAGTACCTGTTATAAATAAATAATTTATATGGTTTACAAAAATAATGAACCTTTTTGCTCTATTCTATTAAAAAAATATATAAGAAAAAATAAAGAAAAAAAAAATAAAGAAAAAATAAAAGAAGGTATGGTTTATAATACTTGATAGTCAGTTTATAGTCAAATATTACTTAGCGGAGTTCTTCTGCAAGTAACTTATGTAGAATTCACTTGCCTTTTTCTTTTTATAGATAAAGAAATTCCCTTTGGGTTAATTTAGTCCAGTCTTTAGCACTGATCTTTAGAAGTCAGTCCGCTGTTAAACTGCCATCCCAAATTAAGAGGAAATTCCCTTTAATGCAATGATCTCCTCCATGGTTTTTGATGAGCTTTGTCCAAGTACTTCGTCTTCATAATAGTCTTTAACATCCAAAAGCTAAACAAGTTATATAATAAATGTTTTAATAGAAAGGGAAAAGCGTGCCGCTCTCTGGAGAAATGTGACCTCAACATTCTCACAGTAATTTATTTCTCATTGTGGTTACAAGTTTTTAAACAGTATTACTGTGACAGTCCCGGTTAGGTTTTACTATTCCTAAATGAAACAATTAAAGGAGCGTATGCACATTTTATACAATGGCCTCCAATTATAAATAACCTACTCTAAAGATCCATCAGTTTCAGGTATGTTTTATTAAAGTAGGGCAGACCTTACAATCTTAGCAAGTTAATACGGTCTAGTTGATTTACTACAACGTGATATGCTGGGAAATTGTTTTTTTTTCATGGGACTGCAAAGTTTGAGTAATGTAGTTTGGCAGATCACTTATTTTGTGAGGAAGGAAAATCAAACTCATATTTCGTCATATTTTGTGTCCAATCAAGATCTATTCAATGTCAAAAAATTATTTAAAAGCAAAGTACACCTTTTAGAAAAATAATAAATTCACATTATATATATATCTACAGTATCTCACAAAAGTGAGTACACCCCTCACATTTTTGTAAATATTTTATTCTATCTTTTCATGTGACAACACTGAAGAAATGACACTTTGTTACAATGTAAAGTAGTGAGTGTACAGCTTGTATAACAGTGTAAATCTGCTGTCCCCTCAAAATAACTCAATAAATAGCCATTGATGTCTAAACTGCTGGCAACAAAAGTGAATACACCCCTAAGTGAAAATGTCCAAATTGGGCCCAATTAGCCATTTTCCCTCCCCGGTGTCATGTGACTCGTTAGTGTTACAAGGTCTCAGGTGTTAATGGGGAGCAGGTGTGTCAAATTTGCTGTTATCGCTCTCACTCTCTCATACTGGTCACTGGAAGTTCAACATGGCACCTCATGAGGATCTGAAAAAAAGAATTGTTGCTCTATATAAAGATGGCCTAGGCTATGAGAAGATTTCCAAGACCCTGAAACTGAGCTGCAGCACGGTGGCCAAGATCATACAGCGGTTTAACAGGACAGGTTCCGCTCAGAACAGGCCTCGCCATGGTCCACCAAAGAAGTTGAGTGCATGTGCTCAGCATCATATCCAGAGGTTATCTTTGGGAAATAGATGTAAGAGTGCTGCCAGCATTGCTGCAGAGGTTGAAGGGGTGGGGGGTTAGCCTGTCAGTGCTCAGACCATACGCCGCACACTACATCAAATTGGTCTGCATGGCTGTTGTCCCAGAAGGAAGCCTCTTCTAAAGATAATGCACAAGAAAGTCTGCAAACAGTTTGCTGAAGACAAGCAGACTAAGGATATAGATTACTGGAACCATGTCCTGTGGTCTGATGAGACCAATATAAACTTATTTGGTTCAGATGGTGTCAAGCGTGTGTGGCGGCAACCAGGTGAGGAGTACAAAGACAAGTTTTGTATCTTGCCCACAGTCAAGCATGGTGGTGGGAGTGTCATGGTCTGGGGCTTCATGAGTGCTGCCGGCACTGGGGAGCTACAGTTCATTGAGGGAACCATGAATGCGAACATGTACTGTGACATACTGAAGCAGAACATCATCCCCTCCCTTCAGAGACTGGGCCACAGGGCAGTATTCCAACATGATAACGACCCCAAATACACCTCCAAGACGACCATTGCCTTGCTAAAGAAGCTGAGGGTAAAGGTGATGGACTGGCCAAGCATGTCTCCAGACATAAACCCTATTGAGCATCTGTGGGGCATCCTCAAACAGAAGGTGGAGGAGTGCAAGGTCTCTAACATCCACCAGCTCTGTGATGTAGTCATGGAGGAGGGGAAGAGGACTCCAGTGGCAACCTGTGAAGCTCTGGTGAACTCCATGCCCAAGAGGGTTAAGGCAGTGCTGGAAAATAATGATGGTCACACAAAATATTGACACTTTGGGCCCAATTTGGACATTTTCACTTAGGGGTGTACTCACTTTTGTTGCCAGCGGTTTAGACATTAAGCCTCGGTTCACACCAGAGGCGGCACGACTTGCAGGTCGCCGCACACGACTGCCGGGCGACTTGCAAGACGACTTCTGTATAGAAGTCTATGCAAGTCGCCCCCAAAGTAGTACAGGAACCTTTCTTCTAAGTCGATTAGAACGGTTCCATTGTACAGAACGGGAGGCGACTTGTCAGGCGGCTAGGTCGCCTGACAAGTCGCCCCCTTGTGAACCGGCTCTTATGGCTGTGTGTTGAGTTATTTTGAGGGGACAGCAAATTTACACTGTTATACAAGCTGTACACTCACTACTTTACATTGTAGCAAAGTGTCATTTCTTCAGCGTTGTCACTGATACAATAAGATATTTACAACAAAATATTTTCAAAAATGTGAGGGGTGTACTCACTTTTGTGAGAAGCTATATATATATATATATATATATATATATATATATATATATATATATATATATATACATGATTCTGCACAGAACGACCTCCATGTAGCAGTAAATCTGCTATGGGGCGGTCTGGAAGTGGATAAACTTTTGAAGCGATTGTGAAGTTACAGAAATTAGGTGTTTCTATCTCTTTATATATTATTAAATTGTTTTTATATTGTCCAACGCCTTCTCCTGAAGAAGTGGTCTGTGAACCAAGAAACGCACTGAGCCTTATACAACACCATGTGAATGATACATTTTGCATCATCTGATTTGGAGAAATCCAGTCTGATGATTTGCTGTACAACATTAAAAATTTGGTAGTTTGGAGATAAACAAATGACATAGTCATAACAGTGATCAATCATTTTAACCAAATGTAAGGATATTGTATTACGTGTTTTTCTTTTTTTTTTCTTGTGAATTTCCAATCTGAAACTCAATAAAATGAAAAAAAAAATAATAATAATAATAATAAAGTTGTCAATCAGCAGATGGTGGGTGCAATGCCAGGCTCCTGCAGGCTCTTCCTCCAACTCCCTGTCCATACCAGTGATGGCCCGTCCATAGGGGGCGCACGGGCGCCGCGCCCCCAATCCATGCGCCCGGCCCCCTCATCTAAATGCGGGGCTCCGGACGCATTGATTCCAATGTTTTTTTTTTTTAAAGCACATGATTAGAGCCTGAGGCTCTAATTGACTTCAGAAAAGGGTGGGCTCGGGGCGCAGACCAAGCCCACCCACTTGTGTGACTTTAGAGAATTAATATTCGCTATTGTCTTCCTGATTCTTCTCCCGGCCAATCATGAAGCAGTTCCTGAGATCCGATTGGCCAGTGCCAGACCTTCAGAGCCTGTTACGGAAACGGCGGCTCCCGCAGGTACGCACGGGAGTGATGTCATCATGGCTCCGGCCACTCATATCACCAGAGCCCACGAACCTGGAGGAAACACAAGGGGAAGATGTTAGCCATCTCGGTGGTGAGAGGGCTTCATTCTATGTGATGCATACTAGTACATTATGACATTGCCTTACAGGTTTTTTAATTTTTTTCTATTCTTCAGCGGTTAAAGTAAATTTCTAAATGCTGACCTTAAAGCGAAGTTCCAGTCCCCCCCAAAAATTTTTTTTTTAAAGACTGTTCTGTAACTGTCTCAATCTGTAAATGAACATTTCTAACATGTCATATTTTTTGCGCTTTTACTTTCTTTAAAAATAGTTAGTTAGTTACTGATCTCGGAAGCAGGCAGGTTCCATTTTAGTTGTGGGCATCTGAAGCCCTCTCGTGTTAATTTCCTGGATTTCTGTGCAGCTGTCTACCCATCATGCACCACCAACACCAAATTTTGCACATGCTCAGTAATGTCTCTACATAATCTCTCTCTCTCTCTCTTCTCTTCTCTCTCTCTCTCTCTCTCTCTCTCTCTCTCTCTCTCTCTCTCTCTATATATATATAAATATATATATATATATTTATTTATTGTGTTAATGTGTAGCCCGCGCTGAAACCATATAACATTGAACAGACTTGTAATGTTGTGTGCAGGGAGAGAGAGGAGCTGTCAGAATTCATCGGTGATGTCAGCCAATAGGATGGGGTCAGGGCGGGCCGCTACGTGTATGCGGCTCCGCCCCCTTTTTTAAGAAGCCCAATAATTGGCTGGTGTTCGATAGCTGCTCGGTCCCGCCCACCCCCGACATCACCGATGAATTCTGACTGCGTTTCGCAAGGGGTCATGGGATACATGATGCCGCTATCCCAGGAACACTTGCTAATCGCCTAGTGACGCATTCGCCTAGGTGATTGCAAGGAGGAAGTAATGTATAAATAGAAAGAACTCGTATTTAAAAGCAAAAAAATAAGTAAAAAATGGCCATTGTGAAAACTATAAGCTAAGGGCATGCAGCACAGCCAAAGAGAAAAAAAAAATGGGTGGAACTCCGCTTTGAAATGTAAAAATTTAAAATCTAAAATTAAAATGTAATTAAAAAATGAATTACATTAATTACATTAAATTATTAATATACAGTATATATAATCATTACCAGGTGTTCCTGAAGACCTGAACATTTTTTGGGGATTCTTCCATAGTAAAAAGGTTGAGAAGACCGCAATGTACTCAAAGGATACAAAAAAGGAAGCCACTGGCCCCACCTATACCTGGCCATTGCAGCAAGTAGCATTGGAAGGCAACATATTTTAGATAAAAAGCCAAGGAAAATTCCAAGCTCACTTACCGACTATCCCGCGGACAACCGAGCCAACCTGTCTAACAGTATGCGTTAAAAAAAAGGGGTTTAGTCTGCACACATTTGCAAATACACATGTAAGCCACAGAGCCCAGCCAAGGCACCCTGCTATCTGTAGTCCTATCACTATCTTATGAGTGACTCCCCTACATGCATGCTGATGGATAGATGGGGGGCAGATGGACTGAAGGGAGCCCACCCCTTCTAAAAAGGTACAGGGGGCACACTGAACACCCAGCACATAGCCTTGGCCCGCTATAGGTGGGGTCAGTGGCTTCCTTTTTTGTATTATTGTTATATTGGTCAGGCGACGCACTGACACCTTTACAGCCATTGTGCTATGTTCTGGGTGCTCATTGTGCCCCCTGTACCTTTAACCACTTCAGCACCGGAAGGATTTGCCCCCTTAATGACCAGGCCATTTTTGGCGATACGGCACTATGTCGCTTTAACTGACAATTGCGCGGTCATGCGACATTTTACCCAAACAAAGTTGACATATTTTTTTTCCCACAAATAGAGCTTTCTTTTGATGGTATTTGATCACCTCTGTGGTTTTTATTTTTTGCGCTATCAACAAAAAAAGAAGAGCGACAATTTTAGATAGATGAGAAATAAGTGTGTAAAAGAAAGATCATTTGATGCTGCGCAGAGGAAGTTGCCATAGTCTGATGCTTGATATCAGGGGTGAACAATTTTCGACATGTAAAATGTATCCATGTCTCTATATAATATTGTTTTGTTTACTATATGCTAAGCTATTTTAGTCCGAGAGGTGCAAGGTTTGTTTGTTTTGTGTGTTTTCCTATTTTCGATACTTTATGGATTAATTTGACATAATATATGTAATTGAATGTATTTTCTTTTTTTCTCTTTTTTTTGGGGTGGGGGGGTTATTTACCCCTATATGATTTAAATATGGTTATTTGTTTGTATGTATGTTTAGTAATAAAAAAATAATTATTTGATAAAAAAAAAAAAATTGCGCACACTTGTGGAATGGTGCCAGACTTCAGTACTCCTAAATCTCCAAAGGTGACGCTTTCAATTTTTTTACAGGTTACCTGTTTAGAGTTACAGAGGAGGTCTAGTGCTAGAATTATTTTTCTCGCTTTAACGTTCACGACGTATCTAACCTATGTGTACCTGGCTCTGATACCAACCAGTGCGTCACCAGCCACTGACCTCACCGCGCGTCCCTGACGCACATATGTGAACGCGGCCTAATGCCCCGTACACACAATCGGACTTTACGACGACAAAACCGTGGATTTTTGTTGGGAGGGTGTCGGCTCCAACTTGTTTTACATACACACGGTCACACAAATGTTGGCCAACGATTACGAATGTAGAGACCTACTACGTGGTTTTTCAGCTCCTTAGCACCACCCTTTGGGCTTCTTCTGCAAATTTTGTGTTAGTAGCAGTTTGGTGAGTGTTGATTCGCGCTTTTCTTTTTGCGTTTTTCATTTAGTGCTATTATTATTATTCTTGATATCACTCAAAAAAAAAAAGCCTTTGAAAATTCGTTTGCAATAACTCCATCAGTAACACCAGCAAAGCAGCTTCATTATTATCCCATTAAAGAAGAAGAGAATTGTGCGCTGCATTTCGAGATCTCATGATTTGCCGCGTCACGAATGCTAATTCTCCATTACGACCGCTAGTTTACAAGACCGACCGTTTCTGCTTCTGAGCATTTTGTGCGACGGACTTGTGTACACACAATCGGAAATTTGACATTTTGTGCGACGGACTTGTGTACACACAATCTGACAGTTGTTGGCGGAAAATTTGAGAACCTGCTAGCCATCATTTGTTGGCGGGAAAGTCCGCCAACAAATGTTCTATGGAGCGTACACACGGCCGAACTTTCCGCCAACAAGTTTACATCCAACAATTGTTGTCAGAAAATCCGATCGTGTGTACGGGGCATTACAGTAAAATAGCAACTCAGTGATTTCCATTCTAAAGTAGCTTTCCAGCATGCGGGAAGATTCCCGACATAAAAGACTTCCAGACGTTCTATCTTGTCCATTACCTCTTGATTAAAGTTCAGCAATAACATTTCACTGATAATGGACTTCAAACATTATCTAAAGTGAAGAAAATGTTTAAAAAAAAGACGTGTCATGGCAGTTTTGTATTTAATTCTGCTTGTCCCGGTGACCTTGTGGGAATGGAGACATCAGGGAAAACTTGGGTAGAGTGTCTGGAGAAGAGCTTCTATAAATCACCCTCCGCTTCTTACTAACCCATATTTCCAAGGTCAAGTACAAGAAGACCACAGCTCACCTCTAATGAAATCAGTTAGGCTCCAAGTGCTGTGACATTTCAGATATATTGAACGATCGGAGTATGTTTAGGCCCATATGAGAAAGGTCAGTCTCAGGGTCCAAAACATAAATTATAAGCAGGAGCCCCCCCCCCCTCCAACCCTCCACCCCACCCCATTCTCAGCTCTTCTATTTTACAAATGACTTACTGCTTCTATGAAAAGCTAATTCCATATATTTTTTTTCTCGAGGAGCACTTTTTAATATCAAAATATTTAATTAAAACCGCGCAAAGGTTGTGCGTTTGTATTACATTATTATTTATTATTATGCGTTCACCTCTACAAACCTCTATCATAAAACAAACTCCCTTTTTACAGTCTTTATTAAACCCTTTCAGAAACAGAGGACCTATAAATAAAGTCTATTAGTGTGATTGAAAAATATCCACTCGCATGCCTATCTGCTGCGATACGCGTTGCCGGCTTCAGGGTCACCGGCTAGGAAATGGCCGCGCTTGAGGCTCTTAGTTACTAAGCTGTGACTTTAGCATTCTTTTTTTCTATGATTGTGACTTCCACCCCGGGTAAGGGCGCTGGATACTTACTCATACTAACTTACTTTTAAATGTTTGCAGATTTATAGACACATTTTTGATATAAATAACTTATTGATGTAACAGGCACTATATGGACATGGCTCTGTGTCCCTGTGTCTGTCCCAATTTTCTCTACTCTCCCTACCATTTCCAAAATAAGAGGAGGTTTGATCTAATTGTCCTCCTGTTACACTTGTCCCCACAGTGGCAATAACGTGATCGCTGTTGGAAAAATCCGGCGTCCCTTGTAAATGCCTCCCAGCAGCTCGGCTTATGGACACACGGACAATTTTTTGTCGTGTGTGTGGACTCGTGCAGCCAGCATGTACTTTCCCTCTTTGTTTTTATCTTTCAAATCCCCAATGAGTCAAAAATATGTAAGTACTTTTTACCCTGTTACTTTATAAAATGGCATAATAAGCTATAGAACTGGAACACCGGGAGAAGAGGCCAGAGAGAGCGGAGAAAAACCAACCGGACGCCGGGAGAAGAGGAACCGGAGGGACCCCCGAAGCTGGAAGAAGACCCCCGAAGCCTGAAGAAGACCCCCTGGAGCTGTCTATTAAAATACTTTAAAAAACCTGTGTAGTGTGTTTTATTATTGACACTTTTTCCCTAGGTAAATGGGTAGGGGTACCATGTACCCCATGCTCATTCACATAGGGTGGGGGGCCGGGATCTGGGGGCCCTCTTATTAAAGGGGGCTCCCGGATTCCGATAAGCCCCCCGCCCGCAGACCCCGACAACCAACGGCCAGGGTTGTCGGGAAGAGGCCCTTGCCTCATCAACAAGGGGACAAGGTGCTTTGTGGTGGGGGGGCCCCAGGGCGCCCCCCTCCCCCAAAGCACCCACCCCCCATGTTGAGGGCATGCGGCCTGGTACGGTTCAGGGGGGGGGGGCACTCGCTCGTCCCCACCCCCTTTCCTGACCGGCCGGGCTGTGTGCTCGGATCGGATTTGATGTCTTTGCTATGTTACTATGTCAACATTACTATATATATATATATATATATATATATATATGTATTTGTGTTACAGACAGGAGAATAATTTACCAAACTGTAAAACTTCCCCTGAAGAAGGAAAAATACATTTCAATGCAATTTTCCGAAACATGTCGGGATGTATGCTACCAATCCTAAACGGAACCTAATTCAATTTGGGCAGCAATTTGGATTGTTAGCTTTGGGTGGTATATATTGTATATTCAATCTTGACGTTAATTCATTGGTATACTGTTTCTAAGAGTGAATTGTATCTACTTTTAAATATCTATTTTTGTATATTAATAAAGTTGGCACTTCTGTGCCTTTTACACATATCTAATTCCTATTACCTTTTTCTGCCCCATAAAGTCCAAGGGGATTGTCCCCCTAATGCACTTTGTTGCATTTTTTCTCTAATATATATATATATATATATATATATATATATACCGTATATACTCGAGTATAAGTCGAATTTTTCAGCCCTTTTTTTTGGGCTGAAAGTTTCCCTTCGACTTATACTCGAGTCCGCGCCGTCTGTCTGCATGATCAGCGTGTCATGCAGGCAGACGGCGGCCGGCGTGTGATGATAATGCATGGAGGCTATTCCAGCTTTCAAAAGCCGCGCCTCCTGCTCTTCTGTGATAGGCTGAACAGCTGTCAGTGTACAGCCTATCACGGACATTCTCTCATCCTCGTCCGTGGTATGAGAATGAGAGAATGTCCGTGATAGGCAGTCAGCGATCAGCCTATCACAGACGAGAAGGAGGCGCGGCTTTTGAACTGTGGAATGGCCGCCGAACAGTATCATCACACGGCCGCTGTCTGAGGATGGAGATCGCCACAGGAAGGCTACACAGGACACAGGTAGGCTTCACATGCACACAGGACACACATGCACCCATGCACACAGGACACACATGACACACATACACACAGGACACACATGTACAGGACACACATGTACAGGACACACATGTACAGGACACATGTACAGGGTACAGGTAGGCTTCACAGGACACAGGGAGGCAGGCAGCTGCAGATGGACATTATTGACCCTCTGCATTTCTCACCCTCGACTTATACTCGGGTCAATAAGTTTTTCCCAGTTTTTTGTGGTAAATTAGGGGTCTCGACTTATACTCGGGACGACTTATACTCGAGTATATACGGTATATATATATATATATATATATATATATATATATATACACAGTGCAAAGGTATTCACCCCCTTGGCATTTTTCGTGTTTTGTTGCCTCACAACCTGGAATTAACATGGATTTTTTTAAGGATTTGCATCATTTAATTTACAGAACATGCCCACAACTTTAAAGATGTTTTTTTTTTTTTTTTTATTGTGAAGCAAACAACAAATAAGACAAAATAACAGAAAAAGTCAATGTGCATAACTATTCACCCCCCCCTGAAGTCAATACTTTGTAGAGCCACCTTTTGCAGCTATCACAGCTCCAAGTCGCTTTGGATAAGTCTCTATGAGCTTGCCACATCTTACCACTGGGATTTTTGCCCATTCCTCGTTGCAAAACTGCTCCAGCTCCTTCAAGTTGGATGGTTTGCGCTTGTGAACATAAATCTTTAAGTCTGACCACAGATTTTCTATTGGATTGAGGTCTGGGCTTTGACTAGGTCATTTCAACACATTTACATGTTTCCCCTTAAACCACTCAAGTGTTGCTTTAGCAGTGTGTTTGGGGTCATTGTCCTGCTGGAAGGTGAACCTCCGCCCTAGCCTCAAATCACACACAGAGTGCTACAGGTTTTGCTCAAGAATATCCCTGTATTTAGCACCATCCATCTTTCCCTCAATTCTGACCAGTTTCCCAGTCCTGACTGCTGAAAAACATCCCCACAGCATGATGCTGCCACCACCATGTTTCACAGTGGGGATGGTGTTCTTTGGGTGATGTAATGTGTTGGGTTTGCGCCAGACATAGCGTTTTCTTTGATGGCCAAAAAGTTCAATTTTAGTCTCATCAGACCAGAGCACCTTCCTCCATACATTTTGGGAGTCTCCCACATGCCTTTTCACAAAAACTCAAAACGTGCCATTTTTGTTTTTTGCTGAAAGTAATGGCTTTCTTCTGGCCACTGAGCTATAAAGCCCAACTCTATGGAGTGTACGGCTTATTGTCGTCCTATGTACAGATACTCCAGTCTCTGCTCTGGAACTCTGCAGCTCATCCAGGGTTACCTTAGGTCTCTGTACTCCCTCTCTGATTAATGCCCTCCTTGCCCGGTCTGTGAGTTTTGGTGTGCGGCCGTCTCTCTTGGCAGGTTTGCTGTTGTGCCATGTTCTTTCCATTTGGTTATGATAGATTTGATGGTGCTCCTAGGGATTATCAAAGATTTGGATATTTTTTTATAACCTAACCCTAACTTGTACTTCTCAACAACATTGTCCCTTACTTGTTTGGAGAGTTCCTTGGTCTTCATGGCAGTGTTTGGTTAGTGGTGCCTCTTGCTTAGGTGTTGCAGCCTCTGGGGCCTTTCAAGAAGGTGTGTATATGTAATGACAGATCACGTGACACTTAGATTGCACACAGGTGGACATCATTTCACTAATTGTGACTTCTGAAGGTAATTGGTTGCACCAGAGCTTTTTATGGGCTTCATAACAAAGGGGGTGAATACATACACACGACAATTATCAGTTTTTTATTTCTGAAAAATGTCTTGTTGAGAAATACCTGTAAAAAACACCCTCCTAGCATTTCTAGCCACAGCCATCTTGAGTAAGGGCAGATGATTCATGTGATTCATGTGCAGCATTACCTCGGGAGGAGCCACTCATAAGATGGGCCTTTTTCCCCCACTCACAACATACACAGCCAGGCACACAGCATTTTCATCATTCTTCTACCTCAAAGATCAGTTTAGAGATAGGGTTTTTATTAGAACAGAAACTTGGATAGGGATGGGGAGCATGGGATACCCCCCCGGAACTGTAGAACAACTTGAGGCCTGCTATGCCTCTGGCTGCTGTATACAAAAAATGCTGGCTGTATTGCACAACCTCTGGCTGCACTGGGCAAACTTTTAGAAGTATTGAATGCTCCTGGCTGTTTTGCCCAACTGCACTTGCTTGGGGGGTTAGACCGCCCTACAGTCACTTCTCCTCTGTAGAGCACGATCAGTTACTCACTCAGTCCCAGAATGGTTGGGCTTCCTCCCACCAAATCCCTTCTGGCTCCGCTCAGTCTCTGGACACAGCTCTCTTTGGTAGTTCTCCTCCCAGCTAATGCTAGCTGGGACCTCAATGTCTTCAACAGCCCCTCTGGCTTCCTCTCTGTCTCTCTGAATCAGGGGCAGAGCCCCTGAAAACAGGTCTCTCCCTGAAGGACTGGACCCAGGAACTCTGCACACTGGCTACTAGGCCTCATAAATGTATGGGCTCTCCCCCCCACCTTCTGGACACATCTCCCCAGGGATTGGCCAGAGTTCCATACATTTTCAGGCTGCCTGTCCTGCTCTTCCACCCACTATACTTCCAGAAATCTCTAGAAGACAGAGGGAGTAGCAGAACAGCAGCCTGTGAGATACTGAACAGCCCTAGGTACTCAACCCCTGCTCCAGAGGAGCCAGTTACATTTTCCTAGCAGCCTACTCTGAACTAGGAGGGTGCTTCACATGTAGCATTTACTTCCCGCAATTCAAGCTCAGGCATGCAGGCAGGGGGGTGTGCCTAGCTGAGAAAGCCCCTCCCCCAGATAAAATGTAAAAAAAATGCCCATGAAGACTCCTGGGATGTATGACATAATTATGGCCTAGGCCAGAAACGAGGGAGCAAATGAAATGTTAAAAAAAAAAAGAGTTTAAAACATGTAACTATAATATACCTTCCTACCTGTTTACTGATGGTAGTAGCATACGGATAAAATAGTTCATGCTAATTGAGAGATTTTAGTTCCACTTTAATAGATTTACATTTTAACTTTCAATTTTTTTTGTTGTTTTAACTAGATATTAGTGTATTCTGTTATAGTTACATAGTCAGGTTGAAAAAAGACACAAGTTCAACCAATAAAAAATAAAAAAATCATACAATCCCATACAGTGGGGGAAGTAACTATTTGATGCCCTGCAGATTTTGTACGTTTGCCCACTTACAAAGAAATGAACAGTCTATAATTTTTATCATACATAGTTATATAGTTACATAGTAGGTGAGGTTGAAAAAAGACACCATCAAGTCCAACCTATGTGTGTGATTATATGTCAGTATTACATTGTATATCCCTGTATGTTGCAGTCGTTCAGATGCTTATGTAATAGTTTCTTGAAACTATCAATGCCCCCGGCTGAGACCACCGCCTGTGGAAGGGGATTCCACATCCTTGCCGCTCTTACAGTAAAGAACCCTCTATGTAGTTTAAGGTTAAACCTCTTTTCATCTAATTTTAATGAGTGGCCACGAGTCTTGTTAAACTCCCTTCTGCCAAAAAGTTTTATCCCTATTGTGGGGTCACCAGTACGGTATTTGTATATTGAAATCATATCCCCTCCCAAGCATCCCTTCTCCGGAGAGAATAAGTTTGCAACCTTTCCTCATAACTACCGTATTTATCGGCGTATAACACGCGCCGGCGTATAACACGCACCCAAGTTAAGGAGGGAATTTTAAGGAAAAAAACTTTTAGGAGTAAAGTTTAAGGAAGAAAGACTTACATTAAAATGCCCATCAATGCAGCGTTATCGGTGTCCATCTGCAGCCTTGTCAGTGTCAGTGCAGCCTTGCCCCAGTGTCCAGTGCAGCCTTGTCAGTGCAGCTTTGCCCCAGTGCAGCCATGTCAGTGCAGCAATGTCAGTGCAGCCATGTCAGTGCAGCCTTGTCAGTGCAGCTTTTCTCCAGTGCAGCTTTTCTCCAGTGCAGCTTTGCCCCAGTGCAGCCTTGCTCCAGTGCAGCCTTGCCCCAGTGCAGCTTTGCCCCAGTGCAGCCTTGCCCCAGTGCAGCCTTGCCCCAGTGCAGCCTTGCCTCCATGCAGCCTTGCCCCCCCGTGCAGCCTTGCCCCCGTCCAGCTTTGTGGGATCGCCGCGATCCCTGCCGTCATATACAGCCCTGTGTAAATTTAAATATGGCGCCGAGACTGCAGTGTCTCGGCGGAGCGCTGATACACATAGCCGAGAGTCTTCGGGTTTTCTCGGCGCCGCTTACAGTCCCGCCCAGTTCCGCCCTATGGGCGGGACTGTAAGCGGCGCCGAAAAAACCCGAAGACTTTCGGCTATGTGTAGCTCCGCTCCGCCGAGACACTGCAGTCTCGGCGCCGTATTTGAATTTCCACACTGCTGTGTATGTCGGCGGCGATCGCGGCAATTGCCGCGATCGCTCCGATCACACATAATTGGGGGGGGTATCGGCCTATAACACGCACCCACGATTTTCCCCTGATTTTCAGGGGAAAAAAGTGCGTGTTATATGCCGATAAATACGGTAATATCCTCCAGACCCTTTATTAGCTTTGTTGCCCTTCTTTGTAATTGCTCCATTTCCAGTACATCCTTCCTGAGGACTGGTGCCCAGAAGTGGACAGCATACTCTAGGCGTGGCCGGACCAGACTCTTGTAGAGCGGGAGAATTATTGTTTTAACTCTGGAGTTGATCCCCCTTTGAATGCATGCCAATATTCAGTTTGCTTTGTTAGCAACAGCTTGGCATTGCATGCCATTGCTGAGCCTATCATCTACTAGGACCCCCAGGTCCTTTTTCATCCTAGATTCCCCCAGAGGTTCTCCCCCCAGTCTATAGATTGCAATCCTATTTTTGCCACCCAAATGCATTATTTTACATTTTTCTACATTGAACCTCATTTGCCATGTAGTTGCCCACCCCATTAATTTGTTCAGATCTTTTTGCAAGGTTTCCACATCCTGCAGAGAAGTTATTGCCCTGCTTAGCTTAGTATCGTCCGCAAATACAGAGATTGAACTGTTTACCTCATCCTCCAGATCGTTTATGAACAAATTAAATAGGATTTGTCCCAGCACAGAACCCTGGGGGACCCCACTACTCACCCCTGACCATTCCGAGTACTCCCCATTTATCACCACCCTCTGAACTCGCCCTTGTAGCCAGTTTTCAATCCATGTACTCACCCTATGCTCCATCCCAACGGACCTTATTTTGTACAGTTAACGTTTATGGGGAACTCTGTCAAATGCTTTTCCAGATACACCACGTCTACGGGCCTCCCTTTATCTAGCTGGCAACTCACCTCCTCATAGAAGGTTAGTAGATTGGTTTGGCAAGAAAGATTCTTCATGAATCCTTGCTGATTACTGCTAATGATACCGTTCTCATTACTAAAATCTTGTATATAGTCCCTTATTATCCTCTCCAAGAGTTTACATACTATTGATGATAGGCTAACTGGTCTGTAATTCCCAGGGATGTATTTTGGGCCCTTTTTAAATATTGGTGCTACATTGGCTTTTCTCCAATCAGCTGGTACCATTTCAGTCAGAAGACTGTCAGTAAAAATTAGGAACAACGGTCTGGCAATTACTTGACTGAGTTCCCTAAGTACCCTTGGATGCAAGCCATCTGGTCCCGGTGATTTATTAATGTTAAGTTTCTCATGTCTAATTTTAATTCTGTCCTCTGTTAACCATGGAGGTGATTACTGTGATGTGTCATGAGGATAAACACTGCAGTTTTGGTTACTGAAGCCCCCCGATTCCCTCGTGAAGACTGAGGAGAACAATACATTCAATACCTTCGCCATCTCCCCATCCTTGTAACCAGATGTCCTTCCTCATTCTTTATGGGGCCAATATGGTCTGTCCTCCCTTTTTTACTGTTTACATACTTAAAGAATTTCTTGGGATTTTTTTTACTCTCCTCCGCTATGTGTCTTTCATGTTTTATATTAGCTGTCCTTATTGCACCCTTACATTTCTTGTTGCATTCTTTATAAAGTCTGAATGCTGATGATGATCCCTCAACCTTGTATTTTTTGAAGGCCTTCTCCTTTGCTTTTAGATGCATTTTTACATTGGAGTTAAGCCATCCAGGACTTTTGTTTGCTCTTTTAAATGTATTACCCAATGGGATGCATTGGCTAATGCCCCTATTTAATATGCTCTTAAAGTAAACCCATCTCTGTTCTTTGTTTCTAAAATTTTATCCCAATTTATGCCTTCTAGCAAGGTTTGTAGTTTAGGGAAGTTGGCTCTTTTGAAATTCAGTGTCTTTGTATTCCCCTTATGTTTCCTATTTGTGTGATTTATTCTGAAGCCAATTGACCTGTGATCGCTGTTACCTAAATTGCCCCGTATTTCCACATCTGTGATCAGGTCTATATTGTTGGTAATCAGTAGATCCAGTAAAGCTTTATTTCTAGTAGATGCATCTACCATCTGACCCATAAAATTGTCCTGTAAGACATTTAGGAACTGGCGAGCCTTAGATGAATGCGTGGTTCCCCCTGCCCAGTCTATGTCTGGATAATTAAAATCCCCCATTATGATAACACTTCCCATCCTTGATACTAATCCAAATTGTGATAAGAGATCCGTCTCCCCCTCCTCCCTCAGGTTAGGGGGGCTATAGCATACTCCCACTACCTATAAGGATTCCACCTCTTTTCTAGCTCCCTTAATGATGTCATCTCTCACATTCACTTGTACATTATTCTTGATATATAGCCATACCCCTCCCCCTTTTTTACTGTCTCTATCCTTGCGATAAAGGGTATACCCTTGAATGTTTGCCAGCCAATCTTGAGAGCTGTTGAACCAGGTCTCTGAAATTCCCACAAAATCCTACAACAGTATCTCTAGTTCACCCATCTTGTCCGCCAGGCTCCTGACATTGGTGAACATGCCACGTAGTTTAGACCGGTCACATATTATCCTCTTATTGGGTGTTCCGAGATTGCAACTAGGTGTATTTTAAATGATAGAGACAGAATATCATCCAAAAATCCATAAAAAACACATACAACAAATGCTATAAATTAAGTTGCAGTTCAGTAAGTGAAATAAGTATTTGATCCACAAGCAAAGCATGACTTGGTACTTGGAGAAACACTTGTTAGCAAGCACAGAGGTTTCTTGTAGTTGGTGACCAGGTTTGCACACATCTCAGGAGGGATTTTGGTCCACTCTTCTTTACAGATCTTATCTAAATCCTTAAGATTTCTTGGCTGTCACTTGTAAACTCCAAGTTTCAGCTCCTTCTATACATTTTCTATAGGATTAAGGTCTGCAGACAGACTAGGTCACTTCATGAATCATGACCTTAATGTGCTTCTTCTTGATCCACTTGGTTCTCTTGGCGGTATGTTTTGGGTCATTGTCATGCTGGAAGACCCATCCATGACCCATCTTCAGTGTTCTGGCTGAGGGAAGAAGGCTCTTATCCAATATTTTACAATACATGGCCCCATTTATTGTCCCTTCAATGGGCAAAGTCGGTCTGTACCTTTAGCAGAGAGACAGCCCCAAAGCATATTGTTTCCACCATTTGTGTTTGTTCTTAGGGTCATTGTTAGCATTTTTCTTCCTCCAAACACAGCGAGTCCCCCTCCTCAAGAAAATACATGTGCAGTCATGCCAATGAACATCTAAGTGATTCAAAGAAAGATTTGGGAGGAAGTGCTGGGGTCATATGAGACCAAAATGTAGGTCTTTGGCATTAACTCGACTCTGTGCTTGGAGGAACAAAAATGCTGACTATGAGCCTAGGAACACCATCCCTACAGTCAAGCATGGAGGTTGAATTATCATGCTTTGGGGCTGTTTCTCTGCTAAAGGTACAGACTGACTGCCGCATTGAGGGGCCAATGGCTGGGGCCATGTATTGCAAAATATTGCATGAGAACCTTCTTCCCTAAGCCACAACGCTGAAGATGGGCCATGTATGGGTCTTCCAGCATGACAATGACCCAAAACATACCGCCAAGGCAACAAAAGAGTGGCTAAAAAATTAGCACATTAAGGTCATGCAGGGGCCTAGTCAGTCTCCAGACCTTAATCCTGTTGAAATTTTTTGGAGGGAGCTGAAACTTCGAGTTGCCAAGCAACAGCCAAGAAACCATAATGATTTAGGGAAGATATGTAAAGAAGAGTGGACCAAAATCCCTCCTGAGATGTGTGCAAACCTGGTCACCAACTACAAGAAACGTCTTACCACTGTACTTGCCAACAATGTTTTCTCCACCAAGTACTAAGTCATGTTTTGCTTGGGGATCAAATACTTATTTCACTCACTGAACTGAAGCTTCATTTATATAATTTGTTTTATGTGTTTTTTTGGTTGATATTCTGTCTCTGTCTCTCATTTAGGATACACCTATGATAAAAATTTTAGACCTTTAATTTCTTTGTAAATGGGCAAACTTATATAATCTGCAGGGGATCAAATACTTATTTTGCCCACTGTATACACAATCCTTCACTCACAGTTGATCCAGAGGAAGGTAAAAATACCCCAGCAGAGCAATCAGATATTCCCTGGATCAGTACCCAGTTATATTATGTACATTTAGAAAAGAATCCACTGAGCTGGCCAGAACCACCTTTAGAGGGAGTCTATTCCACATTTTCACAGCTCTTACTATGAAGAAACTTTTCTGTATTTGGAGCAGTGGCAGTTGGTGGTATATTCGGGGGAGGGGGGTGGCAAACCATGCACCCACAGCACCACCCACCCCCATGGGTAGGTCATCGGGTGCGCACACAACCACCACAACCAATTGGTCAGTCGAAGAGACCTCACTTACCCGCAGGCAGCGCTTCCCTCCGGGCGGCGTTTTCGTCCCCTGCGTCTCAACCCGATGGCCTCCACGTCTCCTCCTCCCTCCTCCTCGCTACTCGTAGTGGTCCAATAGGATCGCTTGTCATTTTGGCCAATCCAGAAAAGTATGTTTTTTTTCCAGCAAGAACTCATCTATGTGGTCTTTTATTAAACTCTCAAGTATCTTCTATAGAAGTTAAGCTAACAGGTCTATAATTACTTGGTAAAGACTTTGATCCTTTTTAAATATAGGCACCACATTGGCCCTACGCCAATACAGTGGTACTATGCCAGTCATTAAAAAGTCGCTAAAAATTGGATACAATGGCTTTGAAATGACAGCGTTCAATTCTTTTAGGGTCCGTGGGTGGATCTCATCTGGTCCAGGTACTTTATCCACCTTTATTCTGTCTAAATATTTTTGGACCATATCAATTTTGAGCCATTGTGGATCATTTGGGACTGTGTCAATACCACCCCTATTATGGACATGAGCTCCCCCATGCTCCTTTGTATACACAGAGCTGAAGAAAGTATTTAACACTTTTGCCTTCTCTTTGTCCCCAGTCACCCGCACTAGACCATTTTTTAAAGGGCATTAAACGATGATAGTGTTCCTTCATTTTTATATTTTTTAAAAGCTCTTTTTTTTGTTATTTATAGCTTTTTAACTTTGGCGTTGCGCCACATAGGTTTTATTTTTAGCCTTTTAAACTTATTGCCCATGGGAATATACTTTGCAGTGAGTTTGCACACAGTCTTTTTGAAGAATTCCCATTTCTGTTCTGTGTTCATTGATGCCAAAATTCCCCCTCAGTCTAAGTCTTGGAGAGCAGCCCTCATTCTTGGAAAATTTGCTCTCTTACATTTAAGTGTTTATCCTTCCCCTATGTGTTTGTTGCTTACAGCTAACATTAAATTAAATCATGGTATTGTCACTGCTACCCAGATGTTGCTTTATATGAACATTACTAATAAGCCATGCATGGTTTGAGATTACCAGGTCCAACAGAGCATTATTCCTAGTTGGGGCCTCTATGAATTGTACCATAAAACTGTCCTGCAAAAGGTTTATACTTTTTTTTCTCTTTAACTGTTCCAGCAGTGCCATTACTCCAGTCAATTTCCGGGTAGTT
This sequence comes from Lithobates clamitans, assembly GCA_037952925.1. Classification (NCBI taxonomy): domain Eukaryota; kingdom Metazoa; phylum Chordata; class Amphibia; order Anura; family Ranidae; genus Lithobates; species Lithobates clamitans. Next base: position 5,499,028 of record JBBGZY010000133.1, on the reverse strand, counting down.
AAAATCCCCATTTGTATCTCTGTCCCGGCCCTTGCAGCCCTTTCCATCTGTGCAAGGAGCCAAATCTCCACTTCCTCATTAACATTGGGTGGCCTATAACAAACTCCAATGATTAACTTTGAACTACGCACATCTATATGCAGTTCCACCCATTTTGCCTTAGCCACATCACACTCTCCATCAACTAGGACCTCTTTCACACTCGCTTTGAGATCACTTCTCACACAGAGAAAAGAGTGCATAGCCAGAAATATTATTAGCCCAGTCATTTGAAGAATGAAGCCAAGATTCTGCGATATCAATTAAATTATATTATGTGTTGTTTGTTTGCCTTACCTTGTAATGATGGGCTCAAATGTTGTGGCTGCAGTATGTAGTGTCAACCATAATTGATTCCCTTAGGTCCTTTTATTCATTCACCTAGCTTGTCCCTATTCGCCAAAGGGACAAGACAAATTAGTGTTCCGGGTCACATGGCATCCAATTCATGTGTTGCCATCTGCTCTGTGTTGCATCACAAATGTGAGAGTATTAATGTAATAAAAGTAATCTTCATGCTGCATTATGAGCTCTCTGTGTGTCTGTGAACATACCTCCCAACTGTTTGAGATGGGAACGAGGGACACCTATTAGCAAAAGTATGTAGGCATAGGGCACTCCCCCTGCCATGCCACCTGGAGCTTTCGGTAAGCAGCTGACATCAGCTGATACCCTCAGATGCTACAAGACCTGTCCTGAGCAGGAGAAGCTCACTGCACATGGCCGCACCCATTCCAATGTGCTGTTTGTCTGTGGAAAGGCTGTGTGTGCTGCTTGGTGCAGAACCTGGAATTCTGGACTCATAATATGTGTTTTCTGATAACACCCATCATTCACCAACCTCTGGACATACCAACGTAGCCTCCTCCTAATTAGGTTGCTAATAGGTTTGTGTGAATTTCGTTTTTTATATGCTCTGTAGCCAGTGGATCAGGATTTGATTACTTCTGGCTGTTCTGAGTTCTGTTGACTGTAGGTTCAACTACTTCCACCTAAATTCCAGTAAGTTCTGGAATATAATGGGTTGGGAAAGGCAGACCCTGGGCTAAACATTCATGCAGCCTCAGCTAAGCCCTGATCGAGAGGGTGGCCAGCAGAGGGCTGAGGTGTGCATAAGTAGTCTGATGCCTAGAACAGCAGAGTCCTTGTCCTGATGGACAGAGATCCAACCTGGAGGGGCTGTCTGCCCTCCTGGGATACCTAGTTGAAGCTTGCAGGAGGTTCATTGAGGTTCCAGCTCAGAAAGAGGTGGGGGCATATTGCCAAAGCTCTGAGAATGGTCGAGAGAAAGTCTGCTGAGGATCTGGCCTGGAGGCTCACGGTACAGGGTTGGGCTGGTACTGATAGGAGGCATCCATGTATTCAATGGCACAGTGAGTAAAGGCCTGAGAGAGAGATCCTGGAGAGACCGTTGCTGTTTAACCCCTTTTTGAGTAACTGTTCCAGAATTGCTGGCTCAGGGCTGTTTCCAGTATGGAATCCCCCTAAACTCTACGTCCTCATCATCCTACACTAGAGGCTTACCTTGAAGAGGTTAACTACTACTAGAGAGTGTCCTCTGATAACGTTTGCATCCATTCTGGAGTATCCCAAGGATCACCTTATACCCTATCCACATTCTTCAAGCCGTAAATCCTAAAAAGGCACTATGGTTAACTGCCTGGTTATTGCATGGTGAGACTGAGAACCTGCTGTGTGCCTGGCTGCTGTGCACCCAGTAGGGAACAGAACGTGGATCAAACAGCGATACTGGCTTGAGGTCTGACCCACACCGAGGCAGATGTAAAGATATGGGGTTGATATCTTGGCAACTTTGGGAAGGACAGAAGGAAGAATGTGGGTAGGAGAAGCATAGTTTTCTTATGGAGGGACACAGGACCGAAGTAACCACTTTGCATGCACAGTTACACATCCAATGTAGAACATTTAATTGTTAAATCTGATTACATAGTATTGCCAGTTCTGGCAGGTTAATTGTAGTGATACAATAGATGCCAAGGCACAGTCTCTTGTTGCAGAACAGAGGGATGGTACCCATTACCCCTTTACTTGCTTAAAACCAGTGGACTCTTGGCTAGTGTCCCCATTCAGGATGGGATAGTTTGTTGGGACATGTGTCACTTTTGAGCAAGCATTGCAAACTGATCCAAACCTAGAGAAGCTCAGAAGCCTAGCCTAGCCTGGAGAACCCTAGCTTTCAGCTCTCTAGTTGAGAGAAAGAGAAAAAAGGTTGACTGGGACAATGGGAAGCTGTACAGTGTGGATCTGCCCACCAGCATTTGTGTGGTAGAAATATTTAAAAGACAGCTCCTTGTATCCAACAAGTTTTGGGGATACAAGCAGGTCACTTGAAGATTATTAACACCAAGGCCCAAGTGATGCAGAATTTTTTTCTAGCCTAAGATGCTAACAGACATAGCCAACTTTTATAGATACTTTGTTACCTTCCAGCAGGTAGGCGAGGAAAGAGAGGTTTCCAAGACCAGTGCCTACAGTTTGTGTATGACCTGATGCAAGCTAGGCCTTACCACCTACAAACAAACAACCTGTGCAAGCAAGTTAATGGGATTTCTAAAAAAATTCTGAGAATGTTTGTGGATCCTCAGGGAAGTGACTGAGTTCAATATTTCCATCACCTGCTGTTTGGCTACAAAGAGGTGCCCCCAGAATCCACAGGCCTTTCAGCATTTCAACTCTGATACAGAAGGCAAGGAAGAGGACTCACTAGACCTTATCTGAGAGACTTCAGAGGGTATATTTCCATAGCTGTACCCCTGAAAGAGACACTGATTGATCGTGATTAAATGTAATATAAGCACAGTCACTGCATATCTCCTGACAGCAGCAATACAGATTATAAAGATCAGGATTTGTTTCCTGATTTTGCAGAGGCTGCCAGTACACACACATATGATTACAACCTCATGTACATTGGCCCAGTGAAAGAGGTATTTTTAGGCTTTAATGCTAATAAAATGTGGAACTGGGAAGGAATATAAGTCATTGAATACTGTGATCAATGCTGGCTCCAATAAAGAGGACACTAAATCCTTTAAATAATTCTTCTTGACCTCTGAGACTGGAAGGAAATTCCTTGCCTTACTTATGGGGCCATCAAACAGCTGCCCAGTTTTAGCTTCTTGTTGCCTCCTAGTAAGGTATTAGTAGAATGGAATCTCAAGGGTGAAGTCTCAAGGATGTCTCTGTAGTTGAAGGTATTGGTCCCCCGGCTCTGCCAGAGCTGGGACCCTGATGAGCATCAATGTAGATCAGCAGCAATGTAGATCAGCAGCTTTCCCAACTGGTGAATCTCCTAGGCCAGGGCTGTACACCCAGCACATGCTAGGCCCAAAGGGGTTTCTGGGCCAAGCAGCATAGATAGTCCAACAACAACTTCTCAGGTCCCATCCTCAGGCAAGGGAACAAGCACATGGTCCCCCTAAATTTTTATACCCTCCTTCATCATGCTCTGGTGCCATGAACTTCCTACAACAGGGGTGTCAAACTCAATTTTATCACGGGTCACATCAGCATTTTGGTTGCCCTCCAAGGGCTGGTGGTATCTGTAAGATTAGATGTTCAAAGCACCCCACCTCCCCTTACATTAGATGTCAAGAGCCCCCCCCCCTTCACGCAGAAGTGTAAGATCTGGCAGAGGAGTTCTGTCCTCCTCTCTGTTACTGACTGCTGAGATAGGGTGAGGGCAGAGTCGAGGGCTGGAGCTGCAGGAGCAGGAGAAGTGTTAGGGCCACATGAAATGTCTTGGCTGGGGGAAATATAAATATGTTCATACAGTAACTTAGCCTGGCAGAGGAACCTTATACTATAGCCAATGATGCTAGTGACGCCTACTGACAACAGTGAGAAACTACAACCTCACAGGACTTAGGGAGAAACCAAGTGCAGAACTATACAAAAAAAAAAAAAAACTGGGCTGACTACTACCAAGCCAAAAACTAAATTTTCCTCTCACTTAGCAACTTATCTAG